>JARJLF010000014.1:600000-915487 GCA_029378395.1 Mycena leptocephala | reverse complement strand
CCTCCGGGCATTCGGAAATTAAAAAATTGACGTTGCGGCTTCAAGTTTGTTGCGACCCTAGCGTTGGCCTGGCCCGTGCACATTGCGAAACGCATGCGACCGACATTTGAGTCATGACAGGAGAGATTAGAGGAGGCTATGAGTGTATGTTGTCGATCGACTGAGTGAATGCAGGAGCTGGGCGCAAACCTGAGGTCAGTGCGGCATAAACTTGAAAGGGAGTCCTGAAAAGGAATTTGACACCGCCACCAGGCACATATTTCCGGATCGACACAAATTTAAAAGATTGTGATCACAACAATGATCCACAAACTCTGAGACTTCAAAGTACTCAACGTTGAGCAACGAGCTTTCCCTCGACCCCTGCATGAAGTTAAACTTGAAACGAGACATCAAGATAATGTCAGACTCGAGGAATCCCAATGTTCTGTCTCTTCCAAAATTCTAGTATCCTATCCTTCGATATAGGGGTTGGATCAAATGTACCAGGATTTCCCCCGCCGTCCCGCTTGGTTTTATTTCGTCGATCCTTGAAAACAGAAGGATGTCTTCCATTTGTGAGATCTGCGAATGGTGAAAGCAGACGATTTGTTCGTATTTGACTTGACAACGAGCAGTTCATCAACAATTCATATGGTAGAGACACAAGAGCCATGGATAGCGATTTGACAGTTACATGATAACAATGGAGATAATAGCGATTCACTATGAGCACCCGCGACGCAGGTGATCCTAGCGAAGTTTACGAAACCTTTGAACTGCGAGTCGAAAATCCAATTAGTCGACGACATGTCCTTATCAAGGACGGCGCATCATCGACGATGAATTCGCGCTTGGCATCGAACGTGCCGTCTTCTCCCCAAATCGAGCGGATGAACCAGGTGCCGAACGAGGAATCGACAAGGTGGGCATCACCAGTCTGCACGGAAAATTCCAGATGAGGGCGACGTGCGGCAGACGGTGGGTGACAACATGACATATGAGGACGAAGAAGATGAGGGATAGAATGATCATGGTGCGAGCCTTGCGCTGGAAGGGAGAGACGAATGGCGCATACGAGCTGATGCGTTCGCGGATAGAAGGTTTCGGAGGCGGTTGAAAGAAAAGCTATAGAAAAGTCCCTAGCGGAAGACGGTGAGGAGGGCGTCACAATTATCGCAGGGAGGGAGTCCTTTTCCGTTTTCAGAGGGAGGGAGAGGTCTTCGCAACCGTTAGCCGAGCGTGCGACAAGAAAGCCGAAGACCTACCAAGAGGGGCGGGTATCAAGGTATAGTCTATGCGGTGAGGGAAGCGGTGCAGACGAGGAGCTTTGTAGACGACAACCCTTAGAAACCCAGAACAGAGCAGAATTTGGAGACTCACAGGAACGATGCGCCGACATTTACTGATTTAAATTGGATTTACGGTGGTACTGCGTCACCAGAATCGGCGAGAGAAAAAGAATGTGGGTAAAAAGAATGTGGACCGGGCTGAAGCAGGGCTGAGCCAAGGGTCAAAGGCGAGTACGATGGGGTCAGTTGAAGACCGCTGGTGATAGAGGGAGGAAACAAACGGCAGGCGATTTAGGTTTGATCGTTACCAAGTCTGAGGTCACGTATGATCGCCCACGAGCGTCTGACAAAAAATCTCCTTCAAGCTCAAAGACCGAGTTCGAGTCTGCTCTTGTGCATTCACCTCCCTTTGTCACAATTAAAGCAGCCGAAATTTGCGGTATTCCCTGCTATTTTATTAGAATCAGCCTGAGGTATGTAGATATTTCGAAATCCGTTGACATCATTGGCGTGTTTGGCAACGGGTCAGATTTCAAATAACCAACCAATGACTAACCCTAACCCTAGATCGGAAATTTTTCAAAATCCAGTCGCGGCCTTTGAAACCATTCAACAAAAATGTCTGTCTTGCATCCCTCGCCCAGCTTTTCAACTACTTCTAGGCCACTGAAAACAGCCTCCTCGTCCTCGCAAGCATATGTTCTCTCCATCGCCCCTCTGCCAACATTTTATGCCGCATCTGCTTCCGCACCTTCAAACACAATCGACCTATTCGACAAAACGACGTTGCTAGGCGTCCAAGTCTTCCCCGGACATGAAACAGGCACTACCTCTCTACGCTCGGTGGAGACAATTGCCAACGTCTCGCGGTCGTGTCTCGTTTCGTCCGGCTTGGATGGCAGCATCAAGGTCTGGGATGAGCGGACCAACTCGTATAGCATCAAAAGTGAGCGAGAAATCGCATCTCAAAATTCAGCGGGTCTTTTTGACGACTTAAGAGCTACCTTCTATTTTTAAGTGACAAATCTCGGCCAAAACAGAGGTGTTTTATGCTGCGACGTCTCTCAGGACGGTTGACGGTTGCAGGCGGAACGCAGCTGTCAAAGGGTCCTGAGGGCGAGGAGGCCCATATTCTTTACTGGTTGGTGTTTTTTTTCAAAAAAAACTGAGACCCTTTTTTAATTTGTTCAATTTTCCAGGGACCCGAGACAGCCCGCTGCACCTTTGCGCACCCACAGCTCCACACATTCCGACGATATTACTGTTCTCCGCTTCTCGCCCGATTCTCCGAATATCCTCATGTCCGCTTCGTCAGATGGCCTTATAAGCACATCTACGGCCAACGAGGACGACGAAGACGAGGCCGTTGTCCATGTCGGATCCTGGAATTGCAGTATCTCCCAGGCCGACTGGATACAGTCTTCCTCGGGCGCCAAAATATGGGGGCATAGCGACATGGAAACGTTCAGCACCTGGTCTGAAGAGGTAAATGACTTGAAAAAAAAAGAAAAGTCACCGGTTCCAACGCTGATGGATTTCAGCTTGACCTACTGCAAAGTCAAGATATTCGCGGGCCCTCGCTGCACAACCACGCGCAATACGAATGGCTCACCGATTATTTGATCACCTGCCACTCGAGCACAACGTCGGATATGAAGATTTTCGTGGGCTCCAATCAGTGAGTGTTTTGTATTTCGCGTCGGGAGTCAATTTAACGGCGAGCGTACAGGGGAGACGTCTCTCTTTTGAGAAACTCCGATCTATCTGTGCCAGATGCACCATGGTCGCTGTGTAGCACCTGGACTAACGGGCATGCCGGTATTGTTCGCTCGCTCCTTTGGGATGAACAGGTCAGAATTTTTTATGTATCTGCTTTCCTTCCTTTAACAGCCATTTAGAACGAGCGCTTAGTGACAGGCGGCGAGGACGGTAACATTAATGTCTGGACATTTCCTACTTCGACCCCACTGCAACGCGAAGACAGTGCCATGGAAGTGGATTCGCCTTCGTCGAGAAAGCGGGACAAGCGGGACATGGACTGGGAGGACGAACAGGTATGGCCTCTCATAGCAAACAACAAATCCATAGAACTGACCATATTGTCTTTCCAGGAAGGAAAACGTGCGAGAAGATGAAGCTGATTTCTCTGTGACGGCAGTTTTGTACTAGATTTATTTACCTATACAAAAATCCCTAAACAGCGCATCCAGCACGTCTTCGACGTCGATAAGCCCCGAGACCTTGCCCACAGCTCGCGCAGCGTATCTTAGCTCTTCGACCCCAAGCACGATGTCGTCTACTGCTACAATCCAATGATTTAATACACTGTAGTGAGTTGTGGAAGGCTGCTTACATGTTGCCAAGAACGCGTCGATAAACTGAGCAGCGGATTCAAGATGCACTCGATGCCGCGCATGTGTGATCAAAGGCGTCTGGTTAGATGCATCGTCATCGGTTAGCGCGTATCTGTGGCCACAGGATATCAACGGATGGTATAATGGAATCTCGTTAATTCGTACTTTATCTGCAGTGCTTTCGCAAATCCAGCCAGAAACTCAGTGGTTCCCTGACCGGTCATCAGGCTCGTTGTCCATCTATGAGGACCGCGAAAGCGCAATTCGTCCCGGTTTTCAATGAGATCGCTTTTGTTGAACAAAATAAAAGTTTCGTCCGTGATGAGCGTCTTGACCGACGGCGGAAATTTTATGGGGGAGTCGCCGTTTCGATGATCTAAATCTCCGCATGACACTACACACAGTGCGATGTCTGCGGCCTGGATACTAAAGCCACGAATCAAGCTCCGAGGGACGAGAGATATACCGGGGGCTTACGCGTTTCTTGCGCGCTCCACGCCGATAAGTTCGACTGGATCGGTTGTGTTTCGGAGGCCAGCAGTGTCCGAAACGATGACAGGGATTCCGCCGATGTCGAGGGAGAGTTCGAGAATATCGCGGGTTGTCCCGGGGACCGGGGTGACTATGGCAGCCTCTCGTTGAGCTATAAATTATAGATCTAGCAAAAGCATGGGCATATGATACGAAATGGCGGACCTAGAAAGTTAAGGAGACTGCTCTTTCCGGCGTTAGGTGGCCCAAATATTGTGAGGCGAACACCAGTCCGCATAATCTCGCCTCGGCGGTTATCTTGAAGATAAGATTGAATGGTGTCTTTCAGCTTGCCCGCGCGGTCCCTCGCTACATGGCATTGTCTGAGATTTTCCGCTTAGAGCAAGACTAAAATGCCGACCCTCTTCATAAACACCCTCTTCGATGTCTTCGCCTTCGCCGAAATCAATCAGGGCTTCTACTTTTGCTAAGCACCCAATGATTTCTGTTCTCAGCTGTTCAAAACGAGCTCTTGTAGCTCCCTGGATATTTTATTATTAGGATCCGGTTCACCAGAACGCGAAAGTGGAGCTCACCCACCCCGGCGGCTCTGAGAGCTATGCGCCGCTGACCCTCCGTTTCGGCATCGACGAGATCCTTGAGACCCTCAACCTGGGTCAAGTCCAATCTGCCACCGTGGAATGCGCGCCGAGTAAATTCGCCAGGCTCAGCAGGCCGACAGTATGGCAAGTGTGAAAGGGCCGCCAAAAGCGACGAGATTATTGCCCGTCCAGAATGTATGTGCAGCTCAAGCACATCCTCAGTGGTAAAAGATTTGGGACCTACGAGTGTCAACCATAAATAAAAATACTCCGGACGGCGTTTGTCCGTCTACCTTTGAAAAATACGGCCAAGCCATCGTCCAATATTTCGCCAGTCTCGGGTGAACAATCTGACACCGGTCCATTTTCCAGGGCTCTGGCAGGCGTTTGCGGCATTTCACTAGCCGCGACCAGACGTCCAGCGCAGCAGGCCCGAAACGCGTATCACAGCGACGCCAGCCTTTCCAGGGGGCGTTGAAAGCGCGTAAATAGTGGGCCGTTGGGCATCAGAGAGAACCGGGCGGACGCGTTTTGGCTCCGGTACAGTATGCAAAGATCTTACCACGAAATACGGGGCGATCGCAAGGCAGTGCTGATCGTGTCTGGAAGGACGCAAGAATTTCTTGATGGAAAGGCACGGGCTGCAAATGGCCTACGCGCGCGCTGGATGGCCGCTGGCATTGCTCGTTGCATGGAGAGTCCTGTGCTTGACGATGGTAGGCGCCTTAACGTTTGTTGTCGCAAATCGTTCCGTTTCCCGATTTGGAACCACGTGGTTCCCACACCTGCTTTGCTCTTGTGCTCTTCGACGCTCCTCGTAACCTCGTCCCCCGCCTCAAAAATCCCCCCGGAATCTATTTGAAACCATGGGGCAGACAAGTAAGTCCCATTTGGCATCTTTATTCTATCCCAGCTCATGGTGGTCTACAGCATCCGCTGCGTTCATGGAGGACATGGAAAGGCGGTCAAACTGTGTGTTGGCGTCTTGCGCTCGTTGTCCGCATCGCTGACCTGGCTCTAGTCACACAACCAGAGCTTGAACGGCTGAAGAAACGCTTCATGAAGCTGGATGTGTAGGTACTTCTGTGCTCCGACATGCAACCGCTCAAACCAGGCTGTTTTTCGCAAGTGACGGCTCCGGATCCATCGATCGCGAAGAGTTCCTCCAAATACCACAGATAGCCACAATCCACTCGCCTCTCGAATGATCGCTATCTTTGATGAGGAGTGCGCGTCCTCCCTGCCTTGGCCACGTCCTGAAATCTCATTGTACACTTTCCCAGTGGTGGAGGCACGGTCGACTTCCAAGAATTTGTTGGGGGACTGAGCGCTTTTAGCAGCAGAGGGGGCCGAGAAGAGAAGTTAAAGTGTGAGTCTATGCTCGCATCCGCATCCCTTTTTGCCCACCCTTACGCCGCATGCCCAGTCGCGTTCAAAGTGTACGATGTCGACCGAGACGGGTTCATCTCCAACGGTGAGCTGTTCTTGGTCCTGAAGATGATGGTGGGCAACAATCTCAAGGTGCGCCCCACTACGCCTCGTTTTCCTGAGTTCTCAACTCACCTGGAAACAGGACCAGCAACTGCAACAAATTGTCGACAAGACAATCATGGAAGCAGATCAGGACGGCGACGGGAAATTAAATTTCGACGAGTTTGCGCAGATGGTGTCCAATACCGTGAGTTCTTGTCATGTTCGTGTTGCAGCCGACCGAGACTCTCTCCAGGATATCGTCAAACAGATGACATTAGAAGACCTGTTTTAAATAATGGACCTTTACTTCCTCTCGCTCTGTTCATACCCCTCTCATCTCCATCACCGTCGCTGGTACACAAATTTCCGGGTCCTTTCACATTTTTGTCCATTCATCATTCTTATCTTTTGATTACTGCGTATCGGCGACCGCTTTGTATCGAAAAGGAACTAATAAATGCGAACTTTGTATATGAGTGACTTTCAATCAGGAGGCATGTGGGATGGATTCGATTAATATCGAGATGTGTCCGATACTCTAACAAAAAGTAGCTAAGGTTGTTACAACAACAGAAAGCGGGTTGGAGAGTACACTAAAATGGGGTTATCTATGGTTTGTGCAGTATAAAATGCAACTACAAGTATGGCGCGAACAGGGAGCGGAGTAAAAACCAGAGAACTGGTAGTGCGTGAGAGCGCCTGTCGCTGTTAAATGCGGGGCAGAATCCAGGTTGAGAGCCTGGTCAATTAGCGACACAAATCGTCGCAGGAGGCACAGGTCGACCTCGTGTGCGTAAGTTAATAAGGATCAGAGGGGGAGTTGCCGTTTGTTTGCAGAATGAAGGGCGTTCGCTGAGGATCATGATGGGATAGAACGCGGAGAGCAGGGAAGACAGGAGAGTGATGTGAAGATGCTGTGTTCCTGTTTCATCTATCGGTCGAATGAAGATGACGCCGCTATCAACAGCGAGTGTGTGTCTAAAGAGAGAGCGTTCTGGGCGGGATTGTGACGCTGGAAGTTGGAATGCATCATGAATGGGGACTGTTGAGAGGGAAATGCTGCCTGGGAGAAGACTGACGGGGGTGAGACGCCGTAGTTCTGCGCAGCTTGTAACTGCGCAATGTAGAATGGGTCCGTAGTCGCAAATAGCGATTGTGGGGACTCGGTGGCTGGACTCTGCTGTTGGGTTCTGCCTGCGGCCGGAGACTGCTGCTTCGGCGACACGGGCATAGGGGAATTGGGAATGAGCAGATCCTCCACCATTCTCTCGTCCTCCTCCATCTCGTCATGAGAGTGCTCGTCAGTACTCCGCCGAGGCGCTGGGTCAGATTGACGCGAAGGGTCTACCATCTGGCCCCAGCTAAAGCTAGCCGATGGTGTACGGCCTGTTGGGGTGTTACACGGTTGGGCGTAGTCGTCCTGACGCTGGGTAGCGGAGGCGGAAGCCATTGACTGGCAGAACAAGGTCTGTGCAAGCTGAACCTGAAAGAAAATTGGACCGGTTCTTTGTGTCAGGGATGTAGCGGATACTGACCTGCAAGGCTGCTAAATCCATTGCCTCCTGGCCAACATGGCTGGACGACAGAGATGCACACAAGTCTTCGATGGAGAGACTCATAACGCGAGAAAGAGAAAGATAAACGCGATGGCGGCGCGTGTGGGTGCTAAGCGAGACCAATGTGTGGGGGGGAGCTGAGTATATGTTGTGGTGATACAAGAATGAGAGGATAAAGAGTCCGAGAGGCGTTACTTGCGAGGGAGAGTTATCGCGGAGAGGGCGCAGAAAGAAAAAGAGACGGCGACTTGAAGTTCTGTTTAAGGCTAAAGCAGATTTGGCACTGCACGTGAAGCTCAGATAAAACGGCCCGGACTCGCTACCCGGAGTCTTCCGCAACGCACTAGGCCATTCCGGGCCATCCTCAGCCAATCCCGATTCTGATTGTCCATCTTCCATTTCATGCGAAATTCACAAGCCTCAGCTCCCACACAAACAGAACATGGAAAGAAGTCTCAACATACACTGCTGACACTGCATCTCCTCGGTTCAGAGTTAGCCGACGAATCATCTCGTATACATTGATTTTCCAAACCTCCGGTGCAAAACCCCGATGGTATCTTCCAGGAGCTGCCCCACAGGTCAGAAGACCTGGGGTAAGTGTATACTCAGACTCTCCGACTCTCCCGTTGCCGGGATGAGCGGTGGAACGCATTTAGAACACGAATCGCATGAAAGCAGCCGACAGGGACAACTGTCAATAGGAAGGGCAATATGTCGTTTGACGAGTTGCTGAGGAGTCGCTAGGAGTATAGGATACTCAAAGACTCTAATCTGTTCCTTTAGCCACAATGCGGCGGATCACTAAAACGCGTGGCACAAGCATGGGCCGCCGTGTCCCGCATTTTCGACGATGACTATAAATCAGTTGAACGAATCACCAGGCCTTCCTGAGGAGACTTGCGTGCGTGATGATCGTCTTTGCAAGAACATTTAATTTGGTGGTATTCATATTGCGGAGTTGCATAAACCCTCCTGTTTATTTGGTGATCTTAGGTCCTCGAAGATCGTCGCGTCAGCTGCCATGAATCGAGATAGCTCTCCTGAGAATTGTATTTAGCTGAGAACTATGACGCACAAAGAGGGGGAGGGAATTATCTGGAGCACGCAGCTGCAACGTTTTTTGAGTTCCTGTTTCATGTCATCGGGAGCTCCGGGCTCTATTGCAATCTGCTGACGCTCGATTGAATCTACGAACACAAGAGGCAACGCCATTGAGTATAGTTCCTTTCCTGGGGCGGGCGTTATCAAGGAGAGGGATGAAATTTGAGGCGATGAATGTCTTGCCCGGGAGAACAACACTGTTCTAATACCGAGCATAACCAAACCCGGGATTTAAGTGGAAGCGCGCCAACAGGGTCCGCCACGTCGCCGAGAAGATCGCAAAAGTTTATCAAATTGTTCCAATTGCTTAGCTGGCAAAAGATAGTGAAGAGATTGCCGCGCGGCAGGAATGGGCCAGAGCATCGACCCGCCGGCACAAGGCACTAGAGTTATCGAACAAACATAGAAAATAGCGCCGGTGGACTTGAGAACGGAGTTCGGGACGTTGTTGTGATACGGATGAGTTTGTGTATCGAGCTTGAAAATCATCAGACATCGGGTTTTCATATGTAGTATGCAGCCAGCAATATGGCGGGAGAATGTATGACGGGCCAGCCAGGTTGCTCAACCTTTAGATTTATTAACAGATGTCGATTGGATCGGCAGTTGTTGAAATGTCTATGCGACAAGAGGCAGCGTGGCTGAGGAAATTCCTGTAGTGTATGCGCGGTGTTTATTCAATGAAGTGTTCTGGTGAACTGGGAGACATGGAGCGACTTGCTGCCTTTTAAACGTAGGCGCCCGAAAGTCCATTCCTCCCTTTTTTCCGGTAGCCCAGTCGTCCTCGTAGTTTTTCAACTCCATGTGGACAAACCGGCGATCGTCGATGGGAGAGAATTTCTCGTCCTCCCTCTTCGCGATCAGAGTCTACGAGTAAATGCTGGAGACGGTCGTGGAAGAACGACACAGGTTTTGATCCCGACCGAATTGCCAGCCGGAGAATCTGGAAATGAAATTTGTTTTCCAGGGGCTGCAGCCGCTGCAAAGTGGCGGTGTACTTTATCCGTTCGCCGCCCGTACAAATCATACAACAAGATGCGGAAGTAGCATAATTGAATGAATATACCGAGAGCACCGCCCAGATTCAGAGGTGACGCATGCATCTGGCGTCAAACACAGACGTCGTAAATCTTCCTGTTGAAACAAGTTGAAACCCGACTGTTCCTGCTGGATGTACGTGGCTGCAGCTCTTGTACGCGTTGTGTTTCCATTGGTCTAAGCGCGCAATCCTGTTACGCTCCGGAACATTTGAAAATTAGGGAGAACCCGGCGCGACGCAAGTACAGAGAAAGTTGCGTGGAACGAAGATCGTAATGTTTGCTCAAGCTTGGCATAGACAGTGATCGTATACAGTTTCCTTTTTCGGCCATTCACCTCCGCGAGCCCGAAAAGGCCAAAAATTGTGCTGCATCCAAGGAGACCCAGATCGTTATTCCAAGGGCTTGTGGCAAATATGGGGTCTTGGCGCACCATAGTGTGAGGCATTGTGATCGGAATCTGTTGAACTGAAATTAGTAAGAGTATTTTTAATTCTTCTCTTGTAATACAGTTTCAGGGCTTGTGCAGGGCTTGTGGCTGATGCGGCAAAAATTAGCACAAGACCAACAACAATTTAAAGAAGGTTTATTAAAGCTCCTAGTAGCTCAAGGTTTCAGTCTGAAATTATAGGTGTAATAATTGGATTAAAATCATCAAGCCTCTGTAATCCTGTGTGGCTTGCAGACTGGTCATTACATACACCTTAATGCGTGCTCGCTCGCTGCTTGCCATCAAATCATACCATAGTCTGACATTGGCGTGAATTAATATTATCCTCAGTGTTTGCTGCCTGACCATGGGCTGAAAGGCTTCCAGTCTTGAAAAATGTGTGAAAGAAGACAGGGATTGGGTCAATAAAAAGATAGAATCACACAAAATGTAACTGTAGCAGCAGGCTGCAAGATGTGGAAGCAAGCTGTGAACTATGACAGATGACCTTGCTGAGGGTCTCGCTCACTGGCAGCATGTCTACAGATGTAGGGTGACTATAGTATGATGGTAAGCCTGTCAGCTTAGGACAGCTCAATCTCTCACAATCGATCAGAGTCATCTAATCAATTATCTACCTTTTGGTAAAGTTGTTTAACATGCACCTCAGACCTATGTACAATGATTAGTTGTTTCAGAAAACTGTGTAGCTTTCCAGCAAACATAAAGCGACTGTTTGCCATGGATCAACAGTCAAGGAGCTCCACTGCAGGACCCGATGTGAATTCCTATGGGAGAAAATAACCAACAATGTAGTATTTTGTTTGATTCAATTCGTCATGGGCCCCCTATTTTAACTAGTGATCTGCTGAGGTGGTGTGCTTGTGAGGAAGACCGAAACATAATTGCGCTTATGCTTCTCCTTTTCCTTCACAATTTTTTTCCATTGTCATTTGGGCAGAATCCAGTATCAGCCGAATGACACCATCTTTTGGTGCTCTTCCCATTGCGATAGAAGCATTGCACATTTTTGAAGGCATTCTTTTCCCCAAGGGCCGTCAGCAACGATGCTCTGTCTTTGTTTTCTGCAAAATCTATCTCACATCGTGTGTCAAGGTAGAATTCCTTTGCTTTGCTTGCAACCAATACTGATGTAGTTCATTCAATTTGTCAGGAACCCCCTATTTTCGGGTGTTCAAAAGGCGCAGAAAGTTAGATGAACTGCCAGGGGTCAGAAAAAAATAGGGGCAAAAATTGAACCAAATACTACCTCAATCAACAGAGCATTTTCGCTGCAACCAAAGATGAAACTATTTAAAGTCCAAGGAAAGGAACATTGCGCGTACTCAGTGTTTGTCTATTCGGAGTTAGTGTGAGAAGTTTTGGCTTAACAACCAATAACAAGTGTAAACACTCTTATTTCCATCTGAACCACCATTGTCTCTGTCCAAGTCTCCCCCATTTGCCTTGCTCTGTAGCCTTGAGAAGGTAAGCCTCTCTTTCACTGTGCATGCTTCTTTCTGTCGAAACACCTCAATTTCGGTGCTCCATACTCTCATATTTCGCGTATTGACCATTTCTCCGGTCACAACCCCGCGTTTTCCTCCTCTTCTATGTGTTTTTTGAGTCTTTTACGTGTTTTTGGTGTTGTGTGACTCCCTGTGGGCAACTTTTGGTGTCCTTCTCCTGGCAGGGATCTCAACTTTCACTTTCATTCGTCGGTCCAGCAAAAGCCACCGTTCGCTACAGGTTAGGCTCAGTTTCAGAGCCTGATTAGTGTGTCGGTTGCAAGGTGTTCTTGAGAGGGTGTTTCGCTTCACTCGAGGCGGGATCCTGCTCTGTGGCTGGGCTTTGCTGGGCTGAAAATCATCTTTGATCTTGTGTCCAAGCCAGACATTGATGCTCTAGCCTTGGTTGCCTATGCTTCTATTTTGTTCTTCAATGAATCTCTTTCTCTTTTCGTTCCATACTTATGCATCTTAATCTCACACATGTCTGCTTTCTTAGGCCTTCCCAGCATGGGTACAGGTATTCATTTCCCTTGCAGCACTGACCTTTCTAGTGCACTGAACTGAGTTCTCCAGAGAATGATCAGAACAGGTTCCCAGCTTACCCACAAATAAAATTTATGGAACCCTCAACTCCAGTAAGGCTTTTCCTATTTTTATCATTTTATTTTATATTTCTTACGCGACTCTCTTTATCTATTTATACAGTACGAGCACAATTGGGTCACAATGCGAATGACCCCACTCGCGCCGAAGAACAGCGGTGCTTTGTTGGCAGACACAGACAACAAACAGCCCAAGCTGCAGATGTTACCCACGCCCTGCCACATCCCAAACAGCGTAATCCAATTCGCGCATTCCGTCAAACTGCCTCCCACCCCGCTTGTTGATTTGAATCCGAAACCAAAACCGCCTCCGCCTCCGACTCCGACTCTATTGCGCGTGGATGCGATCGATGACCGCGACTCGGACGCGGGTGCAGTACATGTCCCAACACGCGCCGCCATCGCCGGCAACGGCGCGAAAGACGTGATACACGCGCCGCCGATTGCGATACTGCCAGAGATCGCGCTGCCTGAGCTTGCTACGCGCCCGTCCACCGACGCGTCGCCCTCCGCCGTGGGATTCAAATTCCAAGTCAACATCAAGAACCTCCTCCTCAAATCCGCGTCAGCCACTGTACACTCAAACACACGCGCCGAACGCGTTCCCGCCTCTTCCGCATCGACTCCCGGGCGCTCAGGTCTGCTCGACCTCCACGCGGGGGCAAAGACGCGCGCGCGCGCCGGCGTCCCCCGCGTCCGCCGCCCCAGACTCCCGCGCATGCGCACGCGCCGCGTGCTCTCGGGGCTGCTCGACTTTCACGCGGACGCAAACACACGCGCCACCTATGCTCCCTACGCCCCCACTTGCCCCCGCGCCGCGTCCACAGGCAACCCCGCGCGTTGCGCAAGCGGCCGGCGCGCGGTCTGCTCGACTTCCACGCGGACGCAAACGCAAACGCCCCCTATACTCCCTACGCCCCCTACTTGCCTCCGCGCCGCGCGCGTCCCATCCATGACAACTCCGCGCGATGTCCACGCACAGGCCGGCCCCGCGCATACTCTCAGGTCTCCTCGACCTCCACGCGCAAGCAAAGACAAAGACAAGCCAAAGCCAAAGATAAAGATAAAGCCAAAAACACGCGCACACCGCGCGCGAAAGCCCGCGCACGATCTCAGACGCCGCGTGCTATCCAGCCTGCTCGACCTCCACGCGCCAAAGTCCGCGACGCACACGCGCCGATCCCGCGATTCACGCGCGGATGGTGTTCCTCGCGAGCCATGGCCGAGACCCGGGCCCGGTCCGACGCGCGAGCTCGAGGTTATTCGGAAGCTGAGTCCCGCGCGCGATTCGGATTCGGCGAGGCTGGAATTGGAATCGCACGCGGACTCGGAGGAGGCACCCGTGGGCGCGCTGCGCGGGCCGCCCGCGCTTGGGGTGGAGGGCGCGGGGGCGTGGGTGGCGCGCGTGAAGGCGTTGGACGCGACGCGTGAGAATGGGCTGACACAACCACAACCACAACCGGCCCGCGCACAAACACAGTGGTGGACGCACCCCCGCCCAAACACAGCCCCGAGCGCGTCCTACGCCGCGCTCCTCGCTGACGCGTTTGGGCCTGGGAGCGTGTTGAGGGGGGAGGGGCCGAAGCCTGGTGCTGGTGTGGGGCTGGCGGGGAGGAGGCGGAAGGAAATGAAGATGAAATTGAAGATGAAGGGAAGGGAGGAGGTGCGAGCGAGGCGAGTCGGAGGGGAAGCGGGAGTGGGAGCGAGGTGGCGGGGACGAGGACGGGGACGCCGATGGCGGAGTTTGATATCGATGTGGGGATGGACGTCGACGGCGAGACGGAAGAGGATGAGGTCGAGATGGCTTTAGAGTTAGACTCCGAGGGCGCGGACGCGGAGGACGACGACGGCTCGACGCCCGCGCGCGCGGGCGCGTGGATCACGCAGATCCAGGTGCTCCTGAAAGGAAAGCGGAAGATGGCGCGCGAGGACCTGAAAGCGCTCGCGGATACCCTGCAAGCGATCGCGGATCTGAGCGTGGAAGAGGGGCGCGCGTTAGGGGTGCGTTCCATCAGGCTTATTTCAAACTTGGCTTTTCTTCCTTATTTCAAACTTTGACTGACTCGTTTGTTGCGAACAGGACGACGGCCCCCGACTGCGCCAAAGCCTCGTGCAGCTCGCGCAGCTGGAGGAGCGGGAGATTCCGTTCTGCGATGAGTTTGGGGTGAGGGGGTGGGCGAGGAGGCTGGTGGGGCATTGACCGGAGTGGGTGGGGTAATCGCATTCGAATTCATGAAAGCGTTGCAGCGACGACTCGGAGGTGATCCGGTTTTTTGGGACTAGCATAGAACGACAGAAGAATACTTACACTACCCTAAATTAGCACAGCACATGTATATTTTACAGTATTTCTTGGTCCAGCCACGCACATAGGCAGGTACTGTACATAATATTAATATCAATAGAGAGAGAAAGAGCGCATTTGCGGAGATAGGCGGACCTTGAGTCTGCTTATACGCGGGTGCCGCAAACGTGCGGTGCTGGTCTGGGCGGGGAGACGAGCAAGAGACGCGCGCAGTAAGATGACGCGTATGCACGCACAAGGTAATTGTTTATTTAAAAAATGAAATTATATCCAGTGTGTGTGCAGTGACGAGAGGCCGGCTGTACTTCGTACCTCGGCCTGTTAGATACTCACCCAATTCCTCGGTAAATAGGAGCTGCGGACGGGCTCCACTTTTTTTTCCCTGCGGTTTCCACCCGTAGATAGTCTGCACAGAACGCAATGGCTTCGGCACTTGCCGGTGTCAAGTCCGTGGTGTGGTGGTGCGAATCCAGTCGACAGCAACCTTACACAGCATAGATTCGGGATGGGACGATATGAGGGGTTTATTGAAGACAGTACACTAGCACACGTTTCGTGGTACGCACGGAGGTAGATAGATAATAAAAGAGTCGGTGATTTCGCTATTCGTCCGTGTTGGTGGCTTGTGAACCTGGTTGCTCGATGACAGACAGCGGGAGTGGACGGGAATAGCCGGAGGATGTGAAAGCGAGGATGCTGGCACGCATAGCCATCGGAGGAGTATGAAGGAACGTTCGTTGGGTCCGGAGATTGCGCAGAGGTACAGTGGTTTGAATTGCTGTAGAAGGGGATATGGATCGACAGGCTCGTGTCCGGGTGGCGTCATAGGAATGACGCAGGCGAGGTCGGTCTGGGCAATGGTTGCGAGGTGTGGAGGTCTCGAGAATTGGCGAGGTGAAGGATAGACTAGAGCGAGTCACTAGACCGTGTCGAGGCTGAAATGTGAGACTTGAAAGGGGATGGGATAGGGGATATTAACGGTGCCGGTGAGCTCATGAACAGTCTTGAGAGATAGCAGGAGACCATTCGTACATAGCCGTTGAAGATATTTGCGGGATTGACCGAGAGAAAAGAAGGCCATGTGAAGACGCACATGGTCTAAGCGAGAGGCGTCTAAGCGAGTGTCACATTTATTCGAAGTGTGACATTGAAGTTTGTTTACTCTACCACTTTTCATGCTCGCCCTTGTCCCCGCAGCGCACGACGTCCACCGAGCTCCGCCTGCCCACGACGTACACCGTCCTCAACGTCCCTTACTCAGAAAACCAGCTGCCACTGCTCCCGCCCCAGCACGCCCAGTGGTGGCCCCACCCCAGGTATATCGCAGGGCAGCCCGTCTAGACCCCAAGACCAGCCCCGTGCCCGCACAGACCCTCCTCCTCCCGCTCCTCCTCCCCCGCAGCCCGCACCCGCTCCCTTCGATGTCCATTCCTACCCCTCCCCGGAGCTCCTTAGGCTGCTCGCCTCGCTCCTCGCACAGATAGCTGCCACAAACGACAAGCTCGACGCGGTCACCCCCGCAACACCCCCATCCACAACCCCAACACGCACGACGCTTGCCACCGTCACCCCCACAGACGCCCCCATATGGCGCACCCTCACCACCGCGTCCCGCACAGCAATCTCCACACCCTCTTCCGTCCTCACTTTCCACGCACGCAACGTCCCCACAATATCCCTCGAGGCCTATCTGTTGCGCATCCTCAAGTACTGTCCCACCACGAACGAGGTCTTCCTTCCCTCCTCGTCTACTTTGACCGCATGTCAAAGCTCAGCTCAGAGGCCACGGGTCGTACCTTCGTTATCGACAGCTATAACATCCACCGTCTCGTCATTGCCGGCGTCACAGTCGCCAGCAAGTTTTTCAGTGACGTTTTCTATACAAACTCCCGCTACGCAAAGGTGCGCCGCCATCATCCCGTAAATTAATATCGGGGAACTAAATTAAACTTAGGTCGGCGGCCTCCGCAAGCAGAGCTCAACCAGCTCGAGCTGCAATTTTTGCTGCTAAACGACTTTCGCCTCGTCATCCCCCGTGACGAGATGCAGCGCTACGCCGAGCAGCTTATCCTCTTCTCCAACGCCCCCGACGCTGTTCCCCCCGCACCCGTCGCCGCCCCCATGCAGGCGATGGGCGCCATCGACGCCTACGGTGGCCGCGTCCCCACGCAGCAAAGACCCGCCCGGCACCGCCACTCTCCAATGGCGTCTCTCACTCACACTCACCACCGCACGCCTCGTCGTCGAGCAACAAAACGCCGAGCTTCCGCCCGCGGGCACCGCCAGACAACGACGACACGGAAACAGAAACGGAGACGGAAACCGAGGGGACCGAGACGGACGGCGGATGGACAACAGACGACGAGCCGACGATACGCCCCGCACACTCGAGCGCGGGGTCAAGCAGCGACGACACGCGGAGTCTGAGCAGCGCGGACGACACGGGGGACGAGGGGGACGACGAGGCGGGCGATGGGATGGAGGGCGTGGAGGGCACGGATGGGGGCGGAGGGCGAGGGCGAGGTGGAGGGAGACCGGACGCCGGAGCGCGCGATGGGTGATCGGACGCCGGAGCGGAGGCGGCTAAGGGTGGCGCTGGATGGCGCACGGACGCCTGCGCGCGATCGCCGGATGGCTAGCCCGTGAGCCCCGTCTACCTACCTATGCTATCCCATCCCATCGCATTGCGTCCCGTCCGTCCGTCGTCCTGCCGTCGGACGGACGGACTGTCTATTTATCTCCATTCGCCCATCAACTCCACCCGCATCCACATCCAACCAACATCAACGCACGCCTGCAGCATCCCGATGTGCAGACCAGACCGTCCTTAGAGCCCGCCGCCTGGACGGGGTGGGCATGGTCTTGGTCTGCGCGCGGAACGTGATACCCCGCATTTTCGCATTTTCGCATTTGACTGTCCGTTCCGTCCCGTCCGTCCGTCCCCCATTCATTCGTCCGCTGCATCCGCCCTGCCTCCTCGTCATGTTTAACGTCCGCCTCCAGGCGGGCGCGTCGGGCCCCAGCTAGCTTAGCTGGTGTTTAGATGCATAGCTCGTGCTTCCGAGTCCGAGTCGCGTTGCGGTTCCCCGACCACGAACCCGTCACTCCTTACCTCTCTTCTCCTTGATATTCGTGCAACCCGTCACTCCTTGCTTGTATCTTACCCCGAACCCGAGTCTCCTTCCCCCGGCCGCCTGCTGCCGTTTATCCGGAATTGGAATTGGAATTGGGAACGTACCTACCCCGGTGCTCCTTGAGAAGTGACGGACGTTTTTGTTGCGCTTGCGTGTCGTTGGTGGAAGAACGAGCTTATTGTTGGTTGAAAGAACTTGTCGCTGGACTTTGGGATTTGGACTTGGGATTCGTGCACCGAACGAACTTTGCGCATATTGGAACGTGGAATTTGGAATCAAGCAAGTTAGCTTACTGTATGATCTTTTTTTTTGTCTTTTGTTTTTGTTTTTGGATGTTACATATATGGACTGCCTGTTTGCCGACTCGGAGTACGCTAGATTGTCAGTTTTGTGAAGTGAAAACTTGAAGTAAGGCTCAGGAAGGAATGGGGGAAGAAAAGAACCGAAGTGGCTTCGCGTCGCTGCGCCGCTTTTTAAGGAGACGGCGCGAGTCACCGTCAGACTCTGCGTTCTAATTGTTCCGTATTTCGCTGAGTCCGACTCGACTCGGACTCGGACTCGGAATGCGCACGAAGCGGTGTTTCCTGATCGGGACACGCCGCGGCCAAGGCTGCAAATCAAAAGTTCTGACTCGTTCCGAACCACTTCCGAACCTTGAGCTTGTCGGCGTATAACGTTGACTTGTGGATATGCCAATGGAAGCCAATACCCGGGATTCTCGTACGTCGTCGTCGTCGACTCGCGTGATGGTGCCACAACGCAACGCAACGCAACGCTAAGGAGCTGTTGGTCTACCGGCTCCGACACGATAGGACTCGTCCCTCCGACTCGGGACGGAGTGCTGTTGTTCTACTTTTACAGGGATCGGTCTGCGTCCAAGATGGCTGGATCCTGACTCCAGTTCAGCCCTCTCTTGCGTGGCGTCCTCTTCACACTGGCAGGCTGCAGCGTTTTTCTCTTCCCTCTCCGAGTTTTTTTTCGCCCTGGGTTGTTTTCGGTCGGGTCTCAGCCTCGCTGCTCCGTCTCTTCCGTATCCACTGGTCTTCTTTTTCACGTCTATGTCAGTGCCCACAATGCATGCTGTCACGGTTGGACGCCTTCGTGGACCAATACAGGCTACAGGCTAATACTTGTGCTGGATTTAACTCGATAGCGGATGTATGCGGCGGATAATGAACTAGGAATCGGATAGGTATCACTCGATCACAGATGCTGTATGTGCTGTATTGTGCCAAATGGCACCTCCAAGAAAGTGCATGTATGCTGTATGCTATGTCCAAAAACGAGATGCTGTACTCCACCAATCGTGTGTCTTTCGACCTCAGCCGCTTCAAGAATTATCAACGCTGTGCTCCCCAACCCTCTCAAGAATGAATGTACAGCCAAGAAAGCATCGCAGCCACTCCCTTCAAGACGCGCGGCCCTAGATTGCGGGCCAGTGCTTCAGCAATCGCCGTGCCCACCCGCGCACCTTGTACTCGTCGCGGAACGGGATGTCCTCGAGCTGCGCCAGCTGCCAGATGCTCTTGCGCAGCCGCGGGCCGTCGTCCTGTATAAAGCGAGTTAATCATTGGAGCTGGAGATCCAGGGGAGACCGCACCCCAAGTGCTCGTCCCTCCGCTGCGGGCATGTCTGCAATCTCCCGCATGGTGTCCGCGAGCGATCTGAGGTCCTGCATGCGCGAGTAAGCTACTCTATATGAGGCAGAGAGGACCCGAAACGCACCTCGCGCACCAGCTTCCGCTTCCCCTTCACCACCATCTCGATCTCTGCGATCCACTCGTGCACGCGGCTCGCACCTCCGTCCGTACCCAGATCGACGCTCGCGCTCTCATCCGTGTCAACATCCATACCCATCATTTCGACGCCGCTGCTGCTCCTTGCACTCTGCTCCGTCGTCGCACTCCCGCTGCGTCCCTTCTTTGGCCGCCCGAGGACTTTGCGCCGCCGCAACGAATCCAGCGGCTTCGCCCCCTCCCCGCGCAGCACACTCCCCGGCCCAAATGCGTCCTCCAACAGCGCCGCGTACGCTGCCGTCGGCGCCGAGTTCGCGCGCGGCTGCACCCACCGCGTCTCCTGCCCCACCCCCATGGAACTCGAGCCTCCATCCGCCTCAACATCCATCCTGTCGTGCGCGAGCCGGCCGTCGCGGCGCAGCCCTCTACCAGAGCCACGACGTTGCCCAGCTCGAGCGCCGGCGGGCCGTGCAGCGTGCCCACGCCAGCTGGCTCCGTCTCGCATGCCGCCTCGAACTCACGCTGCCCCGCGGGCGCGCCGTGGTCGTTATGCCGCTCGGGTGCGGCGGGACGGCGCATGAGCGAGTCGTATGTGTATCTGTAGCGCGGCGCGGCTCGTGTGCGGACGCCCCGGTCTCGGCGCGCGTGCGGGCGGACCCGTCGTTCTTGCGACGGTGAGGCACATGGCGGGGGACGGACGGCGGGCGGATGGGCGCGACGCGCTTAGACGCGGTGGAGGGCGGGAGGGCCAATGCAGGGTAGTCGTTGTTGAACCTGAATTTGAACGTGGAGGATGCGCGGGTTTGAGTTGCGGACGCGGAGGTCGGTTGGGGCGTCGCCGCAAACTTGTTGAAGGAGGGCTGGTAAACGCGATCGGAGGTGCGCGCGCTCGACTTTGCCACATCGTCGCGTCCTGTTCCCGAAACCGCGTTGGTGCCACGACCAATCGGCGAAGACACTCGGCGCACAGAGAACGCCGGCGACACGCTCTGGCTCTGGTCGCGCAAGAACGCGATCGGCGGCAAGTCGTCCGGTCCTTCCCCCGGCTCCTGCTGTTGTTGGCTCATCATCTCGCTTCTTCTTGTATTGCCGGTGGCGTTCGACAGATCGTCATCTGCCGTTCTTGACCCGTTAACATGAATAGGCGCCTCATCGACATGAATAGGCGCTTCGTCAACACGATCACGCGATATATGACGGGGAGAACATGGTGTAGCGCCCGACAAGTTCAACGGACTGGTGAGAAGGCTGGTGATGAACGTCGTAGGTGTCCGACATGGCGCTGAGGGCGGGGATTGCGAGGGGTACATTGCATGTTTGGGTTTGATGGAGGAGAGACCATTGATCAAACCATTCTCCAACTGTGGATGGAGGGCTGGTGGCAACTGGTTGTTGTCATATTCATGCTGTTCAGGTTTAAAAAAATCAAAATTTGGGGGTATCACCCAAAAGATGGCCTACAGCAGAAAGAAAGTTTTGTGAAGCCAAGATGAATTGCTTCTTGACATTTTCTGCACAAAGGATTGAAGAAAGGGAGAAGGAAGTGGAAAGAATTGAATGTCTTGTTGGAAGATGGTAACCATGACAATACCTGTTGAGTCCATGCTGGGGAGGGAGAATGGTTCGATCCTGATAGGAGAAAAAGTCAGATCACAATTTTATTCAGGACTGATGAAGAAAAAACAAAGAGGAAAAGGAATCAAAAGAGAAAAAGTTTTTTCAAAAGTTAGAGGAAGTGAAACGATTGTTGTTGCCAAATTCCTTTGCAGAGCTTGGCATAGCTACAAAATCAAACTCAGGAGGCAAAGCTGGTTAGTGGCATGATTGCATATCTAATGCATATGGGCAGTATTGATAGGTGGTGATCACAATCATTAACGAATGAAAGTGAAAGTTGAGATCCCCACCCTGTGAGAGGATGGGATAGGAAGACAACCTCCACAGTCCACAGATAGTCGAAACACAAAGAAGAAAATGACTTTCTGCCAGATGCAAAGACCAAAGAAAAGTGAAAGACAGGAGGTTGAAAACAGTTGAAATCAAGGTATTTTGATAAAGGATGATATGTCCAGTGAAAAGGGAATGCTCACCTAATGTCAAATTGGATGCAGAAGGGGGAGGCTAGAACACAATGGTGGTTAAGTATGACTTGTGTTGGATACAAATATTATCATTTGTTTGGTTTTGATGACACGTTCTCACACTTGATCAACAAAATCTTGGACCTTGGCATATCAAGCCCAGCATCCAAGAGTTGAAGCCATCTAGCTGTCATAGCTGCAGCTGTGTTCTTCAATTTCTGGTACCTACTGAAGAACCAGGTCTCAAACTCGTAACAGGGTGTTTCACAATTGAGATTTGGCCCAACTCGTCCCGCAACTTGCATCTCAACTTGGCCCAAGTTGGAGTCAGAAATCGAAGCTGGATGTCAAGCACATGCACAAGAGTTCGCTGACTTGACATCGAACTTGGATCCTAACTTGATGCCCAACTTCACTAGCCCAGTGAAAAAACCCATCTTGGGATATCTTGGACAACTGCCAGAATCCTGATATTCCCGCCAAAATTGATCAAAATCTCAAGATATGCCAATCTGGCTTTTTCGAAAATAAAGATGCACCAACAGGCCAGGAGAATTTTGGCAGTCCTCACGATATCCTAAGACAGGTTTTTCACTGGGAGCTTCACTCCCTAGCTTTGGCTAATTTGATTCTTGGCCCATATCAACCCTCTACATACACAGATGTTAACATTATTTCGTAATTAATGGCCGACTTGGCCCCAACTTCGCAAGTTGAGCAAAGATCAATGCATGTCAAACGACATGCCCAACAAATCACATTCATCTGGTGTCACATGTGATGTCTCACACAAAGGTGGTATGCCCCTTTTGCCCATGCCAGCAAACCTTATCAACCAAGGTGAGCCATCACACCAGATGCAAAGTTGATTTGTCGACAGCATGTTGTTGACATGGGTTGCCTTTCACTCTGGAAAATCTGAACTTTCGGGGCCCTGATAATGTTCTCGAAACCTAAAGTATCAGGAACAGCGTAGGTGCTCCCAAAACTGTCCCCAAAACAAAGGTTTTGGGTGGTTGGAAACCGTTCCTGAAAGAAACAAAAGGTTTTGGGTGGTCACAAATTGTTCCCGAAACAAAAGGGTTTCGGTGGTCAGAAACCATGCCCGAAAGAAACAAAGGTTTCGGGAATGGTTTCTGACCCCCAGTGAGAATGTTGTCGAGTCGGTACGAGGCAGATCGAGGCAGACAGAGTGCATCACAATCCATCAGATATGCATCAATTTTAGTCTGGTGAGATGAGCGAGAGCAAGCCTCTTCCTGGCCACTTCACATATTTTGTCTTACAGAGTTCTGTTCCATTATTCCCACATCTCAATCTCCCCTCCCTCCGCCCCTCCCCGCCCCTCCAACCAGCTTGCAAAATGCAAATTAACAATGTAGTGCAACACTTCTTGTTTTCACAATGTCCTAGAAGCTGCTCGCTTGTCTCCTTTCTGACTGTGCTTTCGTTCTGGCCATTTTTCGCACTGTGAACTCAAGATTCGTCAAGTTCTTTGAAAGACTCTTTGGGATCAAGCTCAAGAATGGGGATTTTTTTACTACAAGCCCTGGCTTTCCTGGAATGCAAGATCTAGCTCGATTGTTCTTGGTGAATGATGCTCAAGATTTCTGGCCGCACAAGTTGGTCGAATTAAGTTGTTCAAGTCCCAAATCAAGTCCAAGTCCCATCAAGTCACCCAAGTCTTTTTTTTTAGAAAGTTGCGCCTCCAAAGGATATGCAGTCATAGGCCAGGTGTAGGTGGAGGCATATGGCGGGAGCGAGGTGGGGCCGAGCAGGAGCATGTGGGTGTTTTGATAATTTTGAATTTATTTCGTTCTCCCTCTTTCTCCCTCAAATTGACAAGAGTAAAATGAATATCAATTGTATCATCAATCAATTGATTAATTTATTCTAGTATACACTCGATATCCCTCATATCATCAGATGAAAGATCAGGGAGAATAATGTATGCTTGAATTCCACGAGGTAGAACAAGAGACTCAATCAGACTCTATCTCCCTCGTACGACTCAACAGCATTCTCACTGGGTCTGACCACCTGAACCCTTTTGTTTCAGGAATGGTTTCAGGAGCACGCTCCTGATACTTTAGGTTTTGGGAACATTATCAGGGCCCCAAAAAGTTCGGATTTTCCGGAGTGTTTTGCCCAAAAGGTTAAGTTGCATCACAAGTTGGAGCCAAAATTCCAATTGTGAAACACGTAAACAGTCAGCTTGACCTGATCATATCACTGTCTTACACAAGATAATTAAATGATGAAGTTATTATGTCTTTCACCATCATACTATAGTATTTGGTTCAAATTGACAGGTACATATCAAGGACCCTACTGCTGATATTGAAATCTGACAAGGGACAAGTGTTATGTGGCACTTTGTGGAACCTCCAGAATGAAATGGGACTTAAATTTGTTTGGAAGACCCAAAAAGATGAAAACAGATGTCATGCGAAATTTTGGCTGGCTGTCAAAATGGCTCAATCACACTTCACACCTAGTGTCTGTTGAAATACTAAGTACATCTTGTTCTCCTTCTCCAATTTCAATGTCTTGCCTTTATGGCCTATGGGTCCAATAATCCTTGTTTTATATATTTTTCAGTACCTCTTTCAGGATGACATTTTTGACTGAACATGCAAACTATGGTAGGCATAGTGCCACAAAGGTACTTTCAGAGACCTTTAATAAAAGCAATTTCCGATCTCATATGCTTTACCTAGTTGAATTTTAAGTATCCTCCAAAAGAAACCAGAGCTAAGAACAAAACATTATCAGACCTGTTGTGACTGATGGTAGTGGAATGCACAATGACAGTTTATCATGAACTGTCATGATTCCTCATTTAGTTTGGGCAGCTCAAAGATATCCTAGAGTATCTGTTGTGGAGGTCAAAAAATATTATCAGTCAAATGCACAATTCTTTCAACTGTGCATGCATACATTACCATAGGAGAGTGTTTGTTCTTGGGGGAGATGATGAATTGTTGCATGAGATGGTCAGGTCATTTATTCTAAGTACAGAGAGATTATCGAACTTGTACAGGCTGCAATGCATTCATTGTCTTAGTTGTTTTGCCTTCCTTTTCCGCTCTTTTCTCTTTTCGCCATTTTGCCAAAATGCGAAATAGACAAAAGGAACGAGTAGGAGGCAACTTTGAAACCTCCATATTCGAGCAGGAAGTCAGTAGAGGTCCTTCTCTGAAACATTCGGCAGCCGGCAAGGATCTGCCTCTGTAACTCCGAGCAGCCGAGCAGGATCAGTGACCACATTTGACTCAGAAAGCGAGTGCTTGGTCTTTTATCAGTGTCTCATCATGTCTTAGAGTTCAATTGTGTTTAGCAAGTGCTCTAGCTGCTTTCGGACGGGGAGCACCGCAAGTGCATGGACTTTGCGGTGCTTTTTGCGCGATTTTTTCGGAGAGTTAGCCATGTAATCCATGATATATATTCCTGATATGGTAGTAGTGATAGGATAGAGAAGGCATGAGAACGTGTGGAGGACGGACAAAGGAATGATGGATCAAAGTCCGGTGCGGAGTTGCAGATCTCGGCACAAAAGGACGACAGTAGGACAACGAAAGGAGCATTTTGGCGAAATGCTCGCGAGCTCATTTTCGCCAAAGCTCTTTTTGTGGTTCCTACTTGTCTCCTTCTCGTTCAGAGAAAAGAAAGTGAAAGGAGACAAAAGGAGACAAAAAGGAACTTTGAACGACGCTAATCATGGCATGTTGGTGCTTTTATGTATACAGCTTCCCTAGGAGGGTATGAAGCTTGCTTTTAACAACTCTGCTACCATGCTACTCCATTCCTTTCCAAATCTGTTCCCTCCTCAACTTCTACAAAGTACCTTCTTCTCTTCGTTCAGGTGGTTCAAATTGCTTGATCCATGCTAACTGGTTGTCAGGAGCTTAGTTACAAGCAACACTATCCAATATTTATGAGAACAGCAGAACAGCAGAGAGAGAAAGGATGGTTCAATAATGGTTTCAATGCCAGACTGTCACAGCATGAGCATCCCATCTGATTTCAGATTTGAGAGCAATGTCATGTCAGGCCGGCACTGGGACTAATTCGAGACTAATTCAAGGATTAGTCGATTCATCTCATCCAATTCCAAATGGATCTGATTCATTTATATCAAGACAGGTAATATGCAGCTGAACTTTGACTTTTTTGGCCGAAAGTGGTTAGTATCTATAAAAGGAAATTGTGGCAGTGTTAAAATTTGTGACAGCTCGCTTTGACAAACTAGTGCAAGCATGTGCAAACTACGCGAGAAATGGTTGGGTTTCGGGCTTACCGTCACTTGATTAATTTGGAAGGGCCGTTCCTTCAGTATATTTGGTAGAGTTGAGCTCGAATTATAAAGAATGTTTTGTGTCCCATTACTTACATGTGAGCTAAGAAATATTTTTGACAGCGCGTTGAACTGCCAGTGGGTTGTTTCACAACCATGAATGAGTCGCTGATCAGCCCTTTTAACATCACACACCCGACAACTGTGCAGACATCCATCTTCGCCCTCGCATCCTTTGCACGCTTTGACCCCACAGGACGCTATGTTGCTACCGCCCGCGTCGACGGCACTGCTGCTATTTGGGATCTGGACACACGCGCTGCCATCCGCATCCTCGATGGCCATGTAAAAGCTGTTTCTAGCCTCGAGTACGCGTTCCTTCAAGTTACTTTTGGCGCGTACTGATGGCGTACTGAGGGTAGCTGGTCAAGGCATTCGCGCTACGTTTTGACGGCGTCGAAAGACTGGAACGTCGTCATGTGGGACCTCGCCAGCTCGTGCGTTCCTGCACAGCGATGTGCGACGCTGCGCTTTGACGCGCCTGTCGTATCGGCGTTGTTCCACCCACGCAACAGGTGCCGTGGCGCTGTTGTTTTCGTACTCTGGTGTTGACGGCTTCTTTTCGTGAATATCCTGCCGCAGCCGTATCATCTTGGCACTGATGAGTACAGGCGAAGCGTACCTTGTCGACCAGCGTAAAGCGCACCGAGCGCGCGTCGAATTGTGTGAAGTGCAGGAGGAGAGCGATGACGAGGGAGCCGGCTCGTCGAACCGTGTCCGGTACGTTCTAACCTATGTTTCTCTGGTCTATTGAACGTCATGTCTCCCTAGGTCTGCGATCACCGTCGCACGTTTCGATTCATCGGGGAAGCACATCTTCATGGGCACCAGTGGCGGATACATCCTTGTCTTCAACACGCGCACTAAGACGGTATGTTCGTCGACCGTGATTCAATTTTGGCGCGTGCATACTGAGCGTTGCGTAGATGGTTGCGCGACACAAAATAACTGGGGCTGGCGCGATAAAAGGGCTTGAGTTTACCAAGACCGGACGGTGCCTTTCATTTTTTCAACCTCTCTTCATTGTTTCTTTAATACTGTGGCAGACAGCTCGTGTCCAATTCAGCGGACCGCACACTACGGCAATTCACGGTACCGATATACCCACCGCCAACCGCAGACGGCACGTATATCGAGCAAGAACTTGAACCCACCCACCGGTTCAACGACCCTATCAACAAAACGGCCTGGCACGCCATGTCATACAGCCCAGACGGGGAATGGCTTGCAGGAGGTATTTGTATTGTACGGGTTTATTCTGGGTTGACGAAACGCGAATAACAGGTGCGGCAGACACCGCAACTCATAAAATCTACATATGGGATATCTCCAACGATGGCCAGTTTGCAAGTGCATTAGACGGCGGCCGGGAGCCACTTTTGCATCTTCACGTGCGTGTCTACGTGGTACTGCTACTAGTGTGCTAATCTGCTGTAGTGGCACCCGTCCAAGTCGTTCATCGCGTCGACAACGAACCAAGGAAATATCCTGCTATGGCACTGTCCACACCCGGAGCGCTGGGGTGCGTTTGCTGGTGGGTTTGAGGAGCTCGATGAAAATGTCGAGTACGAAGAACGCGAGGATGAGTTCGATATCGTACACATGCCAGCTTTCATCTGCATCCGTCTCTGATTTTCTATCTAGGAAGACGAAGCGGACATGATTCGCCGCAAGATGAAGGAGGAGGAAGAAGAGGTTGATATTGACACCGTTCCCGAGGCGGCAAAACCGCGGGAGATACAACTTCATGGGGTTCAGCTACGCGATGACGATGTTACGTGGGCAGACGACGAACCTGAGAGGATCAGGAGGACTGGAAGATGAAGGTGATAATGGAGGAAGACTGGGACATTTAGATTAAAATGTACATTATTTGTATGGCTAGAGATATATGAGCTTGGATGTGCTTGATATTAATACAGAACAATATGAGAAAGCAAGAAAGCGGGGAAACCATTAATATGAGACAGCGGGAACCTTTAATTTGAGTTTTTCGATTGCCTTGGTGAGGTTTTGCATGCGGACTTTATTGAGGTTAACGTCGAGGACCGTGCTAGAGTCGGATAGACGTCCCGAGATATATGCTGTATTGCCGACGACCAACTTATTCGGGGTAGCTGAGAACCGGTAGCCGCACACAGTGCCCTGCGAACCAATCGCGCTCCAATCGGCCTCCAGGATGCGGGACAAAGAGACATTGGAGATGATTAATGTCTCCTGCGCATCGGGGTGAACAGGCATTGTGAGCGGGTTCTTGCTCATGAATTGGTGCGCGGAGAGGACATGGTCCAAAGCCAACTTGTGCCGCGCTTGGGAGAGTCCAAGAGTAAACTCCGGCACACTTAAAGAGTTGAGCTCTTTGACAGTTAATGTTGGGTATGGAAGTGGTAAAAAGGCGTTGTGCGGATAGTTTGCCATGGATTCGCCACCACCAGCCTCGGCAACGAGGTCACGGAAAGACGCAAAATTACTGCAATGCACGACTGTTTCAGGCGCGGTGCCTGTTTTATAGATAACCTGATGGAGTCGCCTCAGAGACGCAAAAAATAAGATAGGAACTAAGATACCTTCATTATCCATGCAACAAGAACATCGCCCGTTGTGACCTCAATATTAGGGTTGTCGTGCCGCACCTCGGCTTTGACGCCATTGGCAAGGAATGCAATGCATTCCTTGGGTACGACAAATATCCGATGGATGGCTCCGCGCCAGTAGCGCTCACGAAGGTGCCAACCAGCCAGCCAAAGCACACCCTTGACCCCAAGGACAGAATAGCACGGTTGGGGATAGTCGGTCTTTCCTTCAACTACTTTCCTTGTCAAGACTTGTTCAATGGGATTGGGATGGAATCCCTCCGGAGGCGGCGGAGGCACATCCCACTCTTTACCCCGCATCTCCGCCACCAGAGCGCGAATCACGGAAGCAGCGCCAATACCGTCGAATACTCCGTGAGATCGGGCGAAACCGATGCATGAATATGGCAACTCTCCAGCAGCACGGGAAGGAAAATGCGTGACGTGCCAGCAGGTAAGAGGGTGACTCTTTGCTACCCATTCCGCATTTTGCCGAGGAGTCGATGGGTGCAGGAAGAGAGATTGCGGGAGTGCATCTGAACTGGTTTGGAGGGGGACGGTTACGTATGTCGACAGTGGGACGTCGGAGACAGATTCAGTCAGGACGTATGTGGGATAGTCCACTGGGAGAGGGTCCAACGGGACCCTGATCTGCCATTTCTTTGACTGACCACGACCAGAGTCAGAATGAGAGAAAATTCAGAGAAAATTCTCAACTCACGTCCGGGAAGACTTCAAGTCTACCAGCCAATGCGCGCCATTTTTCTGTCATGCGCCGAAGTGCCACAGCCAGAGCATTGGTGTCGATTGTGCCCTGCACCAGCCAGCCCGTGAGGAAAAGTGATCGTTCAAAAGAGTTGTCGAAGACAGTGAGAGGGTATTGAGCTGAGCGAGCAAAAGGTCCGAGGTGTAACAGACTTGCTTCCGGCGCACTTGGTGGCGACATGGAAAGAGGTAAGAGACTCTCATGTGTCACTGATATATACCCTTCCCAGCATGGTCGGGCTATAGAACGGAATACTTACTCAATTGGTTTTGATCTGTGGTTGTGATCAATCGGACCGGAACGGCCGGAACAGTTTTCGAACCACAACGTCGTGTTGGAAACTACCGCGTAACCTTATTATTGTCACTCTGTTTGCTGTAAGTACTCTGTCGCGTCAGGTCGCGTCGACGTCGCGCTATGCACGCTAGATAATTTGCAAATTTGAATTGCGAGAAACCCATTTGTGTAAAGGTTGCCGGTTCGTTGACGAGAGTTCCGCCCGAGAAATCAACAATTTGTGTCCGCTCAAGCCTGTAACAAGCTCTATAATTCCCACACAAAAACAACACCACGATTCGATGCAGGCCTCCGCCATCTCGGCCACAATTAACTGTATTTTTGTTACGAAGGTCCAACCAGTGCAGGAACTGGAAGGAGATGTATTAAAATTTATGAGCCTTGAACAATTGAACCCTAGGAGCCTCCAAGGCGCCTTCATTCCTTGGTAACCAAGGTTGATCCATAAATCAAATCTGGGTGAGCAGGATTACACAACGCTATACCATCCAAGGATCCCGATTCCCGAGATCTCAGAGAAGCATGTCCTTAGAATACAAAAAACTTGCGATTGCACCGGTCCCGGGAAACCAGAATCAACTGTCAGGCGACTACTTCGAAGATGGAATGTCACGATCCAGGTCCACCCACCGTGTGGAGGTAACTGGAATTGGCCAGAAAGCTAGTGCCACCGCAAACATCAAGGGAGATAAAAGGCAAAAGAGGAACCAAAGCCAGTGACCTGGCCAATCGGCGTATTGTGAATTACGTTTAGTGTGGTCCGAGGAAAGAAACATGTTTTCAGCCAGATTCAGTCCGTGTTTCCAGAAAGTTAAATGCCGTTGACCATGAGCGGTAATTCAACCAAATGGGGAGCGCTTGCGACCATCCACAATGCGGGGATTTTTCAATAACTGTACGTCGGGCGCCGCATGTGAGTAACAGATTGCAAGAGAAACGAGTCTGAATGAGGCGTTGAACCGACCGAAACAGTCTTGATCTGTCTTGAAATACAAACAAAACTCGAAGAGCACCGATGCCCACTTCAGCATCGTTTCAAGGCTAGCGTAGACTCTATTATGCCGTTAGTCGGATTCTAAGTTAGGAAGTCCTCCGTCCTCCGTCGCCAAACACGGCGATCCAGTTTGCTCCGGGGAGTAGGATAGAATTGCCGACGCGACGCAAACCGGACGTGTTCAGCATGCAGCATGCTGATGGTTTTCAAATCCAGGTTTGCGGTAACTAGTGAACCAAGCGAAAAGCAAAGACGGTTGGAAGCTCGAAGACGACTTGTAAGGGTATTAAAACCAGTCTTAGCATCGCAGTTTCATGGAATAAAATCGTCTGAGGCCTCAGTTGGCCGCCAGTGTGAAATGGCCTGTAAAGATTTTAGCGGAGTGTTGGCGGAGTGTCAGGGCGTCTTGAGCGCTTGAGCGATTCAAAGAAAAGCGAGAAAAATTTGTAACCATCCTGTGTTACGTGGACAATTCAGGGCGACCGAGTCTGACCGAGTAAAACCAAAGTTGGCAGTTTTCCCGACGTCGGTTGAGATCATGGTTGAACTTGAGGAGTGACCAGAACGGGGTGATAGCCGTCGGCTTCCAGGCCACGCAGTCGCAAACAACAGCTTCCTTTTCGGGAACCAACTCGTCATCGCGGCGCCTACTCTGGTCTGCTGCCACAGACCCAAGCCCGAGCACCACTCTGCACCACACTGTGACGATGATGAGCTCATATTTGCGATGTATTTAAGCGCATGCACTTCGGTCCTTGCCTCCAATTAAACCTCATAACCCACTTTAACCTCAAACATATCATGACTTTCTTCGGTACTTCTTCTTCCACAACCCGCGGTCGTCGCTCGTGGTTCCACCGCACTGACCGTGACCGTCGCGCTGGAGGCCTCAGTAAGTTTCTTTTTTTGTTGATCGTCGAACTCCACCTCATTGCCTTTCACCTTTACCCAGAGGCCGCCCTCGCCAATCCCAATACCACCCATCGCGGCCGTAACAACGCCAAAGCCGAGCTCCATTCAATGGTAAAGCCTCCCTTTCAATGTGGTCCAGAGCGCGAGCTGACCGTGAACCGTAGGGCCGCTCGAGCCATGTCCCCTTCATGACCAAGGTCAAGCGCACGCTAGGTATCCGCAGCACACCCCGCGCAGTACACCCCGCCGGCGCACGATGTTTTCGCGCAGACAACGCGTTTGAGCGGTCTGACCGCCGAACAACCGTCGACGAAATAATATACGACTAATTATGCGCCTATGGGCTAAACTGTATCGATTACGACTCACTGCTCTGTATTAATACTGTACGATACCCGACTATGATTTTTACCCTTGTTGTTTGTCGGAAACCTGTGCTATGTGTCTAGTTTCCACGGTTGTGGAAAATTGCAATTAGGCCGGCGATGATTCATTGAACGACCAGTCCCATGTGTAAGTACCCCCAATAGTCCAGTCCCCTCATCCAGCTCCGGCCGGACAGATCAAGATTTTAGATAAGTTCGATTTCAACGAGGTTTTATGGAGAGTAGGCTCAGAGGGGTGCGAAAAAACCTGAAAGTCTAGACCGTTCTCAAGTTGTACAATTTCGGCTTTGAGTCTCTATGAAGGCGAGTCATGTGTGCCGAGGAGGGTTTATTGCGTCTTGAGTGATTAAGACAACCTCTTGAATATTAAAGACATGACCGCTTCTCAATACAGCAGAGTTCAAATTGGAGAAGGTCTTCCGCGAAAACTTCAAGCAGGCAAGCAAGCACAGAAACTCGAGAAGCAACTGTTGTTGGCATGATTCCAGCATTGCCTTAGAACAGACTCGGAAAGAGAAGGGGGAGATACTCGAGAACCAACTAAAAGGACCGAAATACAACGCTACACCCTGTAGTTTAGTTTCCAAAGTGAAGAATTCAACGCCGACTAAAACCAAGTAGTAAAGTACAAATTATACGTTCCTAGTAGCCATTACTTTCATACAATCCGAATTATCTTCTTGTTTCCATCTAACTTCAAGCGCCGTCGGGCATAGTATGACTAGCGCCGGAAGAGGCGTCGGAATTTCTCGGAGTGGACTCGGGCGTGGCAATTCCGGCTTTCTCGCGCAGTTCAAGAATCTTGGTTTTGCGCTCTTCCTGTGTGAGATGATGAGGTCCGCAACGCAGGGCAACTCGAACAGACTCACCGCATGGGCGAGCTGGGCTTGCAAGACCTCTGCGGCACGCGCCTTCTTTGCCTCGAGCTCGGCTTCGAGCCTCTCGTCTTCCTGGTGCTTCACCTAGCAAGAAATGAGCGACATAATCGGTGTGTGGGTAGAATGACGCGCCTCGGCGTCCCGCTCTGCGTTGCGCAAGTCGACGACGACGGCGTCGTGGTGGTGGGTGGCTTTGTTGAGGGCTTGAGGGTCGCGGTTTCGGCCTTGGTGATCTTCTCGATGGTCTGATCAGCCTTAACGGCGGCCTGGGGGGTTTGAGCGCTAGGCGAGAAACGCTACACAGGTGGGGGCACCTTCTGGGTCTTGGCCTTGTGCTTTTCTGTGCTCTGGACGTCTTTGAGGGCTTGCTTGACCTGAGCGTCCTCGCGCTTTGCCTCCTTTGAAAACTGCTTCTCGAGCTTCTTTATCGCGGCTGGGGACGAGGGAACGGCAAGGGCGGACATGGTGGTTGAGGTTCAGGACGCGACGTGTCGGATAGGAGTGGTGACCGCGTTTGATGGATGTACGGCATCCAAACCTTGTTTCTTCGATTTTCAAAATTCTTGGCCCAAAGCGCGTTGCAGGTGAAACACGAAGACGCCGGAAGCCCGAAGACACAGTATGGTCGCAGATAAGCACTACAGTATAGGAATTCCCCCAGGGTCCCAGACTCCCGAGGCTCGCTTGGAGGTGGAGAAGGATTCGATGACGAGAAGGCTCCACACAGTTTGAAATCCAATGAAATTTCAGAGGATATATTTTATCGTCGGGGAGACTTCTCCTACGAACCTTTTGATTCATGTCCAAACGACGTCCGGTACCCACTCTCGATATCGGACCTTCGCATCATCACCGGTTCCTTGACGAACCTTCTGAAGACTTGGCATCTCTTTCCACTCCACCATCTGCCAACGACCTCGCGTCCCCACCCTACAAGCGACAGTCAAGTCGCCCCAATTTACTCGCGGACCTCAATCCGTCTCCCAGTCCCAGCTATAGGTCCGCCTTTATGGTCAGTACACCCGAGTTACCGGAAAAGGGTAAGAATAGGGCATCGGTCCACTACCCAGTTGACATAGTCGTTCCACCACACGACCATGACCGGCATTCGCCGCCCCAGTCTGTGGCGTCATCCGTAGCCGGCACCGACGATGAGGATGATGAAGAGTATGATTGGTCGGATGAGGAAGACCTGGTCGACCAGGAAGCAAAATTTGAGGAGCGCATGGGCAACGCGCCTAAAAGAACAGGCTGGGGGTTCAAGAGGTGAGTCGCGAGGATCCGCCGATGCCATTTCCGACGGCTAAAATCATCCGTGTTAGAATACTCACTCTTCTCTTCTCATCCCTCATCGGATCTACTTTTCTCGCTGCTATCCTTGTAGCCCCCGGCATTATCCTCTACTTCTTCTGGTACAAGCCGTCCAGAACAGAGTTTCGCCACAGAGTTACCCTCAATGTCCAGGCTTGGCTCTTTTGGGCCGCCGCCAACCTCCTGATATCCTGGTACAACGTAGTCTCTCCAAGACAGACCATACAACGATTCTAACTCGTTCCCCAGGTGCCTTGCTTTAATTATTGATGTCATCCCATCTCTCTTCCGTTTCCTCATCTCGGTCATCTGGGGGCACGTCTCCGAGATGATCAAGACTCGCATTGAGATGTACGACTCGGGCAAAAACACCATCAAGCCGGTATTTTACGCCGCCAGCGCGTGGGTCTCCTGGGTCATCATTTTCGGCCACATTTTCCAGCTATACGGTCACGGGAGAAAGAATCAACAGGCATATACGGACACAACATTCCAGGTTGTCGAGTTCTTCTTTTTCTTCACGCTCGTGCTCTGTGCCCAGCGCCTGCTCTCCCATCTCATTGCCTTCGCCTTCCACCGCATCGCGTTCAAGGAGCGCTTAGACGCCGTGGAAGAGACTCTCGTCGTCATCGAGAAGCTGCGCGAATACCCCCTAAACCGACCAAGCGCGCATCGGGTTTTCGCACACCGCTCTTCGGCACTTTCATGACGCCTCAGACGCCCCAGCTCGACAAGGATAATATCAATCTCGTCTCCTCCAAGCTCAAGGACCACAAGCGCCGCTCCGAGCGTGGAGAAGTTGACTGGGACGTGAAAATATGGGTAAGGACGGCAAGGCACAGCGACCAGGGTCGCGCCCGCTGAGCATCATCAGCGAGGATAACAGCCCGCACCACTACCCGCCATCGCGTGGTGAGCGCGAGGCGCCTGACGCGACGCTCGTTGGCACAGCGGCAAGGGTGTTCAAGTCGGCCCTACTGCACGATGCGCGCAACATCGTAGGCAATGACACTAGCGCTGGCACGCAATGGAATGTTAACTCGGCGAGTGAGGCCAAGGTGCGTCATCTTCGACCCCTTAATTCCTTCCTGACGGTATTTCATTTGTAGCGTCTCGCCCGTTCAATTTACATGCGCTTTAGATCACCTTCCCGCCACTACCTCCTCCCGACCGACTTCCGCCCTGCGTTCCCCACTGCCGAGGCAGCTGAAGCAGCGTTCCGTGTGTTCGACAAGGACAACAACGGCGATCTCTCGCGCGCGGAGCTCAAGACGACGGTCATGAAGGTGTACAAGGAGCGTCGCTTCCTCGCGCGCGCGATGCGCGACGTCGGTGCCGCGCTCAAGACGCTCGACTACATGCTCTATTCTTCGCGCTAGTCGTGCAATTTTTCATCAGTCTGAGCGTTTTCGGGGTGAACATCACGAGCAGCTTGACGAGCGTGTACTCCCTCGGCATCGGCGCCAGCTTCATATTCAAGTCGGCAGCGAGCAGCGCGTTCGACTCGATCATGTTCCTCTTTGTGACACACCCGTTCGACACGGGCGACCGGTGCTTCATCGACAACGAGGTCATGGTGGTCAAGAAGATGACTCTTTTTGCGGTACGTTTTCTTGCTCCGGTTCGAGATTCGTTGAGCTGACGATATGTAATGCAGACAATATTCACGCGGTGGGATGGGACGGAGTCTTATTATTTCAATAGCCAACTCGCGAACAAGTTCATGTGCGTTCTATATCCTGTTTCTTTCATTTTAAGTTGACGTTTGCTTTCAGAACAAACGTTCGGAGGAGTGGAGTGCGTCGTTCCGCCATCTTAATCTTGATCGCTGACTTATTTTTATAGAAAATGTTCGAGAACTTGACGATGCAAGTTGCATGGCGTACACCACTTGCCAAACTGGATGCGCTGGAGACCGCCATTAACACATGGTTGTCGACGGAGCAAAACCGGTGGTTCGTTCCCGGCACGAGCGTCACGCTCCAGCACATTGAGTTCCAGCGCTACCTCGAGTTCACCATGGCTTTTGGGCACAATGGGTATGTCCTACGCTTCCCATGTCTTTCTATATTTTTGACCGTCGCGCGATAGAACATGGCAAGACTGGAGTCTCCGAGCCGCGCGCAAGACGGCATTCCACGCAGCGGTACAATACTACTGCCGCGAGCTAGGAATTGTGTGCTACGCGTCGCCGCAGCCCATCATTTGGGGCGACCCGAACCTCGAGCTGCCGCCGTACCCGCCGGCGACCAGTCCGACTAGTCCCACAGCGACATCCCCCGACGAGGAGGTCGCTCAGCCGGAGCTCGACCCCACCGCGAAGCCTGCGCCGACCCTCGGGTTCACGCCGCACATGACTTCAACGCTCCAGCGCGTGCGCACGCGCGGGAAGAAGGCAGCGATGCGCGCTGCCGGCGGGGGTGACAGTTGAGCCATCGTCAGTACTTGCATATTCTTGGACGGACAACAAGCTTGTATATACATTATTCACCTAACCCCTGCACGTCGCCTCCCCTCCCCTCCCCCGCCTCATCCTCGTAGATAAAAATTATTACGAATCCTAGAATAATCAAGCCATCGTGTTTCTCGGAACTGCGAAAAGACAGTTCAGCCTTGATTTAAACCTTTTGCGCCGACTCATTGTCCCTCTGGCCCTGGAGCTCAGATCTCGCCCAACGGCCGCTGTATTCTGGTTTATCTTTGGTTTGATGGGCTTTCATCTTCCGAATACATTGTCAATTTTGACATCTTACATGGCACCGTACCTGCGACCAAACTTGAAACTCAAAAATAGTTAGTTGTAGAAAGAATGTTTTGGGGAAATCCAGTTCAAGTGTCTTGGAGACGGTTTCCGTTAAACTTTATGGACTGGCCTCCTTTCAAGGAGGAGGAGGATGTATAGAATATCGGCTATTTCCAGAAAAGAAGCATTCTCTGCATTGAGTGCAACGGCGGCGGCGGACGGCAGCGCCGGCAGCGCGCTTCGCGCTCAATTCACTGGAATGATGTCAGGTACGCTGTGATGGCCCTTTCACAGTTACAATCGAGGGCGGAGAACAGACCCAGGCCTGCGGTTAACCTGCTGCACTGGGCGGGATATAAATCCCGCAACGGAAAAATAGCCTGCATCCATTCGCCTGCAATGCGCTTCATCACTTCCCTCCTCATCCCTCTCTTCGCCGCTTTCGCCGCCGCCTCCACCATCCTTCCGCGGATAGAGACCATACCAGCTGGAACAATAAAAGCACCTATTAGTGGGACCGTCGTCAGTTGCGGCGAATCGTTCCCCTTCAGCTACCAAAACAGGAACTTCTGCGAGGCCGTGGATAGCCCAATCTCATGTGGCTCCTCGACTTCGCTCCGACGGACGCCAACTTGAACTCGACAGGCCAAATCCCCGACGCCATATATTTCTTCGGTGCCTATGACATCGGCAACTTCGGTGAGCCAGTCTCCAGAGGATGATATTTTGTTCGGCTTTTCAACAAAAGCACAGGCGACCCGGCGAGGGGCCCTCTTCCTCCGGCAACCCTCACCATGCCAGACATCTCCGATTTTACGGCTGGAACCGACTTGTTCCTCGCTGTCGTCGAGACCGCGCCGTTTCAAACCTGCCCACCCGTGCGTAGACATTGTGAATACTGGAACAGGTTTAACTTGAAAAGGGAAACAATATACCGGCCAAATACGGTGTGACCTCCACGTCCTGGTCACTGGAGCGGTTGGTTGTGTGATTGCCAGATCCAGAACATGAAAGTTTACGCCACGAAGCGAATGCCGGAAATAGGATGTTGGTACAGATAGTGGCAGTAGAGACTTTGTCACTTTGGTTGTTATTATTCTCCAGTTCTTTGCAGCTGTTGAGGTTCGGAAGGCCGGCACCCCACAATCGGCGTTGAACTGATTAAACAACAAAAGCTCAAGGTTGGGTGCTTCAATGAACTTCATCGGTTCACTTCAACAAGCATGAATGCTGAATTAAAGCAATGAGTATTCAGCGCCAGAAAGGGACGCACCAGCATAGGGCCTTCATGAAGCCGGATAGGCGACTAGGAGGCCTTCCTCCACTCCTCGTACTTCACTTATTCATAATTTAGATCCTTCATGCATGATATTGACGCGAGACCAAGGCTGCCATCCGAGACGCCGTCGTTGTCTCTTGTTCTCCCACATGAAGATAAACTCTCCACGATGCGGTTCATCCGAATCCTAATCGCCGTCCCTCATGCCTGTGTACGTCGCGTTGCATGATCGTCGGTCCCCATCCGAGACGCCGTCGTTGTCTCTTGTTCTCCCATGGCAAAAGTTCCTCTAGACCAAGGAAACGACAGAAGTCTTTGGCGATAACAGTAGCCGACTGTTACTTGGCACAAATTTCCAACAAAACGCAGTCCCTCCAAGCTGCATACATCAACACTACAAAATTGTTGCCTTCCGGCGAGCCTGCAGTCAATGGTGTTGTATCACCTGAATTCATTGGGTTAACTGCGGGCCTTGCGATGCCGCTGCTGGAAATGTATAAGGCCATCGTCGCTTTAATCCTATCGGCCCATGATATGTATTTTTGGCCGAAGTCAGACGGCCGAAGGACGACCATACGGTACACGACGGCTGCCAGCATCGATGTGCCCGATATCTCGCCGAACCCGCGCCTGGAAGTGTCATCGAGGTAGTTTCGTAACAGCCCGCCGTCCATGGAAAAGCTCATAGCATCGTCAATGATTTCTTGGATCCAGCTCGCAAGGTCGGCGATAGCGTCGCTGCGCCAGCTGGTGGATGCGGCGATAGGCGCCTTCATTATGGTCGCGAGCACTCGAGCCATCCCTGCAGCAGCCCAGGCGTTTCCAGTCGACCACAGCCCCGTATCCTGGTTTTGAGGACCGATGATGTGCACCCAAACTCCGCCGTCCTGTTGCAGAATTTGGCGATACAGCCCGCATTGCACATAAGCCTCACGGAGGAGGTCAGTGTTCTCGGCATCCGCAGCGGCGTACGCAAGGAAAGGACTAAACAATGAAAGCTTAATTTCTGGACAGAATATGTATCCCCAAACCTACGGGGCCATATATATGAAATCCGCCCTTAACCGAGTCAGTTGCGGTCTATAATCTACCCGTAAGACTTACCACAACTCAGCGACTTCAACGCGATGAGAAATTGCGCCATTCGAGAAACGGGGAGCGGAGTTGGTGATATAGTTGATTTCCTCCGTCACTGCGTTGGCGTATGTCGAATCGGTCTTTCCCAAAAATACTGCGCTAACACCCAGACTGGCAGGGTCCCCAACAGCGCCGTCTCCGTCGGACAATCCATTCGCACCTGTTCCAATGACAATCTTGCTGGCCGCATACTGAAGTGATTCGATGCATTCCTTGGGAACCGTTTGTACGGGAAACGCAGCGGGCCCGAACACAGAGAGATGTGGATCATAGAGCTCCAGTAACGCCTCGGAGGATGTACCAAATTCCCAAGAATGAGAGGGCAACGCTTTCGCGACGGATGCGACGAGGGCGATGTCGAAGCCCGGAGAGAAGGGAAATGGATTGGCTGTAGCGTTGCACACCGCAAGAAAGCCAGCTGTGTTGATCATGGTTCAAGAATGGGGTGCAATTGAAGGGGCGGTAACTGTAAGGCATTACTCGTCCAATTATAGCCATACTTATCGAACTGAGGCCCATGACTCAATGAGACTCGAACCATGTGGACACATCTCCATAGAAAGCACGTTAAACCTCTACTTTAACGTAACCTTGAGGATTCGAAGTTCTTTTCAGAACAGAGTTCAAATACCACTTGCCGATGTTCGACCTTCTTGCTGAATTGAATCTATGTGGCCGCCAACGAACGGGCTTGAGGTCTGGTTTGGACAAGACGGCAGAGACGGTTAGCTTATTAACTAATAGCACTCGCTCATGAACCGATCTAGAAATAACAAGGAGAAAAATAGAAAAACAGAAAGAATACAGTAAAGACAGAAAATAGGGGCTCAAGAGTCAATGTCCGATCTCCAATCAACTAGACGATGTCGCCCATGCTCGAGTATTATCCTGAGTCCAACGCGCAACGCTGTGCCGCTACCTTCCGCCGGCTCTGTTGAGCTGTTATTTAAAAGTCAGCAATATGTCGCAGTTTTACGAACGATACGGTCTCCTCACTTGTGCCGTATTATTTTGTAATCTTTCGTCAAGTTTCACAGTCTTGTCCTCCATCGCCGACAACATACCGTTCTGGTGGTCTATCTCCTCTCCCAGGGCTGTCGATACGACTCGCAAGTTTCGTACTAGGCCCTGGATTTTGTCAAGATTGCGTTCCAGCTCGTCCTCCATTTCATCGTCGGAGGCGTTTGGCTCGAACTGGAATTGACTCCTCCCCACTGCTGACCGGCCCGAAAAGACCGGCTCTTCTGTTCCGCCCACGTAACCTTGAGCATCCGCCCTTGTCCTCTCTCGTTCTGCACGTTTCTCCTCATGGCGACGTTGGACCTTTGCTTCTCGTGCGGCGTGTTTAGCATCGTTATCAAAGGTAACTGCGGGGATAAAGATGGATCGGTTCAGCTTTCGAAGCTCTTCCGTTTTATCCTCTGCTCGAGCAGAGTGGCCTTTGGCTCTGTCCAAATGATGCTCGGTGTTGCCGAATCTTTCTAAAAATGAGGTTTCAAATTCGCTCCAGCAGGACACACAGCGCATTTGTTCATACCTGATTGTTCACCCAGCCTTCTCAACGTGTTGGTCCCGGTTTCGACAGCTGCTTGAGCCAAGCGGATGCTGTTTTGAGTCGAATTCACGCTCTCCTGTTTCTTGAATCTGGTCTTTTGCTTTATCGCCTCGACATCCTCGTCGTCGTCTAGTGTACTGGGTCCAGCTACGGAACGGCCGTCGGGTTTCGTTGAACTATAGCCGGAAAAAAGCTCGTTTCTGTCATGATCCAGGTTCACTTCGCCACCCGCATACACGTTACTTCGGCTGTATTTGTCGCGAACTATGCTCGAGCCGAAAGCGGAATGGTCGGAGAATGCGTCGTCTTGACCAGCTGATTGAACGGGAGGAATCTGAAGCTTGCTAGAGCTGCGCTTGAATAGATGCATCTGAATTGTGCAGGTATCTGAGCTCAAGAACACATCCATTAAGAATCGGGGATGGAATTAAAAGGCAGACTAATGGCCATGGCAGTGTCGTATCCCAACGCGCAGTGTATGCCCGAGTCGTGCGCAGTCACGGTGTCTGTGCCGGATTGTATGCCTGAAACCATTTAATTGACAGATGTAGCTGCGCCGGCAGTGAAATCACCCCATTAGTAGGTGCAGACGATTCGAGTGACAAAGGAAATCCACAAAAACAACAGCCGTAGGACTGGCTGTGTATGTTTTCACAGCTATGGCTGCGGTCCCATCAAACACATAGGAAACGGTACAGCCGTTACAGGAGAGATCGTTTCACTGACATGGTGTATAATCATAATCATACGATTGGTTAACACTTGGTTGAGTTCTCAACGAATCGCTTCCGTGAGTAGTAGTTTCAGTTGACCGACCGTACCCTCCAGATTCTGGTTGCCCCGTCGTCCCCCGTCGTGGCTAGAAGATCCTCAAAACCCTGCCGTGGACACCACACAACAGAGTTAACATCGTAAACCCCATGTGCATTCGGCAGTTCCGCAATCAGTTTATGATGCAGCGTTGAATCCTCTTTTTCCTGAAAGAAATGCTGTTGAATCAAGCAAACTGCATCGGGAACGTGACCCACCGAAAGTTCCCAGACGCGGATGGCACCGTCACCACCCACGGCAGCTACCCAGCCCAAGCCGGGAGAGGAGGACCTCCCAACGCCCCAACTTACGGAGTACACACTGCGCTCGTTTCCTTCGAGAACAAGAGCACATTCCCACTTATGCTCCGCACACGACGCCATATGCGGATGGTCTTGTCGTCCGACGCCGACGCGAGGTAGCTGTTTTTAGGTGACCATGCGAGGGACCAGACGGTAGAACTATGACCGTCAGGGTCAAGAAACAAAACCAGTCATCCGAAGGATCGTCGATGTACATTTTGATAGTGTCGTCGTAAGAAGCTGAGGCAAGTATCTGCGCTTTGCGCTTGAGTGGAGGGAAGAGAGAGAGAATGATGTAGCGACCTCTTCCACAGGATGCCATGCGACACATTTGACGTCTTGCGTGTGTTCCATGAGTACGCTCATGCATTCAAAGTCGGAATCGGGGTGCACTGCACTGCAGCTAAGTGACTGGCCCATTCGAAGAGCCATGAGAGCACTCGCCTCCCATATCCACACGGTCTTGTCGCGGCTGCAGCTCGCGAGTAGTGTCCCTGAGCTTGAGTACGCGACACTCTTACACTCTGTTTCGTGCCCTTCTAAAAGACTCGCGCACTCCCACTCTCCCTTGCGGCCTTCATCCTCTTCTGATTCCTCCTGCTCCCAGATACCGATGTTCGCGTCGAATGACGCAGTGGCCAGCGTACTTCCCGACGGTGCCCAAGCCACGGATCTCACGGTTTTGGTGTGTCCTGTCGGGATGGTTGCGATGTGCGAAAAGATGGGGGCAGAAGAATTGGTCGCAGTATAACTATACATTCGCACAGTTTTGTCGGCTGAGCAGGAGGAGAGAAGGGGCTTTGCAGGGTTCCAGGCAACATGCCAAGCGCGATCCTGATGTCCGGCTAGTTCCTGAACAGCATCGATTCTGTAGGAGAGGTCCACTTCCATCGCGACTCGAGGAATGTTTAAGTTTATTTTGACCCCATCAACGATCAGATGAATGATTGATCCACAACAATCGCTTTGACCAGGAATAAATATTCGTGATATTGGTACATGTTAATATTGGGAGTGGTTGTCGGCAGCCGTAAATTAATATTCGTACTCTCTCTCATGGCGGCGGCGGTGTTCCGTCCCGTATCTGCGCTCTCGAGATGCAGCCTCCCGTTGACGACGAGGAGTTTTCCGTATCCCCAATGCTCGTCTGAGTTTCGTCATAAATGGAACGTGGGCGGAACGACCCTTAAGTTTGAAAGAATGATAAATATTCGGTATGGGCGTCAGGCAAAAGAAACAAACACACCATGGCATGGAGCTCTGCCTTGGCGCGTTTGCGCCCAGCATGGGTAGTTTTAGGATTGGATAGCGCGGCCTCTAGTTCGGAGTTCAGGACAAACTACTTAGCTCGCAAAACGCTGTACGCACTATAGCCGCCGGCAACACGATCAGGATCACGACGATAGAATCCACGGTGATGACGCCGTCCGCTAGTACCGAAGAAACGCATATTCAGGTAATGGAGTTGAGTGGGAAGTTGTGAAGATATTCGACAAGTGATAGTATGTAGCAAGGTGTATTGGCACCAGAGCCGGATGAACCCACTTAAATAGAAGAATTGTAGCCAGACGTCATAGTGGTGCAGCGTGATGTAGGGTAAAATACAGACGGGGTAAATACAGACTGTGACGTCATGGTAGTTCAATGTAGTGAAAGAGCAATAAGTAAACAGGATATGTACCTCTAAGTACGATCCAGGACTTTTCAGAGTCTAACCCCCGTTAAACAGCATTTATACCATATATGCCCGATCGAGAAGAGACCTTATTCATTTCAATCTGATACTTGTAAGATATTGTCAACCGCGAATAAGAAAACGAACCGAACTGTTTGGGTCATCCACCTCAGACTTCACTGTGTTCACGGGATCTATGTCGTCTCGTGATATCTACGTAGAGGCCAAGTCACTCAACTGCAAGTAGGAGGCAACGAAATAATGAAATACCATGATGTTCCGGGAAAAATGTACTACTCCCTGGCCGAGCCCGTGGCTGTTGGCACTGGTGACAGTCGAGTTTGGTTGGGAGATACTCTTTCGGTGGTTGATGTTGGCCAATAATGCACTCTGAAATGATCCAGGTAGCATAGTGAAAAAAAGGACCCAAATGTCTATTCATATTTCTCTGTGATTGAACGATATTCTCAGCGAACAGACTCACAATCCTCTGGCGCTGCTTTAAACTGGAAATGTAGAAAGTGAGAAATATTTTTCATGTGGCTGGCAATCATCTTACCGAAATGGCCGCCGCAAAAGCAACCATACTAGAAAAGTCATCACAGAGTACGAGTACGGCCCAATATTAATCACCTTGTTCCAAAGCCCGTTTCTGGATTTAATGTATCAAGATCACGAGGAAGAGAACGGAGAATAAGCTCACGAAGCGTGTAAACAACTAAACGATCAAGTACGACTGCAGTACTATGAGACGAGGATTAAGCAGAGTTTTAAACAACGATGGCAAGAGTAACACATTACCTTTGACGTGCTGATCGACTCTTTAGCTTCAGGTAAAATCCAAGGACACATGCATTGACGATATCTAGGCTAGCGTCCCCGAAAAACAGTAGTGTTATAAGCGATTTCCACTTTTGGCCAACTAAAGGAATGGAATCTGTTCGGATTGCCTCAGCGGCTAACATCAGGGAGATACCCTGAAGCATTGCGACAAAAAGCCATAGGAAAATCGATATGGACAAAATTCCGGTGGCTTTGTATATCCTTGCCACGAAGAAGGCCTGTTTTAGCTGGTCTGTTAAGTGTGCTGGACGGACAAGGAAGGGCACTAGCCTGAACTCCATGATCAACGAGGGACCTGCCAATCATTGGGTTATATATTATAAGGTGAAAGTAGATTAATTTACCCAACAACCACTCCCAGATTAAGTCCCCAGGGAGTGTATAGCAAGGCGAATATTTGGCCGAAGTCAGTGACGCTCAGAGTATAGGCTCCTTGACAGATGCAGGCCGTGTACGCGAGTTGGAGAACCCTGGGCACCATTGGTCAGGGTTTGTGTGTCGCCAGATGCTCATACCACAGAAATATAACCTATGGCTTCATCAACGATCCTCAAGTCGGAAGTTGAGCAAGCACTCACAGTGCATTTGATCAGGAGTATGTCGTTCGGGAATTTCTTCAGATAGCTAATGGTTTGCATGCAGATTAAGCCAAAGAAGAACACCGTAAAAAATGCGCCAATGACGATAGGTCCCAGAGTTAGGTCCAAGGGAAAGCCAGCCATAGCAGGGCAAGTTGGGTGGTTGTTGGAGTGGAGACAGAAACAACTCTTGTTCTTCTGTAAAACCAACGACGCCGTTCACGCTGTCAAGATCCGTTCGGCACGAATTTGGAAAAGAGTCCGGGGCATCATATAACGAGGGATCATCAATTGCAGCAGCCCGCGACAGTGTGATATACTTGCGATTTGATTGTGGCAATCGAGCCTAGAGTGCTCACAGTTGGCGCCTTCGAATGGAAGATCTTGGAAAAGTCTTCACTTCACGTGAACCTTGAATCGGGATAAATTGATTTCGTTGGTATAAATCTCGATTATTGAGAATAATTGAGAACATTGCGGAAACGGAAAGCTGATTAGTGGATCTGGTCGCTTGAGCGTTCGAGTTTTGTCTCGCATATACCGCCACAGATGAGCCGGAAATTTTACCGGATTGCGTCAGAAATTTCCTCCGACTGAACGAAATGAATCAGAGCGTCGACAGAGAAGGTACGCAATTTCGTTATATCGCAACTTTAGAAATTCTTCCGGGGTCAAGACAAAAGCCTGGGAAAGTGAAAGGTAAATAACGTAGGATAAAACTTAAACCCCCGCAACTTCCCGGCGCCCGCAACAATCTAAGTATACTAGGTGCTGATACCCAGGTACAACAGCTACGGGGATCAAGTCAAGACACAGAGTCAGTGCTGAGGAATTTGACATTGGTAAACTTGGAACAGCTGCCGGTGGAGCGTTTGGGAGCGTCCGTACCATAAAGTATGGGATGCTGTGAGAATGGAGGCATCAAGTCGAACCACTGTCCGTCACGTCCGTCCGTCACGGTCCTCGGGCCGGTTGATGATCGCACGATCGTGAACTGCTACTGCTACTCTCGGGGTGACCGAGTCACTGGCAGGCTTCTGTACTTGATACTTCAAGACTCTTGTGCAACTCTAAGAACGTCTGTCCAGTGTTACAATTCTCCGAGACCGATTCGTAGCATATCGTGTTGCCTTGGTTTCCCACTTGAACTGTCTCGAGTCGCCGCCTGAGGCGTTGATCAAACGAGCGAGGAAGACTACCAGTACTTAGCCCTGCCAAGCTCGCCGTCTGGTTCAGACTGGAGGTGAACTATGATTCGGTTTCAACTCGATTCACTCGCTGGCAATTAATCAATCATCGTTGGAGTTCATCTGCATTCTTGAAATAAACCATCGTCGGCACTCAGTCTTCAGCGTACTTAACGATGATTGGGTTCACATCGAACCCCTTTGGTGCTTCCGATTCCCTTAATCAGTCCATCTATATTCTAAGATAAATCATCATCAGCCATCATCCGCACTACGTCCTATCAGGCAAGACGCTTTTAACTGTTTACTCAGGACCTACTCTGGGCCCATCTGTCCTTTGCAATTGATGTGGCAGAGGTGCTGATTTACTGATTCTTTTTTTGCACCGCCATCTTTCATCGAACTCGCCTTGGACTCCGGAATACTCCCTGTTCCGTGTGAGCATTCATCGCTTCACATAAAAAGAGTGTCAAAACTTTCGCCACTACAGTAGCACATCTCTTTGCGAAAATGCGTGTCACCGCAACCCTCGCTGCTCTGTCGCTCCTCTCTTTCGTATCCGGTGCCTACCATGCGCGTCAAATTCCTGGTCTTCCTGGTCAGTATTGAAAAATCTATAGGGGCACCCAACGATTCACGCCGGGTTCAGCCTGCGCGAATAACTGCCTAAACAATCCCACAAATCTTGGAGGGTGCGCGCAAACGGACGAGACCTGCCTGTGCAAAAGTCTACCCTTTGTGGAGACCACATATGCCTGCGTTCTTGCTGCATGCCAAGGCGCCGACCAACAAAGTGCCATCGGCGTTGCGGAGAACCTGTGTCTCGTTTTCGTACGACCTCTCCTCATCCCCCTGCCCGTTTGGCTGATCAAATATTTAGGGGGTAACTTTGGCAGCGGAATCCTCTATAATCATGGCCGGTCTGTCGACCATAGGGTCCGGGGCATCTATTACTGGCAATGGAAGCCCAAGCGGAACATCTTCCACGTCAGTTATTTTTCTGTCGTAGCTTCCGAGGTTCTGATTGTATTTTTCACACAGAACCCCTGCACCCACTGGGTCCACTGGCTCTGCTGGCCATTTGACCGGCGGCTATCTTCTCGCAACCACGGTCGTGGTGTGCGTCTTCGCGGCTCTTTCTCCGTAGTAGATTCGAATACCCTGGTGATGATATTATTATATTTGGTTCCCAGAGATCTTGTTCCGCCGGAATCGACTCTGATCTACTTTTCACTGACATATAAATCGAGAGTTTCGTTTGCCATAAAAAAACCTTTTTCCAACATAGCTCCCGAAAAGGCCGAAGAGTGGCGGTGCAACTGAGCAACAGCTTGAATCGAACTACAACTTGATGGAGAATTACGCTGTCCTCGAACGTATCATGACCTTGTACGGCAGCCTTCCCCTTCAACCACCCCCGCAGCAATACACTGTCCTGGCGTCGTTCTTCCTCGCGTCTAATGTTACCGGACACAAAATCATCTCTGTCGCCACCGGCACCAAATGTCTTCCTTCCAACAAGCTGCCCGTGGACGGAGAATCACTACATGACAGCCATGCGGAAGTGCTTGCCCGCCGCGGTGCCGTGCGCTGGTTCTTGGAAGAAATTCGGCGCTGCAACACGACCAACTTCGCGTTCGAGTCCGAGTGGATTTATTTATGTGACGGAAAATACACGCTCAAGGCCGACGTTGGACTGATACTCTACATCTCAACTGTCCCTTGTAAGAACCTGCGTCCGCCTAGTTATGCATGCTCTCAACGTCGTGTACGTGCGCTAAGGTGGGGATGCATCCATGCGTTTCCTCTCTACCTCTCAGGACGAGCAAATGGCCGCGCTGAAAGACTCGGCCGTCCGCGCGCCGGTTGACCCGACCTTGGCTGCAAGAGGACGCGACAACTATGCGCTCTGGGGCGTGTTGCGCACGAAACCTGGACGTGCAGACGCGCCGTCGACCGCATCCATGTCCTGCAGCGATAAAATCGCGGCCTGGAATTTCCTTGGCATCCAAGGCGCGTTGGGGTCTCGGTTTATGCGGCCACTGTACATACATAGCGTGGTCATCGGCGAGGTCCGCGACGAGCTGCATAGCGCGGTTAGGGAGGATTGCGAGCGCGCTCTGTGGAGACGGTTAGAAGGCGTTCTAGGTGATTCTCCCAGCGGGAAAATCTTGAGGTTCGAGATCATAAATGCATTGCAGATTGCGGCGAATACGCTCTGCACAGACCGACGATTCAGTTTACAGCCCTACCATTCATACACTCACGTACTTCGACACCCCACGTCGGCGGCTCATGCAACGAATGTTTGTGGAGCAAACGACGGCTTGTGAGATTTTCCTTCTAATTGTCGTATCACAGCATTGTGGTGGATCGCCGATTCCAGCAAACCTGCTGAGGTCCTCATCAACGGCTTCAAGCGTGGCGTTGCACCGAAGCACCGAAACCGTGAGCAGTCCAGGTGAGGCGCCCTACTACAGCTTACTTTGTTTCGCGCCGCACTCTAAAGTCTGTAGACCCCAGGCGTGCAGAAAAGCCATGTTACATCTCTACCACGAAACACTTCGCGCCTGTGCTCTTCCACCTGAGCTGTAAATGTCCACATTGTTTGCCATGCAATCTACTCACTTACGCTATATAGTGAGTCTTCGATGTACCGAGACGTCAAGCAATCGATGGCAGAGTTCCAAGCCGCGAAGCAATGTCTTATGGGTGAAAAAGGCATATTTTGTGGGTGGATCCGCGGGTCATCGTCGTTTTGAGGCGGATGAACGTCTCGGCGAACGAATACTATGAATCGTTACATCAGTTCTTCATTGGCAAAAATACAATCATTACACCCCCAGATAATGAAGTGCGTAAGTATCATAAAGGTATCGTAAAGGTGTAGATCTATAGGTCAGTATAAATCTGCATGTGGACGTGGCCTAGGAAAGCAAGACAACAGGGTAATTAAGACTAGATAGATTCGTGGCAATACATTCCATGGTCAGGAACAAAACAAGGATCTTATTCATCCTTTTTTGATCGAGGTGGTTGGAGCTCGAACGCGGATGAATCGTCGGAAAGGTGTTTCGAGTTCATCATTAATGGCGGTGAGTTGTCAGCCGAGTAGAGGCCATCTTCACTGAGCCCCGGGGTGCTGAGCCCGGGTGTCTCGATGGGACTCGAGCGACCAGATGATGATCGGGCAGTAGCCTCCGCCAGTTCCTTCCGTAGAGCTTCCAGTTCGCGTTCAAATCTAGGGGGCCGTTAAGCATATCGTATTTAAATGCAGAGACAAACGCACTTGCGGCCGAAGACCTCGATGTAGAAGCCACCACCGTTCCACACGCTCACGGCCAGAATGAGAATAAGGAACGCCCCGCTCCAGAACGGGCTGTCGTAAAGTAGGTAGACCGCAGGGACTTCTGTTAATACAGCATACACTGAAATACGACGACATGAGATTGCACCGGAAAATACTGATTGGGCTTACCTAGCTGGCCCGACATGAACGATGCTTCCCGATAGGCAGTGGGGATGGACGACAAAGAACGGCCAATCACCCCGCGTTTGTCATTGAGGAGGAAGGAAAACGATGTAGTGCGCTGGCCGGACACTATCTTTTCGCGGCGATCGATAAGGACGAACTGAGAGGGAAATGTTAGCAGTTGAATTATCACGCAGATACAAGCCACTAACCTTCCAATACAATAATTGCCAACTCAAATCTACCAGGTTCTCAGAGAGCTGTAGGAAGAAAGCAGAGAGGAAGATGGCATACATATGCCACCACTTAAAAGCATGGCTCGGAGTGGATTAAGGTGAGGCAGTTCGGTGAGGGCAGGGAATCTGACTCCAGCCGAGGGATAGAAATGACTAAATATCGCTTGTAAGCCATATTCGTACCATACTATGAGATTGGACGAACCGTATCACCGTGAAAGTAAATGGGGCATAGATTGTACGAACAGGGACGTGACTTTATCCTGATCGTGGAATACCAGACTATTCCGCCATGTGATGACTGCGCTCGCGAGGGAGCCATGGGAAAGACAATAGCAGGCCGTAAAGAGGGCTGGGCTGGATGGAAACACCCAGATGTAGATAAAGTTGAGAATTGTGACATAATAGCATAAATCGAAGAGGAAATAGTGCCAGCCGCGTTTCTTGTATCTGTAGGCGCGGTGGGGTAGAAGATACATGCTTTGAACCGTGTACGAGATGTGAACCCATCTGAATCAAATTGAGTATGGGTTCATGGGCAGAACGTAGAGTGACAGACTGCGGTGCTAGACCAAAGATGAGGGAGGAAAAGACCAAAGACATCACGCCAATGAAAAAACTGAATTAACCTCGCGTTAATTGGGTCGAATTTATTGTGACGTGGCACTCACCTCAGTTTCTCTCGCGTTTGGACCACTTTGGTAGACTGCCACGAACTGGCCAACTTGGTCATACGGCTTGAGACCTGCCACCAAAAGGCATTGAGAACCGAGAGGAGAGAAAGAACGGTATTCCAACCCTCAGCTTGAAACCCTTGAACTCGCGCTCAAAGTTCTCGGCCAGCAAGTCCCCTGAAAAATCGCGCATTTTGAAGGTCTCTTCTGCCTTCATTTTTAGGCGATCACTGTGCTTCTGAAGTTTCCGTTGCAAAAGATCTACGTGGGAGTCGAAGTAGGTTTCGACAGTATCTGAGGAGGTATTAGCTGGTGCCACTTGTGGATGTTGAAATAGTACCTAGCAGAGTAAACGCGCTGGCCCAATCTGACATTTCGTCGCGTTTAAAACGGTCGAAATAGGTCTTGCCATTTGGGGGGGATGGTGGTGTGGACATTGCTTTGTGCCTCGTCGTTGCAATGGCTGGAACAATGAGACACTCAAGAGACACCAGGTCGAAGAACGTGTTGTCCAAAACAGGAGCTATCCTGATTTGTCATGCACAGCCACTCGGTGCAACCCGGTGGCCAAAATTTCATCCAATAACCAACTCAACCTTGCAATTCAATTCTTCACAATTCGTTTCAGATAATTTCATTATGGGGTCCCCACCTTCCTGGAATGAGATGCACAGAGCGAGCGCACCTTTTGCCCTCAAGTTCAAAGTTTAACCTTACCTCAACCGTTCAAGACTATGGCAAGACGGTCAACGGTCATGACGTTTCAAAAACAAAACCCTATCCTTCAAGCTTCAAGTTTCGCGGTTCGAGCGCTTCCAGTATTTTATTTATAATCGTTAACGGGCAGTTTCAAAGTCGGATGAAAAATGTGCAGTTGGCATTCGGCTGCAAGAATTTTCTAGTGATTCGAGAGAAGCTGGGAACTGGACTAGGACCAGGTGAAAGCGACTTCCACGCGCTTTCAGCGCGACATGATTTCAAAAATATTAATTGTGGCAACTGAGCCGCGTGATCGCGATCCCATTTCGGAGTTTGAAACTGTGCTCTATTATTCGCTGCACTTTAACGACTCGCTCAAGTTGAAGTCTTCCCACATTCCAACTTACATCCTCTTTCCTATATGCTTGGAAAACTTGGTCCGCTCTCAACCTCTCTCAGTGTGTCTCGCTAATCCCCGATCGTAGTTCACCTCGGCATTGATGCCGTCCTCATCAGCGTCTTTCTTGCTGGGATGAAACGCAACACGGGCTTAACGTGTGTCCCTGCGCTCCCATTCCCTTCGTTATACGCATTCTCATTGTCCATTTCTGTCCCTTTAGGCCTAAACTATCGCAGGTCCCGAATAAAGACATCAGGCGTAAGTGATCACACGCTTATATTACATGGTCGTTCTTGACTAACATACGCAGAACTACTGCGATCCTACCTCGAATTCGGTATGTTGCCGACCGTCCAACCAGCGTCTCTACTTATACAATATTGCAAGGGGAATATGCATTCGACTTCGCGGTTGTCATATGCGGGGTACGTGGACCTGACTTGCTCGAATACGCGAGCTCATTGGCTTCGTTCTCTTCAGAGATCGTCGTCATTCGAAAGACAACGCTGAACATCAATCTGTCTCTTACTATCCCTCCACACTTTGTAATGTCGCATTCCAATATACATTATTTTATCCGAGGAAGTTGAAGACGAAGAAGTGAAGCACAATGGAGCCCAATGCGAAATCGGCGAATGCTCTGCGACAAAGTTAGAGTGTGTCCCAATCCCGAGCGCCGGTATACGCACCTTTCTGGCGACACGTCTTTGAATTCATTTTTGTTTTCGGGATTCACTTGTGATCGAAGGGACGCAGTTAAGACGAACTGGCCAACAGTGCTCGAGAATCTAAACAGAGATGAGCATCGAAAATGAGGGCTGCAGAAGCCTCGTACCCAGACAAGAAAGCATTGTAAGGGAACGTGGTGACGAGGACGCAATATGCGAACTGCACAATGCCTGAGAGCATCAGAAAGACGAGGAAGGAGTCGATAAATTTGAGACGGTCCGAGGTCTGTTCATTGTATGCCTTCCACAGAGTCTGCACAGCAGAGGAAGGTGCTGCTACGACGGGAGCTGGTTTCGGAGGCATAATTAAAGGATTGACGTGGAGGTGCGCGGAAATGCTCGAGGCCTGCAGACAAACAAGGCCACACAACAAAAAATCCGTTCCGGAACGCGCGCGTACGATCTGGGTCCTCTGGGTTTCTGTGCTGGAATATGAGCTTTCTATGGCGCTGTAGACATTCGATAACACGAGCTAGAAGGTCTCTGATACCGTGCGGGGCCAGGGGTGTTACGGGCCAGTTTAACCATCTCCCTCTTCCTTTGCCATATAACATCGAGGATGGCCTGGGCAATTTCCTCCCCCCTCCTGCTCTCGAGGCAGTTGCCATGGAATATCAACTCGGTCTTCTGGCGCGTCTAACTGATGAAGTTCGAGGTAAGTATTTCACATTTCGCTTTTGCTCGTCCGAGCTTTGAGCTCTTGCCTACAGAGACAGACTTGGAAGATCAGTCTGTGACACAGGTCATAATAAGCACAGCGCCGTTCCGAGAAAAAACCCTCGCTTTCAATTACGCCAGCCTGGCACTCAATAATAGTTTCTTCTTGGGGCAGCTTGTACGCATGTACTTTTGGTTCGCGGATCGCCCACTTATGAAATATACCAGACACCCAACCCTGCAGACAACCAAGAAGACGCTATCTCGTCGAGTCTCAGGGAGCAGATTAACATGGACCACGGGGGTCTCGAGCAACTAAAATCCACCTTTTCTGCGGCCGCCATGGGCATGTTCACCTCGGGATGGATATGGTTCGTCTCCGACAAATCCGGATCGACCACAATTCTGCCCACCCTTGGTCCCGGGACCCTCCTGGTCCGCTCGCGAACGTACATGGCGGAGAAGACTCCGAACCTATATCATGAGATGACGCCTGACCCTTTCGAATGGGATCGGGATTTGAAGTATGTCGGGAAGTATCTTGCTGATTGGGGGATAGATGGCCAAGGCACGGTCCCCCCACTATTCAATGAAGAATCCCTATCCGATGCTTTATCTACCGACCCACCGACCCGGGGCAGCATCGCGCCGCTGCAGCGTCGTTTCCTGCACACTAGCGCTACCACGCGCCAAGCTGATGAGTGGAACAACGCCCCGAATAGCATCTACTCCAAAAACGAGAACTCCCCGCAGACCACTAAAACCCTGACCGACACGCTGCACGCGGGCGAAGTTCTCTTTCCACTGTTCTGCATCTCTGTCCAAGAGCATGCATGGCTCACTGCGGGGTACGGTGTTTGGGGGAAGGAGGCGTGGCTGAGAGAGTTTTGGAGTGTGCTGAATTGGCGGCAGGTCAGCGAAGGATATAAACAAATTCGATACCACTCTGGCCTCAAACAAAATTGACGCTCTCCACTCACTGCAATTTAGATATGTATAATTACGAACATAACTATTTGTGAATGTATAACCCACATTCATTAATCGTTGTCGCAAGTAATCAGCAAATATCTATCTATACAACGTCGAGTCAATAAGGCAAGTAGATATTACATTCTCTTTATTAGGATTGGTGGGTTACAGTTGCTTGATAGCCTGGAGTGCGCAAAGGGCGGCTGAAGAAAATATTAGGAACTAAAACTCTGAAAGAGACTCCAAAAAGCTTACCGCCAACTCCGCTTCCATCCTTGGCCATGCCAATATTCACCCTCTTCTCGACTTCAGCGCCAACGAGAATGCGAAGCGATTCCCGCAAGGTTTCCTCAAAGTGTGGGTAGAATTCGATCAGACTGCAGTGCATAATTATCAAGTTGAAAGGTTTAACGAAAGTCAGAAAGTTGCGAACCTTCCGTCCACACCGACACCGATTTTGGGTTCATTCTTGGTGGGTTTACCTTCTTGACCAGCCAAAACAGCGCGGCCGGTCTGAATTAACACAGTCGCAACAGCCACTCCACTCAGGAGCGCCGCGCGCCGCGCAACCAACGAGCTGGCCCATCGGACAATCTAGAAACAGACGGATAAGGTGATAGTAACCAAAAGTCGGAAAGAACTTACGGCAGCATCTCTCAGGGTCACATCAGCCTCCTTGAAGGACAGCTCTTTCACGAGAACGGCGCGCACGCGTTCGAGTCGTGCCTTGACCAGGGGATCCAGTTTTTCTGGGGCGTCGAATGTGGACAGTTGAGGAACAGGGTTGCCTCCCGTGTGGTTATTCGAGTCCTGTCCTTCCCATGCCTCCTCGACACCACTCATAACGCTCGTGTCGAAACCCCATTGGGCATTCAATGCGGTAGTAGTTTTGCCACCAAAAAGCAGAGACTTTGGGGCAGCATCCACGAGCGACAGGAGAATATTTCGGGTGATTTCGCCCAGATACATCCCAGAAATCATTTTTTCAAAGGCCTGGAAGCGGGGATTTATGCTTCGTCGATCTAGGGAATTATCGAAAGCCGTCGAAGGTAGATGAGACCGCTACGGAAAATTAGGTTCAGTTGAACAAGCGATGTTTTGACTTGCCGTGTTGTTGAATGCACCCCATTCAGTGTTTACGACCATTAATCCTCCACGGGATGCAGCGGGGTCGTTGGCAAGTTTCCTGATATTAGCTGGGTCGCGTCAGCGATGGTTCGCAATCCCAGAGAAATTTTTGCACCAAGATCCTCTACGTATGCGCCGTTAGTACCCGTGCCAAAAATTGCGCCAAGCACACATCCTCCCGCGGTGTATGACCGTGAAAGGAGAGCGCCAACAGTCTGTCGATATGGTCAGCGTACGGCATAATGCAGGCACAAAAGGCATACATCATTGACAAGGGCAACGCATTTTACGTGCATATGTTTCCTGTCGAAAGCATCCTGCAGCAGCTTAACCACGTCGTTCCCAATGGCATGCTTGGCGGCAAAGCCTTTGGTCCACGTAAGAATTTTCCCTGAATCGAGCGCGGTTTGTTCAACTGGGAACGAGAATGTTAAGCCAAGATGAACGACATCCGGAGTTGGTCCTCCGGATGGAGAGTCGCTCGGAGGGTGAGATGTTAGGAAAGCATCCACCGAATCAGCCAGATAGTCTGCGAAAAGAAATAAGGCACGGCAATGAATACTGGACAAATCGGCGCACCAAACAGTGCAGTTGCTTCTCCGGTTTTGAGTGCATCGGATACTTTATACTTCTGCTGGCGCAGAGTAAAAGTTGTGTCGCCGTGAAGAACCACCTCGCAGACACGCCTGGAGCTCGGATGAATGGGTATTCGGTCATCGGCGTTGGCTCCTTACATATTTGTTCCTCCAAGGTCCAGAGCAAGGAATGTGCTAGTAGGGCGCATTGAGTGTCAACAATCGGATACGTACAACCAGCTCACCCAGTCTCAGTACCGTCCGGGACACCGGTGACAAATGTAGGGCTGCAGGGTATTCAATTATGGATCAAAGGATTTGCAACGTACGGACATCATAGCCATAGGATGGTTGTAGTCCCCGAGCCCGACTTTAAATTCATCGAGGAATGCCTCTGTGAGTTCTACCAACGTTTCTGGGCCCAGCTGAAACTGGCGGTGGATGTCATCGAAGATGAATTGCACATCGGAGCCCTTTGCAAAGTGAGCGGAAATCGAGGGCATGGTTGGGAGTTAAGACAACTAGATCGATCAGAGCGGCTTGTGGCCAATTTTGAACAAGAGAGGACACCCATATCCGGTCGTGATGACCACTTTTTCCTCCCCTTCATCATTCACAAGCTTGACTGCCCTATGGGTCTACGGACCATTTCCGTACATCCCTCTCCTTTGTGGTCATAAGCGTAACTGGTGTGGGGGCGGGGTCGAACCCCACAAAGAATTGCGGGGTCGCTTAGCAAACACAACTTGCTGCCGCCGCGGCAGGGAATTTGGAATATCTATATGAAGGACGGAAATTGAAGCGCGCCCTAAATTCCGTTCCCTCTACGACTTGCTCTACGATGTCTTGTTTGACCTGCGGACTCCGAGTTGACCTGAGGTCAATCTCATTCATTCTAGATCTAGACCGTCCCAGACGTAGCCGGACTTGGCTCTGGCATCTGGTTTGCAACACAATTCAGTGTCTCCTCTATCAAACACGGAAATACGTTGGCCAGACCACACTAGGACGAGACCAGACACTTTCCGCACCTTACTCTTCTCCGTCCCGCCCGACGTGGCGGTGCCCAACCCACTATATAATGCGGACACTGTGAGCCAGAAACCATCTTCTAGTCTCGCATACAGATATGCCTGTAACACTCAAATCCACCATGAAACCCTGGTTCGCTATTGAGGTATGGGATCAATTGCTTTTACCAAGTTCGGCGTTCATCTTTTGCTTTCCAGGCGATTCCGATGTCTGTATGATCTTCCCTCTACATACCGGATGCTAAATCCCCCCTCCAGTGTCGTCCTGGTCACTGGGATGGTATCGTTCGCCTCGTATTTCACTTATCGCTCGGCAATGGGTCCTAGCAGTACGTGGATGCCTTGCCTTGCTGCACGCCTCGCCTATTCCAGTTTTCCTAGTTCAATGGTCCAAGAAGAATTCAGAGCCATGGAATTCAATCCAACCAGACCAAGGAGTCAAGATGTTCCAAGTAAATCACAAATTTGACCGAAGGTCGTCCCTCATACACTTTACGAGTCATCTTTGTTCTAACTGTCGTTTATTAAGTTGGCGACGCGAACACTTGTAGAGCTGTGACATTCCTGTCTGTGTAAACGTATCCCAATTGTATTTTTGCCCTTCTTTGGATCCCAGCCACTCGGTCTGCTCGCTTTGCAACACTTGCGTCACACGCTCAGCCAGTGCAACTTGAACGCGCTTGGCATCACCGTCATTTGACCTCGCGGCATCCTGATCTGAGCCTGTGTTCGCTGAACTAGCTACTGTTTATAGACGGTGAATCGTCGCTCAAGCATCGTCGGCATTAATATATTTTTGACTGGCCGTTTCAACAAACTGTATGGCTTGGACGGCCCGGCTTCATCATCGCGGTCCGGATATTCCCAGACATATTTTTCCGTGCAAGGGTTCTGTCCTCCAATGTAACTGACCTCGCCATGGTACATATCCGGTGACTCGAGCCAAATTTTCCATCGTTCAGGAAGGCGACCACGCGATCCCCTATGAGCTCCCCATAAAAGCCCCTCCTTATGGTTTAGATCCCCCTCGAGTTTCAAAAATGTTGGCTCTTTTTCTGGCTGTTTCTCTGGCGTCCATTGCTCCTGCTTTCGCTTCGCCTGTGAATGAGACCCTGAACGCACCTAGGAAAATCGGGAAAAGATGCACTGGAATTATCCAATCTCTCGCTGATGTGGCTGCTGCGGAGGCGTGTCTCACTATTAATGTTCGTTCATTCCAACGAGCTATGCTGGCTTTATTCATAACGTTGGGGTGCATAGATCGCCGGATTCACAGTGCCAGCTGGCGAAACCTTTGCACTGGCTCCCCCGGAGTTGAGAATTCTCAAACCGTGCTAATAATGAGAACTTATGTCTTTCAGTGGTGCGGTGGTTAGTATGACTGGGCAAATTACGTTTGCGTTCAAGGTTAGTCTAGAGGCCGAAATGGGCGCTCGTTAATATGGCAGCGTCCGTAGAATTGGGCCGGCCCTTTGATGACGGTCACAGGTCCGCATTGTCGTTACCGAGAGTTCTGTGCTGGTCTGAAAGAACTTTCACAGGCAATTCGATTACTTTCAATGGGAATAAGTCAGTGCACTCCATTCCATGTAGGCAGCAAGCTAATGCTCCCATTCTGTTTCAAGTCACAATCTTGTCGGCAACGGAGACCAATACTGTAAAAGTTCTCATCATACCGTGAGTTAAAGGCTGACGGTGTTTCCCCAGGGGACGGTCTAGGAATAAATGGTGGCGTACAAAAGCCGGATCCCATGCTCAGGATCAACATGGGTGGAACGTTTGAAAATGTTCAGGTCAGGTTTTCCTGCGCAGTCACTTGATATCGCCGTCTAACTGAGTGCAGCTGGTGAACAGCCCCGGAAGAGCCGTGGCCATCGGCGGGTCTTCGCTGACTGTCAGCGCCGTCACGGTAAATAACGGTTGGTGCAATCTCCACCGTACATAGTAAAATATTAAAGAACGCTCAGCTGCCGGTGCTGCTGCTAACAGTAGATCTGCCGGAAAACCGGCTGGGGCGAACACCGATGTGAGTCGCAGATTCAATATTCGAAATAGCCAGCCGAATCGATATCGCATAGGGCTTCGACGTGTGGGTTTACTTCCAACTACTCAGTGGGATGGCTCCTAACGAGCTAAATCAGTTCTGCCAATAATGTTCGGATCCAGAATTCGGTCGTAACCAATCAAGACGATTGTCTGGCCATTAATAGGGGAACGAACATTGTGTTCACTGGGAACAGCTGTACTGGTGGCCACGGGATATCGGTCGTAGGTTTTAGTCAACGAACAACTGGAAGATGATGTCTAACCACTAAAAGGGATCCATCGCAAGCGGAGTCACCGTTTCTGGTGTCACAATTTCTAACAATGTCGGTTAGTAGTAATTCGTATAGATGACTTGCCGTTTCCTGACGATAATTTGCAGTAACCAACAAGTCGGTCGCAGAACTTACTTTACAACATGGATTTTCACAGTATTGATTTTGCAGTGTTAACGGTCTCCGTATCAAGACTGACGCCACTGCGACGGGCTCAAGTGTTTCGAATGTTGTCTACTCAGGGAACAAACTTTCTGGAATAACAGGTTTCGGAGTGCTCATTGACCAGTCCTACCCAAGTACCCTGGGGACACCGGGCACAGGCGTCATCATCAACGGCGTCACTTTCTCTGGCACAAACACAGTGGCAGTCACAAGTACCGCTCATCGCGTGGAAGTCAACTGTGGTAGCACCAGCAGCTGCACCGGGACTTGGGTACTTAATTCAGGCTCCTTTTTGTCAATTGGCTGACTTGAATCTTAGAATTTCGCCGGACTCACTGCCACGGGTGGTTTAGGATCGATAATCAAGAACGCTCCCGTAACTGGCGGTAGTTTCTGAGATATGATTTTCGTCTTCGCTATAAACACATTGGAAATTCCCGCATTTGACGTGGCTAAAAAATTGTAACCCAGCTTTATATTTCGTGTGAATAGCCGGTATTGAGATAAATACAGTCGAGTGAAAGGGATGCAAGCGTACATAACTATAGCGGATAACTTGTCCACCCATCATGGGAGAAAGATTCTTGTCCAATCAGGTCCAATCCTCGCAGACAACAAATAACTTGGTAGGAAGCGAATGTCCGTGGGCTGCCAGGTCAGCCGCGGGCATTTAGCCTGACGCTCCAAATCCACGCCAAAGAAATTATCCCTGCTCAGCATCCCGGATGCCACTATCTCGGCTCAAGGTGCCGAAAGTGGCAGAGGGTGACTGCGCGACTCTCATCGCCGCAAATGTAATGGGCTTTATACGTGTCTAACGCAGTCAATACAAAGAGAGGCAAGTAAGGGGCCAAATCATACCTCGTCCCGTTCATCCATCTCTCCGTTATGGCCTAGAAGAGATATCCCGGGGCCTAGCTGAATCTCGGTTTGCGAAAGACTTTGGCGCACGTTGAGACTATTGATAGGTCAACAGTCGTCCCATAGTTCCACCACGAAGATTTAACACTCACACGCTGAGACTAGAGATGAGTAGATCGTCGTAAGAATTCCACCACGTGCACCAAGATTAAAAATAAAAATCATACACGGAATTAACGTATACTGCAATGGGGAGGGACGGTCAGTCTTGGTAGAGTAAGGTGCAACTGCGAACGTACGCTTTCCTACTGCTAGATGGAAGGGGAGCCAGTATTGATGATGGGGAATAGCGACGTTCTAGATTAATGTAGAATCTGGTCCAGAAGCGGTCGATTCAGCCGTACTTACAAGGATTAAGAACATGATTTGGGCTATGCTGAAACCATAACGGTAAGTTTAGGTTCAGTTAAGCAAGAAATTTGAATTACGCTGTTAGGACACCTCTACTGACGGCGTAGAGGATCAGGGTGTCGACGAGTTTCTCAGAGCTTAACAACTATTGAATCAGCCTCTACGTTCCTCGACGGACCATACGCACGAGGGTAAGGTGCTACGTTTGTTGTGAAGAAAATAGGAGAAAGATCCGGTGATGACGACGTCATTAAGTGCTGCAAGTCCTTGAACGAGTCCGCTGACAATCTACGTGCATGCAGCAGATGAAAAATGGTGAAGCGATTGTTCGACAAGGTAACCGTACCAAAAAACTTCGAGTTGAGATCGAGTTGAGTGCAGGATTTTGAAATCTAAAAAGACCAGCCATTAATACGGAGCGCGTAGATTATGCCGAAGATATACAAGTGGACAGTCGTGTCTGACCAAATCAGTAAGTGTACCTATCAAGGCGAAAATCATTGACCCTTACAAATGCCCAAGGCTATGAGATCAATCAGCGCCGGTCCAGAAAATCCAGATCGTTAATCTCACCGAATGCGCCAACGGCCAAGACCAACTACATGGGAAAATGAGGTCAAGATAGAAGGATAAACGGAGAGAACAGACAATGAAAGCGGTTGTGATGTTGCTTCTGCTGACTAGAAGCGTGTAAATATTTTCTGGTGGGAAGTAAACGAAGGTAATTTCCAAACCTTTCCAGATCGTATGAGCGTAAAAGCTGAATACGGAGATTTTGAGGATTAGTAGCACGGGTACGTAGGCGATTCACGAACCATTGGCAAATGAAGGTAATTATCGTCTGCCAATTTTGTCCCGGGGTTATAAAGACACCATGAAAAGAAGGCCAATAATGCGCACAACGAGCAATTTCTCCGCCTGAGGAAACGTGAGCCTGAGATATTGGATACTTGATGCTGAGATTGCGTACCGTGAAACTCCTGCAGTTACCAGTACGTCGACTATCAAGATAGTGCGTGAATAACGATCCTACCATGTAATATTGGGGCTGATATTTCTATTGAGGATCCCCAAAACAAAAACAAAAAGAACATGAGCAACGAAAATCGTTGTGAGAGTATCGAAAATCCTGTGGATTTGTTTCAACAAGGTGTAAGCAAATTTACCGAGATACCAACCATAAAGTGGCGACCTGGTAGGCGAGAATGAGAAAGAATATGGTCCACAACCGAATATTTACCAGGGTTTTCAGCGACCATCGATCTTGCACATATCGTCTGAAATATAGATATGTTTGCAAGACAGAAATTCCGTATAATCTAGAGCAGGGCATAAATCATATGCAAAAGATCATTGAATCGACTTTACGTCGTAGCTATACAGAAGCCGATGAAGGTTGAAGAAAAGAGTTCTTTCAAAGCGCTAGTTAGCGCAGCTAACTGAGCGGCTGAGGACGTGGAGGCCATAAATTGGAAGAAGGGATGGAATGGAATGGGGGAATGCACAGCACGCACTTGAATTATACCCCCGAGCCTTCGCGGGGACCATGGGTGCATCAATTCCTGATGTGTGGATATTCAGTACATAGTTGGCGATGGGGGCGATGACGAAGTGATGCCGTTGGGATCTCTATCCAGGAACTTGACCAGTCTTGAAATAAGTAGCGGATTCAAACTTTGAAACGGCATAGAGCGTATTTGCAGCCCCAAAAATCGCCGACCAGATTTTTGAGATCACTCCTCAAATTTAGCCGAGCAAGGTGACTGATGTGACCAGGTCGAGCTCGACTCGAGCTGAAAAGGCATGTCCGCCCGCATAAAACTGCAAAAAACCTGGGGGATATATCATAGAGCACTGTGGTTGTGTGCGCGCAAAAAAAAAGGATTCATACACATATGTATTGCTGTTTTTTTGGTTGTCTGTCGCGGACCTCTTCCCAATTTGGCCTTCTGGGATCAGCCCATCAATTTCTGGTGATTTGGCAGATCTGGGGCTTTTGGGGGGTTGCAAATACGCTCTCGCCAGCGGCCCGAAGATTGTTGCTAAACACACCAAGATAAGACTCGGGGTAAGTATTAGTGAGTCGAGAGAACTTAAAAAGAGCTGTACGTATGATGATGGTCTCAATCTGTCGGTTTTAGCGTTCAACTTGGTTGACAGATTGGCGCGAGAAACGGAATGAAAGGGATTTCGAAGCGAAGAGACAGGTTTCAGATCTTCCTCAGGATCAGTCGAACTTGCAGATTACGATACGCTACGCAAATGTGTAAGTCTTTTAAAGAAAGAGAAATCTAATGTAACGAATGTAAATTTACACTACGCACCACACTCGAGACAGATTCGGGTCAGATCTTCACCAACCCTGCCTTTCGGGCCGCCTCGTCTGGGAATAATGAATACCTCTTGCATGCAACACTCCACTCTATGTTCCCTGCGACCGAGTCCATCATGAGTTCGGCATACCGTTCTATCTTAGAGCTCAGATCCGGGTCCTCGGCGAAGGAAGGGAGCAATTTCTTGTTTTCCTTGTACCGAGCAAGCGTCGCAGTAAATTGTCCTACGGTGTAGTCAATAGCCGTTTGGAGATCCCCTGCCTGGATCGAAGCAATAGGATCATGCATGGCGACGGTCACGTAGTTGTGCCTTGCACCATCTTCCAGATACTCCTTTCTATAGGAATAAATATCCTAAAGTAGAACGTGGTCAGTGAAAAAAGGATGGAAGAGTGGAACAGTTTATGGACATTAGATAGCAAGACCAGATCTACGGCACAAAGCACCATTTGTTCGATATGGGGATTCTTTAGAACATGATCCAGGTCAAGCTTCCAAATCCAACGGTCGAGATCATGAAAAGGGAGGGCGCCGATAGACTTGCGGCGTGTCATCAAATAGGTCTCCAACGAGATCGGGTTATTCTCATCGTGCTGCTCACGGTCGACTGCTTCTTGCACAATTCCTTCGGCAAGAAGAACGTTGCTCGCAATATAATCTTGCCGATATGGCGGATCTATCGCTGTGATCACTTTGGTGCCCAAACTAACATTGCGAGTCAGCAAGACGCAACGCAAGGCTTCACGGAAATTATTACTGCTGGAGAATGGCGGCAGGACCTTCTTTCTTCCCCTGGGGTGACTCAGCCTGTTGTAGGGCCTCGACGAATTCAGTAGCCCATTTCTTTGAAACGACGCTCGTTGCAGGGGTATCACTGATCCGTGGTTGAATACCCTTCGGCTCGAATTCGAAAGGAAAGCTCACGTTAGTTGTTCCAGAATTAAGAACATCATCATACTCTCGAGGCAAACCTGCAGATGTACGACGTCGGCCTCGGGGAATGCCCGTACAATCAGCAGAGGCAGTTCTGCATGTTTCCACGCCTTGAAAACTGCATTAGGAAAGATTAGCAGATATACAGCTCCATAGCCGCACCTTTTTCTGCGACGCAGTAAGAAAGGAAGCGGCGTCTACCCATTTCTGAAAGCCTGCATCTAGGGCGTCAAAGTTTGGATTGAGAGGCTTAACGTAGTCCGAGACAAGCTCCAAAAGGTCGGGAATACGGAATTCAATGGACATAGTATGAAAGGCAGGTGGGAGAGAGTGGCATGACATTTGATCAGTCAAAAACGGAGATGGAGACCCGAGCGGTTGGCTGATATTTTCTGCCAAGATTAACGTTTAGACATTTGTTGATTTAACTTGGCGGACTCTGCTAGAGGTAAACGCCGTCGTCTGACGTGAAAGCGCGAAATGGGATGCCAGAAAGCGAGCACAACATGAACGTTTGGTTTAAGTAGACATTGGGCCACCCATCACTTTCGTTAACTCTCTCAAACCTCTATAGACCTTCGATAACCCGCCAAATTGTCAACATTTGGTCCGTGTATCCCAACAAACTGTTTATCAGCGGCCCCACTTCTTTGATAGATGCCTACGATTGTCCGACTCGGAGTCGGAGTTATTCGACTTGAACCCTATTCGATGTAATCCAAGCTGCTGTACAAAGCTGAGTGCAGCTTCTATGATAAAGATCTGCAATGAGTGCTCTCTTGTTCATCATGAGCATCCAGGGGCCGTCTGACAAGTGACAATCATCTCCGCTCAAGCTCGGTTTCTAGCCATGGCCAAAGATACACCTCAGCCATTCCCACTGGCCGGGGTTCTTGATACCCCATAAACGTTTCTGGCCGGTTGCAGCGAGAAATGAACAGCAGAATCGTTCCCGCCCCAAGGGTTTTTTTAATACATTGGTGTTTGCATGAATAAGGGCGACGGACACAACTCTGGCGCCACCCAAATTTGTTAGGAAATTTTAATTCGACCAACGCCTTCCGTGTCTAAAGCTTCTTCGCCATCTCCCCTACCTTACCTTCAACGGTGTCGGCAAGTCGCTAATCCACTGGCAGACCCCCAAACCCAGATTCACTCATGCCGCTGCTGTCGCCAGCGCCAGGAGTGACTTTTTAAAATTGCTGGTGGTATGGTTGCTCCTTCGATGGGCATTTCTACCGATATCCAGTTCAAGAGTCAGCACAAACCACCGCGACATCTTCCTCCACATGCGCATGCCCACTCTTAGTTCTCTAGAGTTTCGTGTGCCTCCCGCTACATCTGGTGCCCGCATCGCTTGGCGTCAGCCACTTCAATGTCCTTTGTGATTTTTGCGCAGCCAGCCACTCCACGCCGGTCCACGCCGGTTTTCTTAAATCCAGCTCCTCGCGTCAGCCTCCCTTCTTTATGCCAGCCACCCGTGAATATACCTGGGTGTGACCCATACCTCGCATCTCCCTTCCGCAACCGTGTCTCTTTTGCTTCGAATCTTGTCACCCACTGCGTCTCGCGTTCGCGTCAGCCTCCACACTCCCTCAAAGTCATGTTCATTGGTGGGCCAGTGGCTGCTTGGCGCTTTGCCGTCTTCGATGGATTTAGCGGGCCCGTTCGAGCCATATTTACTTGTGCGTCCAGCCCATACATATTTGTGCCTTCGTCTTCAAATATTTCTGCTGTAAATTTAAATTCGATTCACTTTGTCTGTGCATCTTTTATTTCAATCCTAGATCTACGCCGCTTCGTCCACGCCGCCTGCTGGGCCCTGGTTAAGCGAGACGCGCGACTGAAACGAGTAGAGCAGTTGGTGGGAGATGCAAAGTATAAAGAGCGTAAAGTGAGGGAAAGGACGATAGAAAGAGTGTACAACGCTTGACAGCAAAAATTTCCGGTGGTGGCTGACGCGGACAGTAAAAAATTGAGAATAAAGAGTGTACAACTTTTGAACGACGCAAGAGCTTCAATTAACGCTGGCTGACTTAAAACAAAGAGACATGAGATAGGGGCTAATAAGGGCGCATCACAAAAACATCGAAATTGATTGGCGCCTGGCGCCTATCACACCGCGCCAAATGCAGCCTACCTTCGCCACGAAAAAGCAACTTGCCTACCACCTCCACCACCTTCACGGGACACAGACGGATCTGATACGGAACGCCGGGAACGAAACTCGCAAACGCGATGACGGTCGTCAGCCACATTGTTGTTCGTGCGCCGCCACGTTTCTCCTACCTTCTTCGATGCCCACCCCCACCTCGGTCCTCGTCGCACCAGCCTCAACTTGAAGAGTACACTGTGCACTGCGTCGGCGTCGTACGCATATGCAGGAGAGAAGGAAGGCCTAAGGGGTGTGCATTCATCTGGAACTTGAGCCACTGGTGCGTCATGGTCCCTGACACGGCCTCCCTGACTCCCTGACTATCGCAACACGGCCCAACCTCTTTGAAGACGCCTACGCTAGCGCTGTCAAGCCTCGAAAGGCGTTTGGTCGAGGTATGGGTGTCGCGCGGTGGGATGTTATCTGGTCCGTGTTTAGGTCTCTTTATTCTCTGGTTTCTCTGCGTCGGCCCCGATTCTTCCTACGGCCCCGGGCCTACCGCGTCACTTGTGTGCTCGTTGTGCTCGTCTTCAACCCAGGGCTTCAAGCTTCAAGTTTCGGCCCCTTTCCTCGATGTCAGCCACTCAACTCCATACTCTTCATGCTGTCAGGTCGTCAGCCGCCCGACGTGCTATCCTTTTCGCCCTTCTCCTCCCCTTGTGTTTCTCGCGCGTCGGCCTCCGTCTCGTCAACATTACACTCGCATCAGCAACCACTGTGGCTGCTCTCCGCGCCAGCCTTTCCGGTCCCTGGTCCGTGTGCGCCGCCTATTTCTGCCCCTAACGCCGAGAGCGCCAGCCACTCGTACTCTTAGTATTTCTCGTCCGCCCTCCGCGTCTTTCCCCTCCAGCTCCTTTGCGCGTGTTGATCCTTGGCGTTCATCAATGTCAGCCGCTCTGTACATCAGCCACTCTGCCTTCTGCGCGGCAGCCCGACCTTCGCTTTCCACGTCAGCTTTTCCCTGGCGCTAGCGCTCTGAAGCAGTCGTTGCTCTTCACCTGCCAACCCCAGCGCCCGGTCCCCCTGGTCCGTGCGCGCCACTCCTTGCTGTTAATGTCAGCCACTTGTAATCGTGCTATTTCTCGTCAGCCCTCCGCGTCTTTCCCCTCCGTGTCAGCCACACTACGCGTGTTGATCCTTGGCGTTCTGTTTGTCGACGTCAGCCGCTTTCATCTTGCTCTGTATGTCAGCCACTCTGCCTTCTGCGTGTCGCCTCTGCTTTCACGTCAGCTCCTCCCCAATCGTCGCCAGCGCACTGAAGTACATTCACATCACCCACTTCTCCGCCAGCCACAGCGTCCAGTCCCCCTGGTCCGTGCGTGCCACTCCTTGCTGTTAATGTCAGCCACTCATAGTCGTCATATTTCTCGTCAGCCCTCCGCGTCTTCCCCTCCGTGTCAGCCACCTACGCGTGTTGATCCTGGGTGTTCGTCGATGTCAGCCACTCTGCCTTCTGCGTGTCGCCTCGCTTTCCGGCTCTCCCAATCGTGCCAGCCCTGAAGAGTCGTTGCCATTCCATCACCTACCCGCGTCCGCTCCGTCCTTGTCCTCGTGCCTCTTGCTTTAATGTCAGCCACTCTAGTCGTGTATTTCTCGTCAGCCCTCCGCGTCTTTCCCCTCCGTGTCAGCCACTTACGCGTGTGATCCTGGTGTTCGTCGATGTCAGCCGCTTTCATTTGCTATGCATGTCAGCCACTCTGCCTTCTGCTGCGTCGCCTCTGCTTTCCGCGTTAGCTCCTCCCCAATTGGCGTTAGCGCTCTGAAGTACTCGTTGCTTTTCACATGACCTACTTCTCTGCCAGCCAAGTATCTGCTCTATCGTTTTTTCTACACATCACATTCCGTGCTTGCTCTCTGCATCCCAGTTCTGGTCTCACCTCTACTCGAGCTTTGCGTTTTTCTGCTCTCATTTTTACACTCACATTCTAGACTGTTACACCAAAAGGTAGATAATTGATATCAATTCTGCATCTATCTAGGCATCTAGGCATGTTGTAAACTGGCTGGTTTAGGACTCTACTTCTGCTCCTCCTCGTTAGCCTCCTTGTGTCGGCCACTTCAAACCCTCCATGTCAGCCTCTCTTCGTGTCAGCCACCTCAAACTTGAGTCCCTTTGTTGGCTGCTACAAAAATGTGTCTTGCCAGACCTCTTCTTGTTCTTGTTCTAGCATGCATGCAAACTGCTCTATATGCCACTGTCCCTTGTCCAGTCTGCAACCTATGCACTAAACTCTGCTCTGATCTCGGTGCTGAGCCTGTCAAGTCTCTTGTTGCTTGAACAAAAGTGTGTAATGGCATTTCCTTCTGGCAAGAACTGGCTCAAAACCAGCAACTCAAGTGGATGACCTTGGAATGCTTCTGCAGACTGAGTTTTATTATCGTAAACGCTCCCAAGAAAAAAAAAAGTGTCAGCCACATTCTTTGGATTGAACTCTTTGTGTCAGCCACTCTTTGCTTGTGCCCTGCTCTGCCTTCAGTGACAATGTCCGCCGTTATCAACTCTCATGTAAGTAAGTACTGAAGTGGATAAATGAATGAATTACACGGACCCGAAAAAAAACCAACGAAAATTGTGTGACATTTTTATACTCTCCGCCAGGTCGCACTGTACAGTTCTTGAAGGCATGAATGATTTGGCGTCTTGGCGAGTTGGCGATATCACCGTTTGATGATGGGGTACGGCATGTGTGTCGATCGTCAACTTTGAGACTTTGAGAAGAAAATTAGGATGAAATTGGATGCGATGCTAGAACTGAGAGCACGATGAGGTGTGGGTTGCGTCGAGTTTGCCTGGAATAACGCCAGAAAGCTGTAGTCTGCCCCCAAAAAAAAGGACGCAAGAGTTGCGTGCTCGGTATGATGATTTTCCGGGAGTTGGGTGGTCAGACTGGAAGTGGAGCCATCGTCGGGCAGAGTGGGAGACGGTGAGTGGAAGAACTTTAGGCCCTGGGGTGGTGTTGCATTTGGACTGGGTGCGATAGAGAGTGGAGCATCAAAGGCACGAGGTGATCCAAATGACGTTTTTTGATGGCAGACCTCTGATGGCAGTTTGGCACCCTTGTTTATATAAGAAAACTACGTCAGAGACTGACGTCGTTCTCGCGCTTCCCGCCTTCGTCATCGTCGCTCATTTCGCAGCCATTTTTGAGCCTGAATCGATGTCGAGCCCGCCCTCGTCTTCCTCCGACAAGAAATCGACCGACAAATCCCGCCTCCAGAGTCGCAGGTCGGATTTCGATTTGGAGCCGAATCCCTTTGAACAGTCCTTCTCCGCCACACCCAACTCCAATCTCCGCAACTCCACAAAGTCCCCAGATGACGATGCCCAACAAAAAGATAACCACCGTCGCAGCCAGTCCCCGCCGCGTCCAACACTCCCGCCTCTTGCCGCCATAGCATCCCCCGCAGACCAGGGCCAGTATGCTTGGGCCTTTAACAGCTCCCTCAATAACTCCCTCCGCGCCGGCCCTCTCTCCCCCGCCATGCTCGCCGGACCGCAGTCATCCGACCAGTCGAACCACCTCCAGTTCGACCCCGCGTCCTTCAGAACAGGTCTCACCCCCCGCACCGGTCTCACCCCGCGCACGGGCCTCACCCCAGGGACGGGTCTCACCCCCATCGTCGGCGGGCCCTCCGCCTTTGCCGCGTCCCCGGGCACTGCCGCCTTCATGGCCACCATGACCCCCAACACTATCAACGCCATAACCGGCGTCCTCAATGCCGGCGGCTATCAGCCCGACATGCAGGACTACTCCAATTCGAACGGGAACTCCAACTCGGGCGCCTCGGCCGCCGCGAGCAGCGCCGCGAACGGCCTGTTTTTGCTCTCGCAGGCTCATCAGGAGCTGACCAAGCGCGAGGAGGCGGCCCAGCGCGGGGGCGCGCCGCAGGGGACTGTCAATGGGAGCGCGACGAACGGCGGGGGGCCGCCAACGGGTGCTAATGGCACGGGGAAGCGCGGGACGAAGCGCAAGACGTCGCCCCTTGCGAACAACGGCCACGCGCCGCCGCCCCAACAACAGCAAACCCAGCCCGCACAGACGCGAAAACGCGCGCGTGGGAACACGAACGCGAGCTTTTCGTCTAACCGCCGGAAGAGCATCGACGATATGGATGATGACGACGATGACGACGATGATGTCGATGATGGCGATGACGATGGCGGGAATGGAGGCAACGGCGGTGCGGGGCGGCGCTCGAAGAAGCCAGAGACGGAGGAGGAGAAGCGAAAGAACTTTTTGGAGCGGAATAGGCAGGGTATGTCTCTGCTTCGTTTCTAAAAGAAAGAAAGCAAACTGATTCGTTCGTGTCAGCCGCCCTCAAATGCCGCCAACGCAAAAAGGCGTGGCTAGCGTCACTCCAGACAAAGGTCGAGTTTCTGCAAAACGAGAACGAGCGCCTGACGCTGCAGCTCGTCGCCTCGCGTGAGGAGATATCGCGTCTCGGTGCGCTAGTGGGCGCCGCTGCCCCCGGGCCGCAGCCTGCCGGCGCGAATGGGGCGCCGGTCAGTGTGAACGTGAGCATGGCGAAGGGCGCACGAGGCGGGGGCGGTGGCGGCGGGGGCGGTGGGGGGTATGGGTATTAGGCGCGCACGGTCGTGCCTTGTGTGTGCTGTTTTGTTCTTTGTTTTTGTTTCCCGCCCGCCCGCTTCGACTCGATTCCACACCCGCGCACAAACACGCATCGCGCCGGGGTCTATCATCCGCCTCTCAATCATCATCGCTGTCCATCATATGCACATATGCACGCACCTCTCTCGCATACTTCACTCCACTCCCATAGCACACAAATCCCCGCGCCGCCCCGTCCCGACTTAGCACAGACCCAACTCGACACACGCACGCAAAAACGGACGATCGCTCGACTCGCCTTCTTTTGTCGAAAGACATTACCGCAAGATACATAACTCTATTCTATATGATATGATATCGTACGTATGCGTACATGTATGTACATCCGCTATGCAGGCTCTTTTTTTGGGGGGTGGGGATGGGCATTTTCCGTTCCCTGCTGCCTTTGCGCTGCGTCATCATCGTCGCGGAGGTGGCCTGTACCGTTTTGCACGACCTTTGATTTTCTTGTCAGCGTAGTGTACGCGTGTGGTTTTCTTCTTGTACTTGTAGCTTTTTTCTTTCTTGTTGTTTGTCACTGGGCGAGTTGGGGCGAGGGAGAGGCAAGAATACATGTATTTTGGCTTGTCAGCAGTTATTGAGGCGTGAAGGAAGTGCTTCAAAAGATGATAAGGTAGCTAGCTGGTGGCTGATCATAAATGTCGTGGCTGACAACGAAGTCGTGCCCCACTGGCAGAAGGAGCACAGACAGAGGCTGACAGGGTTTGCGCGGGTGGCGGAGAGTAGAAGATTGGAGACAGGAGCACAGTGGTGGTTGACGGGGAGAACTTCAAGAGGGGATTCGATACGAGCGGCTGACGTTCGCGCGGAAACAGGCCAAGACGGGATCCGCGAGAGGCTGACGCGAGTACAGATATTAAACCAAGGCAGCACCGAGTATTTGTCAAGAAAAAAAATGCGGCTGACGGGAGCAGAGGGAGACGCTAAGAATGTAGAAATTGAAGCACTGACGCGGAAGATAAAAAGTAGAAGGCCTGCTTTGTCACAATGCGAGCGGCTGACGCGAAACAAGAGGGATGGACAGCGAGAGCGGGCACATTAGAGATGCGGCTAATGGGAAGAGTAGATGCGGAGCGCAAGGTGGCTGACAGGAGCGAAAATGAGGTGTGGTCGGCGGAGGGAGAACGGCGGCAACAGGAAGGAGAGTGGATGTGAAGAGGAAAAGGGCCAACGAAGCGAGTTGACGGCCCTAGAGCGCAAAGAGCTGAGCGTCACCACCGAGTCCCCGCTGGCGTAGCGCTCCAATTGAAACAGCCCACGGCACCTAATGGCTCGTAAATAGTGTCGGCGGCTTCGCGACATAGCACACAGTCCTGTAATTGCACGCTGCGATGTGGTGGCGAGAAGGAAGGAGCAACGGCCAACGAGGCAGGGCTGCGGCTGACGATGCATCGCATTTGCGGTACCGTTAGATCCGTTCCGCAAAGTCCGAACATTGCATGAATGTGTGCAAGTGGGTCCATTGAAGGCTGCGTTTTTTAGAAGCAAGTTTTGAGCAAGTTGGTGGTTCTGTTCTACTCAAGGCCAAAAGTGGAAGGAGGCGCAGACTGGCGCATCAAGTTGTCAATCAATTCTGATGCGCCTTCCATATCGAACTCGAGCTATAGTTACTCTCATATCCCGTTATCTCGAAGGTAAATACATGTATTCCAAAACCAAACCGATTTCCTCTCCACTAGAAAGCGCCTGGCCTCTTCAACCACGCCGCCGCCGCCTGGTTCACCACGGCTTGCATGCTGCTCTCAACTTTTGCAGTCAACTTGAGAGCGAGGGAGTCCAGGCGCGCGCCGCTCGCGCCGGCGGCCCAGAGAGACACGCCGAGCGTGTTAGTGCCTTGGTAGTTAAGGATGCCTTGCGGGACGGGGAAGGATGTCTGCGGTCCGACGTGGTTCACTTCACCAACAGTCAGCAAACGCGTAGTGTGACGTTCGGATGGACACGGAAGACGCACCGTACTTCCCAAACTGCCACCCGTTCACGTAGAGCTGGGCGCGGAAGTGTGGGTTCACCGTCGAGTTGGTGAGCACGAGCGCGAGGGGTAGTCCACGCCGGCGGGCATGTTGAGCGCGAAGGAGGTGCGGTAGAACGCGACCCCTGCGTGCGCGATACCCGTCGTCGGGGCACCGGCGGCCCATGCGGAGTCATCGAAGCCCGGCAGGTGCCATCCTGGAGACGTGGTCAGTGGACGACGAGCTGTGTTGTTTTGAAAAGCTCACCCTGGCGCTCGGCGAACAGACCCCCCTCGTTCAGCGGACCACGTGAGTGGTCGGCGTACTGCGCGCACGTCGAGTCAGGAGTAGAACGACGGAAAACGGACTATGGACACGCACAGTTTCGCCCCCGAGGTTGCCAGCGACCTTCCAGACGGCGGTCGTGGCAGGGCTGCCCGTGAATGAGTAGCTGAGGATGCCTCGCGGGGTCTTGAAGTCATCGCTCGCCGCCGCCCAGTTCTCCTCGTTCCCCATGTGATCTGTAAGAAGTGAGTGCACATCAGGGGTGGTGTGAGGGCAGGACGCACCTTGGAGGATCGTGAGCACATGCGCGGAGCCTTTCTGGAGGGCCGCGGGAAAGGCGAACGTCCCATTGAAGGCAGAATGCACAGCATCACCTGGATAAATATTTATTCAACGCCCAATAGCGCGAAAGTAGTGCTTATGCATACCCTCCCATGAGCCAACGAACGTCCCGTCGAGCCACACGGAGAACGCAAACGCAGACCCGCCTTGCACCTGCACGGCGAACCCCTTCTCGGCGCCTGTCGCGCTGAAATGCGCGCGCCACAGGATGTTCCCGGTGTGGAAGCCATAGTCGCCCGCGAAGAGCACCACAGTCGTATTCGGTGGCGTCGGGTTGACGGTCGTGGTGTGGTTCGCCACAGTCCACAGCGCGTCGGAGTATTGCGGCTGGATCTCCGGCAGGGAATCCGCCGTTTTCTGAACATCGACATCATGAGCAAGATGCACTCTCCCTGAGATCTAGATCGTGCGTACCCATGTTAGCGCCGCGAGATTGGGAAGCGTTACGGCTGGGAGTGTCGCGGTCTTCTGTGCGGTGAGAGTGCCGTAGCTCGTCTTGGTCAACGCTAACTTCGCGCCATTGAAGGTCGCAGACTGGAAGGCTGCGGGTGCAATGATCTCGAAAGGAACAGGGGTGGTGCTGTTTAGATCCCCTGTGAACGCCAGGGCGCCGCCAGATGTGGACACAGATCGGAGGAGATACCCTCCTTTCACGAGTATGGGGTTCTGTGTGCTAAACTGCGCAAAGGCACCCGTGGAAGGGGGATGCAGCACCCAGAACTGGTATGCGTTTGCCCGATCTGGAAAACAGGGCGATGTTCAGTAGGGAGATCCACTCGAGAGCAAACAGCATACCTAGGATGTAAAGGAGCGTGTTGCCGACCTGGACGACGGTCTGGCCTGTGGTTTTGTATTGCAGGACGAGACTGTTCCCTGCAAGGATCTTGGTCTTGATTGTGCCAGTGCCAGAGACGACGGTGGCCGCTGGGACCGCGGAAGTAAACTTGATTGCGGTTTCGTGGAGCTCTCCGGCGTTTCCATACACCAAGATCACATCTCGCTTGTCGATGGTAGCCCTGTGAAAAACAAGGGAAAAAATATTGAAAAATTGGGTCGTAAAGACTGCCTGGGGGCCCTACCATGTCAAGATCTCTCCCGTGGAATAAAGTAGAGTCGTCGAGCCCGCGGCGTAGTCAACTACATGGATCTTTGAGTCTTTCCCGTTTAGCGTAAGGCTCCCGCCAATTGTTGGGATCGTGAGAGTTCCAATACTGGGTGGGATCTCAGCGCGACCGCATCAGAATGTACTGAGCTATTTACCTTGTCGAAAGGGTCAAACTATATGTCTGTATGGCAGTAGTCGATGCATCGGTTTGTCTGTAACCATTTACTTGTCGTTGCATCATCAGACACAATGAACTCCTACCTGACCACGTAGAAGCCTGTTTTGTTGCCTACAACGTCCAGGACTTGGGTAGTCTTCAGGGCCTGGTTGCCGGTGAATGAGCCTTGCGTCGCGAATATGTTGATGGGGCGGGAGGTGAGGAATGCGGGAGACACAGCGCGGAAGTTGGCTTGCAGCTTGAGCTCGTAGTATTTTTCGCGCAGCGTCCGGTCTTCCGCGATCGCGGATCCCTAAGAATTTTATTCAGAATTTGCGGAGCCTGATAGAATTGATACTTGCATAATCGTAAGAAGTGTATACACCTAAGTAATAGACGGATGAATTGGGGTTGTGAAGGTCTCAAAAGTAACTTTACCAGGATGCGCCTAGGATACGTTGGAATTAGAGTTGTGAAGATGTCGGAAGCAAGGAAACTTACGATTCCGCCCCAGTTTGTCCCGCCAAAGATCATGTAAAAGTTGAGCAAAGTGGTCGACATAGCAAACTCGTTTTTGTAGAATACTGACGATCGGTAAGCATTGAACGCAACGTTGCAATTGAGGCAGTAACCGACCTCGCTCGAATTCGGGTCCCAGTAGGACGGAGCAGGACTCGTATCCTGACCCGCCCCACCCGTCGAATGCTCCTCCTTGGAATTCGTATACGGCGTTCAGGGATTGGGGACTATACTGTAAATGCGCGCCCCAAAAGTATCTGTGTCACAGTAAGGTGTAGCCAATCACTTCACGGCACACTTACTCTGGGACAGCATCGGGGAGCCAGGTGTTAGGGTTTGAACAATCGAACCCATTGGGATACGAGTCGTAGCCTCCACCGCATGAATAAGGACGTTGTTAATCCGCCATTAAATCGGCACATACCGTAAATATCGACGTCGACATAATGACCGCCGGGCCAAGCATCGTTGACAGTTAGAGGGACGGTAATCCCACTCGAACGCTGTGAATCGGCGTATGTCGGAATAAAGAACGAATGGATAACAGTCTAGGAAGTTACCATGGCAGCGTTCAGCTCGCTTTCATACGTGAAGTCCTCAGAGTAAGGCGGTTGGAATCCGCTGTATTCGTTTTCGGTCTGCACAAGAATGACAGGACCCCCCTTCGTTATTTCATTGGCGGCTATCTGCGCACCAACTGCCTGTATATCTGCAGATCGTACAGTCAACAGTCAGGTTCGAAAGTAAAATTCAAGAGAGCATAGGACTAACAGCCTTTGAACGCCGCGACATATGTCGCGTTGCTTGTCCTCCACAGACCCGGAGTGTAAGTCCCCCATCCCGGAAACCCGCCTCCAGCAGTCTCCGCATTTATGTAGGGACTAAATTAAGAACGTTACCCAATGAGTTTGTAGATAGGGAAAGTAAATCGGGAAAGTACAGACCCCGGACGAGCAATGACATAGAGCCCGGCCTTCATGGCTGCGTCGAAGAAAGGTTGCAAATCACGGAATCCCTCGAAGGAAATCTCGCCGCGTTTTGGCTCGTGAATACCCCAGAAGAAATATGCCGAGATAGCATTAAATCCCAAAGACCTGACGATCGTTAATCTTCATAGCATCACTCGAAGCTCATCCTCACTTGATCTTTTGGAACACGTCGAGATGAAGGCTTTGAACTGGCATTCTGACGGAGGCCGTGTTATTTTAACCTCTCTTCTTGCGGAGACAGCATACCGGTAAGGGTGAACCTCTCCACTGAACACATTGACACGGCTTCCGTTAATGATTAGCGAGTACTCGTCCCAAGTACCTACATTGGCTATTGGGAGGAGAAATCAACAGGATAAGAGCACATACCATGTTCTGAAGACCGTCATTCTCGGTCTGGCGCGCAAAGCGAAGACCGCGACCGTGTTTGGAGCGCGCGCACTCGCGAGTGCCGAAATGGCGCACAGGAATAATGCAGAAAGAAGCATGGTCGATGTTTCGGATATCCATCGTGTGCTTGTTTTAAAGAGTTTTTCGCTCAGAGCGAGATAGTACATTTCCGGGCTTTCCTCGGCTCACCTGACGGATCGTCTTGGAAGCAAGTTGGATGTCGGGCCCGGCGCGCGGCGCGTTCTAGCTATCACGTGGACGCGACCAGTTCCATTAATTTTTTTCTGCTCATTTCTGACCTATATTTGTATACGCAGTTGACGATGCAACAAGGACGAAATATGCTTCTGTCAATGGGGAGGGGGAAAATATGCCTGGCATGCATATAAACTCGACGAAAAAGGGTAGCGTGGCTCCCGTTCGCCGGGCCGCCCTACGGAGAGCGAGTGGGACGGCAGTACAGCAGACTGATGGTGAGCTCTTCCCTGTCCGAAATTATACCGCAGAGGTAAGTATCTGGATGCCTGGATGATTTACGAGATGAGGTAGCGTCACTGGCAGCTAATGTACCACCCCTGACGTGAAAGTCGAGACGGAGAATGGGCAGCGTGGCCACTCCTCGCTACGCCCATCTTTCGATGTCTAGAAAGGCCTCGAAGTCGAACTAGTGGAACAAAAGCTTGCGTCATGATCTAGTAATTGCTTGGATTCTGATGAGCCTGAACATGAAAGCTTCAGAGAGACAATGCCAGCCACGACTGTAGGAATCAATTCAGGAATTTGTGAATGAGATGACGAGCGGGCTCTCCCGCCGCCAGACCGTCGATTTGAAGCCAAGCAAAATTTAAAGGATCCTCGCGGAACCTAACTTCGATATCAGATCAGTCAAATTCATTCCATGCACGCTGTCAAAATTTTTGCTCTTCTCGAGGGTTTGAGATTCTTTTTGGTCGCTCCTTTTCGCGCCAAGATGAGCCAGAAGGTTCCAAGAAAGATGTTTTAAACTTTAGGGGCTAGTGTGTAGGATGTGTGGGCATAGTTTGGTTTCGAATGATACGGAGAACTGGATTGGAGACGGCAAACACGTAGGGATGTGTGGAATCATGATTTACTGCATCCTTTGTGTTTGGTGGATTGATATAAGTGTGACACCGGCGTGACCTCAAGTTCAGGAGACGAACCACATCGCCGTCGAGCCCTGGTCGAGCCTGAGGGACTCTCTGCCGCCACTTTCGTTTCCCACCCCTCACTCTCCTTTAAATCCATTCTTTTTCTTATTCCATGCAGGTCGACGAGATCGCTGCAAAGCACCGCGTTGGTTTCTTTTTTCTGCATTTCTTGGCGACGAACTGACCCCCCAGGCCATACAGTTCGAGTCCTTCAAGCTTGGACTACCCTCGCCCACTGCTCCAGGTGCCCCCAAGCACCGTCATGTCCGCTCGCACTCTCGCAATGCGTCCATTTCGTCCACTGCATCCTTACCAACTCCCAAATGTACGACCACCCACGACGTCCCCCCTACTCAATCTCTCCCCCCACCCCCCAAGCGGAACTCCCATCATCGCCGTATCTCCTCTGTTTCCACTCGTCGCGAGTCAGCAGAGATGATGGGTGTCTCAGTTTCCGACCCTTCAATATCTCCTGCAGAAGATGTTGGAGAAATAGATTCCATCCGGCGGCACGCCCTCTGGGCTCTCGAGGGCAAACGCGATGCTTTTTACTCCAAGGTTGAAATTCCAGAGCTTCCGACGCCTTTTGAATTCCGTAAGTTGCTTAATCACGTTTACATCGATTCTCCCTGACTGGTTTCAAAGCCACCAAGCCTTCCTTCCCGCCCGGTTCCGGTACATTCATGAACACCGTGAAACGAGATTCCTTCAAGCCCTCAATATCCAAGGACTTGTTGGGTACCCTTGTTGAAGAGGAAGAGGAGGAGGAGGATTCTGACCGACCTCGGGCACCGCCTACCCCGACGACTCCCACGACCGGCTTTATGCGCAATCTTAGCGCCCGGCCTCGGCCTCCGCACCTCAGTCTGCGCCCACTGTCTTTGACTCCGGATAGTCTCTCTTCGCTTAACCCCCCTTCGCACAACCTTCCTACCCCGTTATCCCCGAGGCGATCGAGTCTCAAATTGCTCGCCCTCGCGCCTGACGCCGCCATGACCTCCAACGCCACCGTTATGAACCACAACACCGCCACTCCTTCACCCACTCCTCTTCGTTCTCGACCTGTGCTGAATATCAAGCTGTCTACCGAACCACAATCTACCGTTGCTTCTGGCCCGCCAGCGGAAACTGGTACTCGGCCTCCGCCGCCCAGGAGGAGCAGCATTTCATACAAGTCGTCTTCTGCCCCGGTCACGACAGGGCTGCCAACTCCCGAGTCCACTCCCACTTGCACTGAACGACGATTCACCGGCTTCTCGCACAACTCAATCTCGAGCCGAGGTAGTCTCAGCAGCACGACCAGCAACAACAGCATAAGCGCCACAGAAGACGACTTTCTCACCGCCTCTGCCGCCACACGCCCTCTCAGCGCTAGCGAGCAGCATTTTTTATTTAAAAGTCACAACGCTCTACTTGCTCGCATCACCGACCTCGAGCGAGCGTTGTCCTTTCGGACCAATGTTGGCAGCTTTCGGGAGGGGAGTTCACGCCCTTCTTCGGTTGCTTCTGCTCTTTCTGCTGCTTCCGGTTCCACTTCCTCCGACGAACCTAGCGGCGAACCGTTAGACGAGATGCTCCGTCTCGTTGCGGACCTCAAGGGAGAGCGGGATGAACTGAAGCGCGATGTTGAAGGGTGGCGGATTCGTGTCGGTGATATGGAGAAACAATTGGGCGTCTTTGGCAATCGTGTCGAGGTCGAGCGACGCGATGCTTGGGTCGCACGTACTCGGGTGGGATTGCTGGAGGTGGAGAGGGGTGGCCTTGAGAAGCGCGTGGGTGAGCTGGAGTCTGAAAACCAGCGTCTATTGAAGGGGGAGGAGGAGCTCAAGCAGCAGGTCGCCCGGCTACTTGAGGAAAAGGAGAAGATGGCAGCCGAATTACAGGAAGCGAAGACGGCTCGCGAGATTGACCCGCTGAGCACACCTCGCGCCTTTAATGGTCCTGTCGTCGCGGTTAGGCCCGTTGTTTCAACTATGAAGCGCGGACTTGGCTTTACGTCTCTCGACTCGGAGTGCTCTACCACCGACGTTGAGGATAGCGCTTTCCACATCGGGCTCGGATTCAAGTTACGGGCTGTCGAAGAGGAGGTGGATGATGAAAGCGGCCTGGCAGGGTATGAAGATGAAGATGAGAATGATGTCCTCTTGAGTCCCTCATCTTCGTTTGGATCTGCCGAGGACTTCTACTCCCCACCACGGGCCGTCTTGGAGGTGCCGAAAGATACCACTCCTCAGCCCGCGCCCGTCACTGTCGCTTCCGCTCCTACTCATGCCAATCATCGCGCTACAATCTCCAAGTGGACGTTCCCTAAAGGTGTACAACCGGTTGAGCGTAATCTTGGAGACGTGGACAGATTCTTTGGGTGTCTGGAAGATCTTGATGATCCTCCATCGCCGTCATCACCCAGATATTCTGACTACGACGAAGAAAAGAGCAAGGGTATGTTCGCGAAAGCGTTCAGCTACGGCGCCGATAAGAATTCTTGCTTTGTCCTGCCTGCTAGCGTGCTTGCTAGTGTCGAGGGCACTTTTGGTGAACTCTTGGACATCGTTGAGGAAGAGGAAGAAGAGGCCGAAGAGGAAGAAGGCGAGACTGAAGGCGAAACTGTCGTGGAAGATGGTGAAGTCAATAATGGTATCAAAATCACCTTTACACCTCCTGCAGAGGACCGTGTGCTGGAGGCGCCTTTGCCCGTTACCGTCTCGCCACCTCCCCGGATGCCTGCTTTCGCGTTTTTCGAAGATGAAGACGATGGGGAAGAAGAAGTTGCGGCTGTTCCTTTCAATTACGGACGACCACGTCCAGCGATTTCGCAGAGTCCGGTAGTGCCGATGACGCCTCCGCCCTCTGTGAATCCCCGTCCCATATCGCCGTCCTCAATCCCGCGCCCAACAGTCTCCAAGCCAGCCTCCTTTACGCTTGCCTCTCCGCCTAGATCTGCCGGTAATACTAATGCGTTTGTCACGCCGCCCACCAAGAGGGGGGGACAATGCCGTCGTTCATTCCTCAGCCGTCTTCGCCTTCTCGAGTCAACTCGCCAAAATCCACACCTCCGTTTGCCACGAATGCGTCTACGAAGCCCAGCACGACTTTCATCCGCCAACCCTCCCGCCAACCGTTGATGCCTAATCGCAGTACATCTAAGCCTCAACACACAAATGGTTCGACCATTCCTAAACTTCGTCCTCGTACGTGTTACTAATTTTTGATCTCTCCGGGCATGCAGCCGACACAGCGCCTCATTCACCCCCCAGATACGCAGTCAACGCAACTGCCAATCAGGGTTCGGACATGAAAAGCGTTGATTTATCGGACCGCAATATACCAACAGGGGCCAATGCAGCATCTTGTTCAAATTCTTCAGTTCTTGCATCCCCTTCCTTCTCCTCCATCATGTCTTCCCCGCTTGCGGGCCGTCTCTCGTTCCAAACCCTTACGAACTACATCCCCTCCTGGGGAATGACTCCTACCCGTGGCCCTCAGAACGATGCCGCAGGGCACGACCCCAGGGCCGTGGCTTCGCCGGCCGGTACGGTGAAGCGAGGATATATCTCCAGGCAAGGCCAGTTGGAGCGTTTGAAAAGCCGTTTGGAACGAGAGAGCCTTGAAGGACGGAGTACGGCGGGAAAAAAGAGCGACAGTAATGCCGTCTTTTTATGATGGTGGGTACAACTCTCGTTCGAATTCTTCTGTGCGTAGCTGAGTGAGCGTACAGTTGTTATAGTTCCACTTATCCCTCCCCCCTCCCCACCTCCCGCTGCCCCCATTTGAGCGCGATAGAATGTTAGGACTTTCCTTCGCTCTATTCATGATCTCGATTTGTCTCTGCTTTCCGATTTTCATGTGTACTTTTTTCCATGTCTTGATTTGTATTCCGTTACGATTAGCAGTATCTTTATTGGTGCGGCTTGACGCTGTATCCAGTGAGAGGACGTTTGTATTACTAGATGCGTTGCAATTCAGACCGCAGTCGGCCGCAGCGGCCAGTTGTCTTCGGAGTCGTGAGGAACGTCGCACTTACGTACAGAGCGTGGGAACTTCATCAAAGTAGTATCCTCCCGCAACCATGTCATTCACAAAGAGTCGGGCATTCAAGAACTGGTTTGCCATCGAGGCGGGTTTTACTTTCAATCCTACACGCCTTGCTGACCTCTGAACATACAGGCAGTTCCGATGTGAGTCTGGACGGTTCCGGTCTTGGCCGGTCGAACCTCAGCTCTCTTTGCAGATACGTTCTCGTTGGCGGCGCCTGCTGCGGCGCCTCGTGGTACCTTTACCGTCTCGCTATGGGTTCTCAAGGTGCGTTACTTCCAACAGTGTTCGACGGGCCTTCTCACCTGTATGAAACTCTGTATGACATAGTCGTCTGGACGAAGAACAACCCAGCACCGTACTTGGCCATCGAACAAAACCAGGGTACCAAGTTATACGAGGTCAATCACAAGTTTGAGAAGAGGTGTGTTCCTTTACCTGCCACCGACGCGTTAAATCAATTCGTGTTCAGCTGGAAACGGGACAAGCTGTAGACGTCTATGTCGCCTGTTGTTGTTACAAGCTTCAAAGAAACATTTGTTGCGCATTTCCCACATCGATGGCCCTGTGATCTGAATCCATTTGATCCGACATTCGAGACTTAAATTGCGTTGTTGATGCTCTTTCCTCTTTACGATGTCCTCTGCTGATCTTCCCAACGAACTTCCTAACGAGCTCCCCACTCCCGGACCTCTTGTGGTCAGTTGTTTTTAACGGGAATGCGAGTAATCACCGATCGATCCTGGTAGCCTCGGTTGGACGGTCCTTTATCACTCCCGAGGATCGTATTTGGTGGAGGTGCCCTCTCGCATCAGTACAACAGCGAAGAGCTTTTGTCCAGTGATACCCCCCTCCGCACGGTGCAATTGGCGCTTCGGTAAACTCGTGGTGCAATTATGTTGTGTTGACTCACCCCTGTCGCAGGTATGGTATAACGGCATTCGATACCTCTGTATATTATGGGCCATCGGAAATATTGCTCGGAAATGCCTTGGAGGCCCTCAAAGACGAGTTCCCTCGGTCTTCTTATCAGTTGGTGTGTGCAATTCACTGAATCTTTCCTTTCCTTTCTCACACACTTTAGATGACGAAATGCGGACGATATGGGCCGGCAGAGTTTGATTACGCCCCCACCAAAATCCGGGAAAGCGTGAAACGAAGCCTCGAACGCCTGCATACCGACTACTTCGATGTAGTCCATTTGCACGATGTCGAATTCGTTGCTACAGAAGTTACGCCCAGACGAACAGGAAATCATATGTCCGCCCTGGGGGAGGATAAGGCGGCATACGGCTTGATGGAGGGTGAAGAGGACACAGTCAGAGGAGAAGGCGACCAGAGAATCCTCGATGCCTTTGCAGAGCTCCAGAAGATGAAAGACGAAGGGCTTATCAAACATATCGGGATAACAGGTGAGTTTATCTGCTATCCAGCGCGCGTGTGCTTAGGTAGCTGGAAGGATATCCTCTTTACACCCTCCTCCGACTAGCTTTGCTAATCCTCCACAAATCTCCGTTCAAACCCGTCGATGTGATCCTCTCGTACTCCAATCTCACCCTGCAGAACAGTTCTTTCCTTGCATTCGCACCCCAGCTTCTCGAACGTGCACAAGTAGGGCAACTCCTAGCAGCGTCGCCGTTTAGTATGGGGCTTCTCACCGATATTGGACCCCCGCGTGGCATCCTGCCCCGCCTTCAGTACTAGCTGCAACCATCAAAGCCGCTGAGGAATCAAAGGCCAGAGGCCGATCTTTGGCGGATTTGGCAACTGGATATTGCATTCGGCACACCGGTGGCGCTATTCCGTTGGTTGTGGGGTTTAGTCAGCCCAAAGAAGTGCATGAATCTGTAGAGGTGTGGCGAGCGATCGAGACAGAAGACAACATGCAGAGAATGGAACAAGAGGAGGCGGCCAAGAGTGTATTCAAAGACGCAGGTGTCCTAGATTGGGCTTGGGCCTCCCCCTAGTAATGCCTGTCATAGATACGTCCGAGAGAATCTGAATTCACAACGGCTTGAATTTTGTGCTTTGGCCGATCACGTGTATCTGGTGGAATCGCGGGCGCTAATTTGAACCTTATCGTGTCCACCGTCGTTCAGCAAAGTTTCTGCCGAGCCTTAATTATGGACCCTTCTACCACACTCTTCTTTCTATGTGACTTGCAGGAGAGATTTCGGTGCGGATAAATGTCAACTGCCTATGAACGCAGTTTCGGACGGACATCGCGATAGCCCTGTTATCTACGGATTCGAACATATCGTGGCGAGCACGAACAAGATTTTGAAAGTCGCCAAGGTACAGCCGATAGCTGGACCTTACCGGCCTGCTATGAACTTACGTTCCCAGCTTTTACAATGTGAAGTCGTGGTCACGACCCAGAAAACAAAGGGTAGGTGCAGATGCATGCCAAACGGGAGAAAAAATTAATTCAATATGACGCCTAGTGCTAGGCCCGATCGACAGTGCTGTGAACATCGACTCCTTGGGTGCTTTGCACATCGGGAACTACGACAAGACCCTGTTCAGTATGCTCACGTCCGAGGTGCTGACATTTCTGAGCTCGAGACCGGCCATTAAGTCTATAGTTCTCATGGGAATCGAGGTCTGCTGTACTACCTTGGGGTGAACCACTATTGTTGACGCCTCCTTCGAGTCCCATATCTGCATTCTTCAGACGGCGCTCGCACTTCTCAACCTTCCAACCAAGTACACAGCATATGTACTTGCGGACGCAGTCTCTTCCTCTAATCCTGCGGAAGTACCTTTGGCTCTGTACAGAAATATCCTTCTTCCACCGTTACATTCCTAACCATGATACTTTAGGGCGCAAATGCGCGCTGCGGGTGTGGTCGTAACAACCAGCGAAAGCCTTGCCTTTCAGCTATAGGGGATGCTAGCGCACCTGATTTCAAGGCATTCAGTAATATAATCAAGGAGGAGAAAGAAGCAACCGCGAAAGCCGTTGAAGCTCTTCTGGGTAGAGGACCGGAACGAAGTGCTCTGTAATCAGGCGGGAAAAAAGGTCTGATGTATAGAGGTATGGTTTTTAGACAAGAACTTGACGGCGTCTGGATAGAAATTTCGTCGGAGTCACGGTCATGTGTTCACGCGGTGGCAATATCGTCGCGTCGTAGTTTCGGACTTAGGTGTCTCGACCAAGGGCTTTGAAACAATGATATGGCTCCGCGACACAAAGGAACCCGATACGCCGAGAGGTGGGCTCCTAGAGCCTCACGGCTTTCATTTCGGTACTTTTACCTCGACCAAAGTTGGCACAAAGATCAGCATTCAACCCCTACTTTTCCGTTTTTAGCAATACCCCGTCTCGCACTGATTTTGAGTTTCTGTTTCAGCAGTGGCAAGCCGAATCAAAGCCACGCCATCGAAGGGTGGCACAGCTGTAAATAACTTGAAGTGGCGATCCGTGATTCAAACTTCCGCGAATACTTCAGCCCAAGATCCGCAATTTGTGCCCTTTCGAGTCTTCAATTGCATTTACTTTCTAGGCAATTTTGGTCATGTCCTCACTGCGTTTCGGTCTCGAGGCTGCGCTTTGGTTTGCATGAGCCTATTGTCCTAGCCGTGTCCTCGAGGCTAGCCTGAGAGAAAGCACATACAAGTGGCCAACAAGTCACCTCATTGTTCACGCTCACGTTTGTTATATAAAGGGCCTCTCCTCGGTTTCGTTCCCTTAGTCACCCAGCTTTTACGCCCCACTGCCAACTCAGATGGCGAACTTTTCTCGAACCATGTCCCGCCGGCAATCGCTACCATACCCGCCCCAGATGGGCTACTCTCACCCAGAGCAAGGATACTCTTACGGGGACCAGGGCTACTCTTACGGGGACCAAGGCTACTCTTACGGAGACCGGGGCTACTCTTATGGTGAGAACTATCCCGGAAATTATCCAGGGATGTACGGCGACCAGATGTTGCCGCAGTCCGCAGAGGTGCGTGTCTCAGCAAATCCGATCTTGTTCTCTACTGACATGTCTTGAAGTATCCAATTTATGGTCCTCCGACGAGCCTTGTACCCCAAAGTCACCGTTTGACCGGTCCTTGTAGGCCCCTTTCTCGGTACCATCGATTCACCACTGAATTAGCTTTTCCCTCAGCCTACGAGGATCTCTCCCTCCGTGAACCATATTACGCTGATGACATGCAGCTACCTGTGGCAAGAAGCGCATTGACACCGATGGTTGGCTTCGGCAACACAAGTCGACGCCATCGTCGGCATTCCACTGTATCATACAGCGCCTTGCCACCCGTCGTTGACGGTGGATATCGCATGCCCAACTCCATGCACATCAAGTTTAAGCGCAAGGGAGCATTGCTGGCTGGGATTAATCTTGGCGACGCCCAATCGACTCGTACAAGGGTGTCAGGCAATGATGCCTACACGCTTCAGGACCTCCACGCGGATTGGCGGCGGAAGATCTACCTCCGTGTTCGCGTGAGTGGATGGTCCTTCCTCTCCTTCCTTATCCTTCTGACTTGATTTTCCAGTGGGCGGGTTACGCACCCTTGACATATGAGGTTCCCCTTGACGTGTACGATGGGCGTGTCAGCATGCAGGCGCTGTCACGACGCGTCGCTCGTGCTTGCGTGCATTATTTGCAGGTAAAGACTATTTAGACTTAGAGCCTCATTATCGTATTCATTAAGCACTTCTAGATGAACCTGGTCCCTGTTATGTACAGCAGAGTCGAACTTCACCACCTCGAGGAGATCGCGTACGGAGTTTGGCAGCCAATGCTATCAACAAGATAGGGCGCTTCATCCGAAATCAAATGCACTCGACAGGTTCCTGTCCTGATTTCTTTCCTTTTCCGTTTCCACTCACGACCGAAATGTCCTTTTCCCATCTTCTGTGACTGTATCTGCGTTACGATATGGATTCCCTTCTTTATTTACGAAAATTCATGACCATTTACGACCTACTACTTTACAATGCTGGGTTTCCGGTTGGTGTAATACTATAATTTATTTCGGGGCTTGTTGGCCTCTGCGTTGAGATTACTGGGATGTATTTCTAGTATATATTTATTTATTACATGGTACAAATGATTGGACGTTATCTCTGGATAAACGGATTACACTCGCACACTGCTGCGCGCACCGCAAAACTAGCGATACTACCCATGACTAGTCCACCAACTAGACAGAAACTAGCAACGGTTGCAGCCACATCAACATCCTTCCGTCGTCCCTGTAACCGTGGATTATGTTCGAGCGATGGAGCGGCCATCATCATACAGCTAGATAAATAGCCATTTGATCCCCCGAAGACGAAGAGGAGGAGCATGAACACGAAGTCGGAGTTGATAAATGGTGAAGAAGGAATTCCTGCATCTGAAGGACGCTGCAGGTTGCACAGGAGGAACAACGGTACAAACAGAGTGCGAGCCACGGAAAAAGTCAGAAGTCGCCTCGCAGACCATGTCATCAATTTGGGGAATGAGCAGACATATCTGCCCATAAAGTCCCCAACGTTAAACACAAGAAAATGTACGGCGCTGAACAAGAGAGGGTGAGTGTCGGGATTGGTGGGTAGAATTGACGTCGTGATAGCGGGGTAAACAGCCTATCCAAAGCAAACCTTCAACATTACCGACTAAATGACCAAAAAAGACCTCACCAGTGTCACGACAAAGACATAGGAAACCGCAACCTCGTAAATAACTACGCGAGTTTAGCACAACAACATTTTTGTCCAACCTGCACTCACTGTTGGCTTTAGCCACGCGCAAGATCTGCCCTTTCTCATCTGACAATTCATCCCGGCCGGTAGAAACGAGGCCACGGAGCTCATCCGAGCTACCGTTCTCGTTTACAACCTTCTGGTGCTCCAGGGATCCCGCAACTGTCTTGTATGCCGGCATTGTCACTAGCCACCCATGTGCGGCAGCGCTGACGATGAGGAATACAGTGGACAGGCTGAAAAATATGAAAGCGGATCTCTCTTCTGGTTCGCCATTGCTGACGTATGTGGAAATAGTTTCGCGTGATTGGCCCCACACAGACGCTACCGCGCTGAAGACCTGAACGCCGCTCACTGCAACAGCGACAGCAGCTTGGCCGGACATGAGGGCCTGGACAGCCGTTGGACCAAAGAGAGAAGCGATGACGATGATAGCCGTCTGGAGGTATGCTCCTAGCGCCGCTTGACAGACGCCATTGAGTAGGACGAATGCGAAGAAGACACCAGGACTAGTGTGAATGAAGGTGCTTATTGTCAGCAGAAATGTGAGGGACGATAGACAGAGAGTTGTGATGAGCGCGCGGCGCGAAGGAGATGACTGCATGAACAGCTGAGAATTTATTCACGGGAGAGAACGACGAATACCGACTTGCTTGGAGGTTATTGTTGCTCGGGCAAGGAACACAAAGTTGGATATAGTGAACGCGCAGGACAGGTACGAGCTGAATGCCAGCCGGAGGGGCGAGTTGGCGAGACGAGCCAAGAAGAAGGGCACGGCGGTAATCATCACTTCATTTGCCAAATCAGTAACGAGGAGGAAACGAGGCGAGCCTCGGGCCTACCGTTCCACGGCAAGAGGACAGCGCAACCCAGAACGAAATGAATAGCTCTTATGCGAGAGTCGACAACAACCTGAGCGAGAAGAGAATCAGCAACATCAGAGGCACTGGTAGCGTCATCCTGGGACTCTTCAGCGTCGACATCTGGGTCGGGAAGGACCGCAGGATTTGCGGCCACAGGAGCTTGTGGGATGGGGTGGTATAGTGCCTTGGGGGAGTGGAGAGACATGGTAGCGAGCAAGCCTTACGCGTTCGCTCGGAGGCTGATTGGACGTTGCCATATTTGGACAGTACTCATCCAGCACCGTGACAGGTCACAAATATTTCAACTAACTAGGTTGTATATCCTTCGGTATTACCTGGTTCGGCGCTTCCCACAACCTAAGTTGTGTGAGTTGGTCTCTCATCTTCATTTCCCTCTTCGTCTTCCGCGCCTTCTTCTTCTTCGCCTTCTCAGCTACCGCTAGCGTGAGCCATCTCCTCCTCCTCTCCGCTTCCTCTTCAGCAGACAGTTTCTCGCGCCATTTGAATGTCGCTTCCGCTCTTGCCTCCTTCGTACTCCTTCCGTTCAACTCCCTCATTTCTGCGGTGATGTAGTCCCTGAGTAGCGATTTCTTGTAGGTTTGATGCGATTGCCAACGCTTCATTTTCTTCGCGCGTGAGTGGGGGTTGCAAAGTTCCCTATGAAGGAACATTTCCACGGGAGGCGAATCACCGAACCAAGGTTTTTTGGTGGGATGGGACATCCCGGCGATATATTCGTCTTCTGTTGGTACTCGCGGTCGAGGAGCCGTGAGGATATGGGAGAAAGATGGAGGAACGTAGGTGACTTTCGCCACTTCTTCCTTGGGGTATCGTACATGCCGTCTGAAACACGATATTAGAAGAGAATATGAGAAAGATAGCAACCGCACCAGATAAGCTGGCTTCTCCGGGGCTTTTGGCCAAGGAATTGGTATCTTCCCATTTTTGTAATCTGGGATGACGGGCGTCGTTCTGGTTGCAAACCGTTCCCACTCCCATCGATGTAGTCTATGGTTCCAGACGGGAGGGCTCGTAGATAATCGTTCCGCAAAAACCCTAAAAGTAGCAATGTATAAACTGAAAACGGTCACTATATAAAGAAAGAGCGTACGGAAGTTTACGCGGCTCTGTAGAGCCTGGTAGGGGAGGGAATTCATGTTCACCAATGTAGAGTTGGCAGCTTGCGTAGGAGTATCTAGGAGGATCAGGCGATCCACTAACATGGTCGGGCTAGTAGACAAATGAAAAAAAGGTCAATGGGTCGACCAGGGACGGCGTACCACTGGGAATTCCACGATATTTTCAAGACGTCGTATTTTGTACACCTCGCGCAACTTGTTTCCGTACCGTCCACGAAGCCGGACAAAATCTCCCGGTACAATATTCCAAAACTTTATGCGATCCTTGGGGATGTGGGTTAATTGAAGGACCTTTGGATCGAAGGGGTCGTGGTCTTTGGACAATTTGAGATGTCGGGGAACCCTCCGCAGATGATTAAAGTTGGTTGTCCATGGTACTCTGGTGCCTTCGTTTAATTTACTGCGCAGGAACTTGGTCAGAGGTGCCTTGGGCACCACTGCCGACATTAAGGTGCTGCAGTCCGTGCAAAGAAAATATCGAGAATCACGTGACAAGACGGCCAGAGAGACAAATCTCTGAGGAAAATTGTAAATTGTATAAACGCTACGTATACAGACAATTTCGGGGTAACACTGAAAACTAGATAAAAAGCGAATAAAAACCATCCATCAAGAGCCTTGGCCCAGCAGTTGATGACGAGCTCGGCTCCTCAGACTCCAAAGTCTGGCAGGAAGGAATGAGACAGGAAGCGAAAAAATAAGAGTGGCCTGACCTCAAGTAACATTCCCAGCACATGGTCAACCTCAGATGGCGGAACGCCCCCGCAACCAGCGCCTATTAGCCGCCTATACTCGCCCATTCTGCCACTCGTACCAGCCTCCGCCTGGAATGACACTAGCTCATCAAAGGTTCCTTTTCTCCGCTTGCGGAACTGCTCAACGTCCTGACGCAAAGCATTACATGCTTGTCGCAGGGCCTCTGGATCCGTTGGTATGTCCGAATATAATGTAATCAGATCCGAGATGTCTTCAGTTTGGGCGAGTTTCCGCTTCATTCTGGTGGCTTCGTCGTCGACGTCCATGTCTTCCTCCATTCGATAGGTAGTAGGGGCCACCAATTCACCGTTTCCGGCGTCTCGAATCTCCTTTTCGCGGATCTCCTCATCCTTCACCCACTTCTCCCATCCCAAACGATATCGGCGCCCCATCTTCGTATATAGAGCTTCCTCCCGATCTTTGAGATGCTGTTTCGCTTGTGCAAGCCCTTCGGCCTGCCCTCTGAGATGACCTACAGTACGCTGGCTCTCCAGAATCTCGGCCTGGATGTTGCCGAGTAGGGCGTGAGCCTGGGCCGTATCTCGTTCTTTGTCTCGCAGCTCCTGGTCGAACGATGCAGCCAAACTGTCCAACATGCTCGTCATGTCATTGACACAACGGGTGCTTGCCCTCTGCCCAACAACGGAATGGTGGAGCGGCGGGCGATCGCCGTTGGTGGGCGCGAAAACATAATTGGGAAGGGCGTTGTGCGGAGGATATGCGGCATGTGCATTGCGGAATGACATGGCCATGGCGCGGGAGGGGGTACGGGCGAAGATCTGAATCGCTCGTCCTCGAGGATATAGTCTTCCGTACTTTTACCGTCGTTATTAACGATTTTCGGGTCGGCACCGTTGTCAATGAGAAGTTTAACAAGACGTTTACTCCGACAACGCGCTGCCATTGTGAGCGCAGTTTCCCCATCCTCGTCCTGGAAGTTTATGACATCCGCAAGTTCCTTTGGATAGTCCGAAAGTCGGCTGAGGACGATCTCCATGTAATACCGCGCCGCGTGGGTTTTGCCCTTGGACATGGCAACATCGACGATGTGATGGAACAGTGTTCGATTGTAGTTATCGATATTGAGAGTCGAACGATGAAGAAGTTCGTACAGCTCGGGAAATTTTCGAACGTCGTAGTTGTTGGCGAACATAACACTTCGCATCAAACACGTTTGACCAGCGTTATTGACCTTGAAAATGTCCGCGCCTGCTGTCAGCAGCAGTTTGACGACACGAATACGGCCCATTGCGCACGCCCAGTGGAGCGGCGTGTGCCCGTCGTCGTCGATCGCCATGTTGGGGTCAAACTCTGGAGTTCGATTGATTAGGAAGGGGGGCACTTGGTTGGAGTCGGAAATGAAAAATTCCAAAAGTTGGTCGGCGTAGGCACGAGGATCGTTGGCACCATTGGACTTGAAGCGGTCGTTGTCGGACAACGAGTACTGGTCGTTTGGGGCCCTCGAATATTTGTTTCGACGAGAATAATCGTCACCGCGTCCATTGGACGCGTACGAGGGATCGGGCTACGAATGGGGGATGGCGTACGCGAGCTGGAAGATGCCTCTGATGGAGAGGGGGTCATGGAGCCATCTTCGGACCCACGAGCAGACATCGTTTCATGGTCCGACTCATCGTCTACGACATCTGGTACTTGTCGCCGCGAGGATCGTGTGCTAACCATCGGGCTTCCCAACAAAGAATCATTTGCAGCTGGTTTGCGCGGTGGGCGGCCAGCGGTGCTGGCTACCAGATGTTTCGGTGCCAACGGAGGGCTCTTCGCGGCAGGCTGGAACTCAATTATAGGGCGTAGGAGAAGTTCGCAGTTATACTGCTTTGCTAAAGCAAGTCCTCTCTCCAAAGGAATCCAAGTGCCTGGAGAGAGTATCAACGATCTGACGCGACTGAGCAAAGGGTCCGAGCACGAACCCTGATATTTGCCGTATCCGCCTTGGACCTTCTCGTGCTCGCCCTTCTGAACTTCGCGTTCAAGCACGCGAGTACGCTGAGGTTTGTCGAAGCCGGCGACCTTGAGGATTTGTGTCGCGTTCAACCACGAATCAGAGCGCCGTCTCATTACCGCAACACCTTTGCACATCCTGCGCGTGTAAAGCAGGTCAAGATGCGTGTTAAATCGCGTCGAATTACACGTACATCTCATATACCGGGATACCACTGTAGGTGGCCTGAATTTCGGGTCAGAAAGAGCATGAGAGAGGTGTGATATATCACATTAGAGAAAGACTCGCCTTGAAGATTTGATTGTCTGGCATTGGTGCGCCGGCGATTTCGTCGCAAGTTCAATATACAGGGTTATTTTTCTTCCACAAAGCGAGCCAGAGATGACAGGGCAAGGAGTGCAGCGTCAGGAACGGTGAACACGAGCGTGTGTGGCCTGGAGTTCAAACACAGCCAAACATCTTTCTTTCTTTCCTCTTTCTCGACCTGAGTACAGGGAGAGTGAGGTAACCTCCGTCGTGAAATGGCAGTCGATGCCTTGTATTCTCATACCAGATTCCCACCCATACTCTCAGGTTTCTCAGTACTTGTGGCAACACGATCGTGAGGGGTCCGTGCGAGAATTGAATAGAATTAATTGCAATCGATCTCCTCTTTCCGGTCTCATTCTACCATGCCAAAAACTCCTTCGAAAACCGTTTCGAAATCTCCTACTAAATCTCCTTCAAAGTCGCCTTCAACACCGAAGAAGCCGCGCACCTACACTGTATGGAGGAGCCCCATCACGGCACCTAATACTACTCCGCTTGCAACACCTAATGGTCCCTCCATCGTAAGTTTATCTGCCCGAGATTCGGTGAGTGGCGAACTGATTACATTAGAAACGCACCGAGGCTGCCAAAAAGTACAAAATCAAGGCCTCAGACCTAGACACCATTACACCGATTTCCCGGCAACCGAACCACATGGGAGGCTCAGCTCCCATTCAAGTCTACAATGAATGTGATGTCGCTGCTCTGGCTCAGAGGATTCGACCGGGCAAGCCTTTACCTGAACTGGCTCCAATAGCTGGTCCGAGTTCTCCAGTAATCTTGGCAAAGAAGAATGGTCGTCGGATCATGAGAACTACAGCCATAAAAGAATTTAAGGTCTGCATTGAACATGGGTATTTTTTGTTTTCATCTACTCAAGATTATTTAGCTGACACCTGCCCAATTGGACCAGTTGAACCCAGTTTCAACCACACCGAACGCATATGGTACCGTCACCAAATATTACAATCGCTGCGATGTTGAAGTGAGTTCCTCTGTTTCTTCACGAATAGATCTTTGGGACTTACATCTTTCATAGAACTTGAAATTGCGACTTGAGCACCTGGCTACTGGCCCAATACATCTCGATTTGGATGGGCTAATTTCGATGTCGGACTCGGAGTAAACAATGACGGTGCGGCGTAGGTCTGGATATATCCATTCAACCCTCTGGGGCGCTGAGCGCTGATTCCCTAGTAGATCTTGCATCGTTAGAATATATTTTTTGCTCTTTATACTATCCATGTTATATAAGTCACGTCATAATGTTTACTCTTGTTTGTCAAGTGCCTTTTCGAACCAACCATTCCTCGTAATACCACACAGATGCCACCAAAGTGTGAGCCTCTGTGCCGTTTCGCGGACAGGTACCACTTTCATGGCCACTAGACGCGTTTCAGTGGTGCCCACTTACGTTCGCCCAGGCTTTACTTCACCACCTTTCCCCAGCCCGCCCCAAACCCGTTGGTCCTAAACCGTCTCGCCGCAGAACCCGGCAATCGTCCACGCGTTCGAACGCGTCCCAGAGACCCCCATGTTGCTTCCGCGGACGAGACCGCGACCTATTACTACTTCACTATCGACGACCAACTTCTCTACCTCTCATTCTTCCAGGACTGGGGTCCGCTCAATATTGCGATGGTTTACAAGGCTTGCATCCTTATACATGAACTCCTCGAGGTCCGTGCATGTTTTTGTTCGAATGCTTCCGCCACTAGCTCACGTGCTCGTACATCCACTGTTCTTTGCAGGATAAGGATTTGAGTCCGCACAGGCTAGTTTTGTACTCGTCCGATGACCCAAAACGAAAGGCGAACGCTGCGTTGCTCCTTGCGCTATTTATTGTCAGTTCGCGTTTGTTGGGATTGAAATTTGATATATGATCGACGCTTACTGGTTCCTATCAGATGATCGTGCAAAGACGGGCGCCTTGGGAAGCCTTCCATCCGATTGCAGAGCTTGAATTCATGCCGTTCCGAGACGCGGGACGCGGCCCGTCCGATTTCAACCTGAATATCCAGGATTGTTTATGGGGCATTTGGAAGGCAATGCAACATGGACTCTGCGATATGAACGAATTCAGCGTGGACGACTATGAATTTTATGAAAAAGTTGAGAACGGTGACTGGAACTGGATAACACCCAATTTTATCGCGTTTGCGTCGCCTGTGGACTCGAACTGGATTAAAAAAGAGAAGGAAACCAAGGAGAATATCAAGACAAACGGTACCGCTGCTGGGTCGGCCTCGACCGCATCTTCGACGGGTTCCAATTTGGCGTTGCAGCGAAAACTCCCCACCCCCTTTCTCAACTGCTTAGACTACTTCGACAAGCGTAATATCAAGCTCGTTGTTCGGTTAAACACTGAGCTTTACGATCGGGTCACCTTTTTGGATCGCGGGATCGACCATATGGAATTGTACTTCGATGACGGCACCAATCCGACGGACGAGATTGTCCGAACATTTATAGATGTTGCTGACCGGGTTATTGAGAGCGGAGGCGTTGTAGCCGTCCACGTACGTCCATTCTCTACAACTAAATCTTGCTCGATTTATCTTCTGTCGATTCAGTGTAAAGCTGGGCTTGGGCGGACTGGCACCCTCATTGGAGCCTATCTTATATGGAAATATGGCTTCACGGCCAACGAGGCCATTGCTTTCATGCGCATAGTGCGGCCCGGGAGTGTCGTCGGGCCGCAACAACAGTACATGTACCTGAAGCAGCTAGAGTGGTGCAAGTGGGCAGCTGTCGATGAAATAAAAAAGCAGCAGGCAGCAAGTGCACTTGCGTCGGCTACCCTAGTCACACCAGCCACCCCGCCTGCTGAAGAGGACGAGCTGGCGCCCATGGACGTTACCCCTCCCACTTCTCCGGTGAACATGGCGCCCATAACTCCGAGTCGTCACATTGCGACTGCTACTGCAAAAGCGAAGGCCATCGCTACACCTGGTCAGCCCCGGAAAACTCCCACCGCGAAGCGTACGTTGGACCACGACTCGGATGAAGAGGACGAGTCGCAGGACGTCCTGCCTGCTTTGGTTCTGCCAACAGGAACGCGGCCTCGAGTGAAGACATCCAGAACAACAGGTCCGAAGAACGTCACAGCCTCCGAGTCCCGTCCAGCGCGCGTAACGAGGTCCACAACCGGCGCTGCCAATATCCGCAAGACTGGTACTGGGTCCTCCAATGTGCCGTCACCCGTGAAAGCGTCCTCATCTCAAGGCCCGAACAAAATCCCTCGGCTGGCAACGACACGGACGACTTCTGCAGCCAAGGCCGCTGTTGCTGCGGCCGGTACGACATCCCGCCGGCCAAATCCGCCTGCTTCGCCCACGCCGCCATCGCGTCTCCCGACGCTTGTAACCTCCAAGCGCCCTCTGCCTCACACTGCGTCGTCGCTGACTGACGTCGCGAGCGCCACCATTAAGCGTACGCCAACGTTGCAGTCGGACGCGTGGATGAAGTCCAACGCCGCTGCTGTCGTCGTACCTGCATCCAAGTCTGAGCGTCCTGGGCTACGGCCTGTGCGACGACGACGTAGCAGCTTCAGCTCTGCCGACGTCGTCGCTTGATCCGAACTCGACTTTGAGCCATTTTTTTTCAAGTAGGTATATCTTCTTTTTTTTTGAAATCCCATCTCGTCCTACCGGAATTCGCTGTCCTTGCTAGTCGATATACATGTAGTCATTATACCTCGCTCCTGTCTGCGCACAACCCCGTACTCCCCCCCTACCATCGATAAATTGTTTATTATACAAGTCCTGTTACCTTCTTCTCGCTCGACCTTTTCCGTGAATTAGATCGGATGTAATGTATAAATACACCTGCACGGTGCTTTAAATTTGGCTCGATACTGGTTGACTTCCCGTAAGCATAGATAGTTTTTTCAGAATATATTTGCATTTCCGGCAGCGATGCCGAAGCACCTGTCAGGACCCCATCGGACCTGGATCTGGGAATTTCCTGTTTGGACCTCTTTCAGAGTTTAAACTACGATAATCTGTCCAGGGGTCCGGACCCCTGGACAGATTTTCGTAGACGCATATCGCGCTGAATAGACGGATTTGGACTTACCGCCGCATGCCGCGTCTCAAGTTACGCTTCGGCATCGCGTCACGACCCGCTTAGTCAGTCACTCTTCCTCGCCCTTCCTCCTACAGCACACTTGACACTTGCGGGCTCTCGGGCGTTTACGCCGCTCCGAGCCGTCGTGCTCGCCTTTCCGTGTGGAGTCAATTGGAGTATGAAGGGAGGATCTGGAATTGAGGTGCGCCTCTATGGCATTGGCGCGACTCTGTGGCTCTCGGCTTTCGTCGACGCGACTCTGCGGCTCTTGGCTTGCAAGATGACCGACTTCGACGCGCTGGTGCCCTCCATTATACTGATCTCGATAGTTTGGCCACACAATTCAAACCCGGTACACGTTGCATCTTTGGAGGTGCTGGCATACCGCTTTCCTGCTCGACTTCAGTATTCACGGTTCATGGGCTCCAGTACGCGACGACCCGGCGTGAAGCTGCGCCGTTATACGCCACGCTCATTGTTACCACGGCGTGCGTCTTGCCGCCGGCTGTGGCTGCGATCCACGTGGGCCACGCGACGACGTGGAGGTCTTATAACGATGAACCTGTCGGAAAGCCGCCGGGCAGGAGCTCGAACACGGCACTTTTGACAGACTCGGAGTGGGTGGCAGTGGTTCTCGGTCGCTCGGAGCGTTTGCGCTCAATGTCTTCGACGTGTAGTATGGCCGCGGTGTATGCATATATATGACCTTGAGGAACGCAGCCGTGAAGTTCTTGAGTTGGACACGCTCTTCCACGTCCTTGTACCCAAGCTCAACGAGAGATCTAGCAATAGAAAATATCTATTTTATCGGGAATACTCTTACGGGAACCAGAGTGAATAAATGTTAGAACTAAATTGTGGATGCCGACATCGTTGGCACCCCTCAGATAATCCCCCGAAAGTATCTATGCTTACGGGAAGTCAACCACTGGTGCTAGTGAGGGAAATTATTAAAATAAAAGAAAAAGAAACTAAAATATTACGCAATCTTTCGGGGATCTCGGGTATCTATTTGAGGGTATTTCGGAAGCATCAGAGCTCTTTGCCAAACAACACCACCTCTGATCTCGATACTAAAATAAAGCGCCAAAGATACTACACATGGATCCAAAAACTCCGAAAAAAAGGCTGACTACCCTTTGAATGGCTGAAGATCTCCCCCAAATATTTCCAGATTTTTCTCCGCGCTGCGCGCAGCATATAAGATACCTTCGATACCGAGCGGAGTTTCAGATACTGAGCGGACTCTTAATTCCACCCAAATAGGGAAGTGTTCCAAAACTCGGCCAGTTTGAAGCCATTTTTTGTGCAAAATGCTTGAACTAAAGTGCATACGGCTACTCCTCATCAGTAGGGATTCATCTAATGAGCTCTTCTGTCTTTAATTCACAGTTATTTGCTTTTTCCACGTTGGTTCTACGACATCTACAATCTACCTGGCTAAAACCATGAGATTTGTGAATCTTCAGTGTTCAATATGTGGCTAGCCTTTCTCTGGGCTTCAGTCATGCCATTCTTGACAGAATTAGAGGCGAAATGAAGGACAAAATATCTCATTTGAACAAAACTCCTTTAACGGGCTGTTCAACTCGGAACTGGTTCATTTTAATACTCCGAGAGCCGGCAATAAACTCCAAAAAGAATATGGGGTTTTCTAAGTGCAAAATTTCCGTTTTATGTGTCTTTTGAAGGGAGCAGGGTACCAAAAACGGGAGAAATAGTGTTCTGTCACTGCTGAGGCTTGAACTCGTGCGCATCATTTCCTGATGACAAAGATTTGAAACTCCGCTCAGTATCAGTATCAGTATCGATCACTAGCATGAGTATCGAGCCTTAAATTTTGTGTATCGAGCTATAAACCTTATCCATCTACTGAAGTACATTTGCCTTTTCCCTCGTCTATTCGTCACTCTGCGCGGGTGGAGTATTTGCGCACACACTGGAAGAACCACCGCACGTCCTCTGGGTCAACGCCGGGCGTGATTCCGTGCCCGAGGTTGGCAATCCACGCCTGTGAGCCGCCGTCGACGGCAAAGCCTGCGCACATCCGTTTCACGGTGCTCTCGATCGCGTCACGCCCGCCATACAGGACGTTGGGGTCCATGTTGCCCTGCAGCGCGACCTTGCCCTTGACGAGGCGCCGCGCCTCCGCGGGGTCGATTATCCAGTCGAGCCCGAGGGTGTCGTAGCCTGCGTCCGCGAGTGAGCCAAGCGCGTGGTTGGCGCCTTTCGCGAAGAGAGTCATCGGTGTGTCTGGGAGACTCTCGGCGGCGAGGCGTTTCCGGACGTTGGTGGATATGTGGACAAGGGTTGGCCGCGAAAAGAGGTCGAAGTCGTGCGGGGAAAGTTCGCCGGCCCAAGAGTCAAAAACTTGCAAGAGCTGCATCAGAAATAAGCGAATGAGGCTATGGATGTGGGTCAAATCAGACCTGAGCGCCAGCTTTGACCTGGCCGACCAAAAAGTCGACGCAGACGTCTGCAATGCGCATGAGGAGCGCCTTGGATTCTTCAGGATATTTGAAGATCCAAGTCTTGACCTTTTGGAAGGTCTTGCTCCCGCCGCCTTCTATCATATACGCGAAAAGCGTCCAGGGCGCGCCACAGAATCCGATTAACGGAACTTCGCCTGCAAGGGCCATGCGCGTTTGTGTGATGGCCTTGAAGACGTACCCCAGTTCTTTGTCGACGTCGACGACTTTGTTGAGTTTGCTAATATCGGCAGGCGTCTCGAGCGGTTCGGGGAAAGAGGGTCCAGGGTTCATGAGGACCTCCATGCCCATTGCCTGGGGGATAACAAGGATATCCGAAAATATAATGGAGGCATCTACGAGGCCGGAGAAGCGGCGGATGGGCTGGAGAGTGATCTCTGTGGCCAGGTCCGGCGTGCGGCAGATCTCGAAGAACTCATGCGACTTGCGCAGTTCACGAAATTCTGGATGGCGTTGGATATGGCAAGAGGAGAGCTGAACGGACAATCAGACCTGGAAGGTAGCGCCCCGCCTGCCGCATTATCCAGACCGGTGCGCGCTCTGTCTTTTCACCTGGAGGACGGTGAGGGTTGGATGGTATTAGACTACGGCGTACACACCCCGTGCTGCGCGCAACAGCAGATCGTTCTTCAACGGAGGGAATTGGTGGGCCATGTGCTGGTGGTGGTAGAAGGGGAAGAGACGGTTAGTCCAGTGAGAATACCCGCAGTTCCGGCTACAACCAAACTGAACATACACGTATGTTAATACAGTCCCGATTTGACCGAGATTTGACGCGTCTAACCGGCGTTCAATCGGCTAACTCCATCCGAGTTTCTTCTTCTCATGCCCATTGCAAATCCCAGCGAGCTCGTTGCAGAGTCAGTTTCAATCTTCTCTTGCTGCACTCTCGCCCATCTTTTCTCAGGTTCAAAAAATCTGGTGAATTCGACAAGCTACGACGCGAACTTCTAGCAGACTCTCAACGCTCCGTTCGTCTCTGCCTCGCGCGTTTTCTGTCAAACTGAGGCTCTGTTGAAGAGCGGGTTCGATGCTTTCAAGACTCGCATAGAGGAAATCGCCCGAGAACGCATCGAGTCGGGGCAAGTGGCATACACGGCCCCAGAGATGCTCCACAAGGTATTCTTACAAACAGACTGGATCCATTTTTTGTGAAGACAACCTTCATACAAGGAACTCATGCAAGAAATCAACCGGTCAGGCTGTTATATTCAGCAAAAGTGTGCAAGCCCTTAAACGCTGTCCATCTTCGTGTTTTAGCTTCCCTATCGTCGACCGGTTTGCCTCAGACGTCCCAATGCTCTCGGACAACGCATTCAAGGACGGCATCCGCGCGTCCATTCAGCGCATCCTGCGCGAAGGTCGTGGCCAAACAGACCCCCGCCCAACCCTCCAGAGCACCCATCACAACCAACAGAGGCTTCTGCTAAGGAGGGAGCACAGGCTCCAGTTCCTCCTGTCCTTCCCGCTCAAGATCCGCTGGTTCCTCCAGGGTCGCCCTCAGAAGCGCGCCTCGACGGAAAGAAACCGGAGACGATCGACCCCGCGCCACTTACGACGGCTCCAGATACCCTCATGTCGAGTCCCGGCCCCTCGTAGTAAGTCGGCTGTATCACCTTCGCTAAATGAACCTTGTCTGTAGTATACGTTGTCCATTAAAGTTTCCTCAAACCTTTGAGCGCACACCAAGGTCATGTATTCATTAGGTACATCTCGAGTTTAAAGGTACAGTCAGTGGTACACTAAACCGGCGGGAAAAAAAATCAAAAAAAAAGATAGGTAATAAATAAATAAATAACCAGCGCCATACTAGGCAAGAAAGCCAAAGAGTGAAAGGGAAGGGAAGGGAAGGAATGGATGAGCCATGGATGTGGTCTCCGATTTAATCAAGGAACGCAACGCAGATGCTACTCGGCGTGGATTAACTGGATCGACTTCTCCGATCGTGGTCTAATAGCACAGCGGAAGGGTACAGGGTGACTGAAAAGAAGACTCAGTGCTCGGCATTCTTGTAAAAGAAAAGGTGCAGAACTACCTGATCGTGCCGGTCGTGTTCTCGTGGACGGGTATGACGACTTGGCCATTCTCGATGCACTTCGAAATGTCGAAGACAGCAAGAGACATGACGCAGGAAATAAACAACGATGCGTCGGCGAGGTGCATACCTACGAGCACACACTATCAATGAGGGACCAAAAATACTGGCGGAAAAGAATATATACCCGGGCAAATCCTAAGCACAGATGATGTATTAATTGATGTTCAACGTCAGGAGAGACGCGACGAACCTACGCCCGAACCCCCAGCAAAAGTTACGAGGGTCTGTTTCGGCGGGTCTGTCGCCCGACGCGATAAAACGATCGGGATTGAACGTCATTGGGTCGCGTATGTTCGTGCATCGTGCGTGATTCGGTGGATGTTGGTGAGCACGAGGGCACCCTTGGGGATGAAGTGCCCTTCGTAGACATCGTCCCGCGTAGCCCTGTGCGGAACGCCTGACGGGGCGTTAACGCGTACAGACAAAAAAAATCGCGTAGTCTACCTGTGGGAACGACGGAGTGCCAGCGCAGGACCTGAAATTCGGTAAATTAATTGCCCTGTGCCAACCAACGAATAACGACAGACCTCCTTGACGAGAGCGTCGACGTACGGCAAGTCCTCTCGGTCCGCAAATGTCGGCAGTCTGTCGCCACCAACCATTGCGTCAATTTCACGTTGTGCTTTGGCTTGCACCGCGGGATAGAGCGCCATCGCGAGAAAAAACGCGTTCACCGCCGAGACTGTCTGAAAGCGAACGTAAGGTTTAGGTTGAACATTAAGTTTGACAAGGGGAACGTAAACATACCGTGTCGGCACCGGCTGCAAGGCGACCAATAAGCACTACGATGCATGTGAAATCGCCAGACTGACCACTGTAGAGCGACGCAGAAGACCACTTGATGTCGAACTCCTCCTCCGCCGTGAGCTGCTTGGGTTCAAGAAGGGTGGAGGTGAACGAGATAGGTGCTGTGCCCGCAGCCTGCATATGAGATTACTTTATGCTCAAAGACTTCGCCGCGACGCCAACGGAGGGAAGCGGGCGTACCATCTGGTGTTTGACAAAGCTATAAGGTTGTTCGACCAATTGGTTGAGCGTGGCAGCCCAGGTGTTCGCCTTCCTGCGCCAACCAGTGAAAGGAAACCATGTCGGAACGTGACGTACTGCAAGCGACGAGTCAAAAAATTGAATGGGGAAGGATCGTGTTCGTACACGCAGGGATAAGATCGACCATGAATCCACCCGGTGCCGTAGAGAGTGAAAATTGTTCCGTTGCTTGTTCGGCGAGCTGCACGAAGGGGTCGTTAACTTCCTTGACTTCGTACCCATGAGAGATCCGTAGGATAATAGCGCCGGCGGTCCTATTTATCGTTTAGCTTTTCATCCACTAGGGCGTTGGGTCTACTTACTTGCGGATATGTTTGGGAAGGTCCCCGGGTTTGGCCAAGACTCGGCGTAAAAATCGACGCGTTTCCAGTTCCTCGATGGGCAAAAACTGCCTGATGGCCGCGCGGCTTCCGATTATGTTGTGAAAGAGGCGGCGGAACCGACGAAACCGGTCGCCGTAGGGTAGCAATACTAGGGTATTTTTCCAGCCTACCAACTCGCCGCCTAGTTGATGGTGAGAATAGGGTCAAGCTGGGAGATCGAGAGATAATTACCCATGGTGCAGACGGGCCGGTCGGAATAGATGGCGCTACGTTTGTCCAGGAGGTCGACCGCAACTTTTGCCGAGCCAATTATGATTATGGGCTGCCCGAGGACGGTTGCGCTGCAGATGTCGCCTGGATAGCAAATTGAGTGTCGGCCGTCAGACGTGGTCCGGTTCGACCTACCCCATGTGTCGGCCCACTTGGAGAACGTGATCCACTCCTGCTCGGAGGGCATATCGAGAACAGCGCCGACAAGAGGTAAACCTTTAGGACCGGGCGGCAGAGAGTGAACTTGTTGTTGTGGCGACAAGAGACGTTTCAGGAGGAGAAGAATGCAGAGGACCGCACAGATGTCCAACGCAATGAGGAGGGTTATCATACCGGACGAAGAGAGATGTCTCGCAAATAAAAAAAGAGCGGGGATAAAAACGATATTAGGGAGACTGAGGCACAAAGAGAGGGAGTTTTATGGCAGCGCCAGTCAGAGTCCATGGTTGTTAGCCTAGGCCAGTGATGGTTCTTCGTAAAAGGCGTTCAATTGCGAGAAGACCGAGGGAATCGCCGCACGAGGACAAGGAATCTCGATGTAGCAATTCGGTTACGGAAATCGACATCCCATCGGCGCCACCGAGCCGCGAGCGACAACCGGTTAGACCAGGCGTGCACAAAAGAATTGCTCGACGCAGACGTAAGCAGGGTCAATGGCCAGACCCAAGCCAAACTAGTCGTCGGTTTTGGAGGCAGGTGCCTGATTCGGACTATATCGGGTGGCAAGGTCCCCTTGAGCAGTCAAGAATCGATTCAGAACGCTCCAGGTTTGATGTTCGGTGCAAAGAATTGACCAAGAACGCGCATTAGGAAGATGTCGTTTTGGACAGGGATAGGCAGCGAGGATATATTCGTAGCACGATATTCAGACACGTTGAACCACTCGAGGCCAGAGCGAGGACACTATGTTCGACCTTTGACAGGGAATTGAAAAAACATGTGTTGCGGCGAAAAGTCAGTCCGCTTTTGGACATAGTACAAATACATCGAGGCATTTCCGAAACTCCTTCTACATCCAAAGATACACCGACTCCACCGTCCTGATTTACTGACCCGCAGTCCATTTGAAGGTATACCTACAGCCTACTGTATCATGAGGTCTTCCTCCTGCGATTTTTCGGTGGTGCAGGACTTCTGCGAACGGAAAGCATTAGATCTAGAGAAGGGTGGTTGGAGCGCCTCCTGCTAAAAGTTTACATACTTCCGAGTGCCGCTCCGCTTCGACCGTTTCGTGCGTCTCTATCTTGATAGAAATGGTCGGCCGCTAGGGAGAGACCGTCAGGACGGCTGTAATCTGCAGAGAAAGCTTACCCTGATAGAGCTCATGTTGCGCGGTACTTTGGAAAGGGTCTGGAGCGAAAACGTCAAATCCTCGGGATCGTCAGTGGAAGCTCGGATGTCCTGTACCGCCGATTAAACGATGCAGAGAGGCCAAACGTCAAACACTTCTCACCTTTCTCGCGTTAAGAGTCGCCAACACGGAATTAAAATATCTGACGTTTAGGTTAGGTGAGTATCTGTATGAGGGAGAAACCGGGCACTTACAATCGGCCCAACGAAAAGTAAAAGGCCACATATATGAGGGTCTGTGGCCAGACAAGGATCTAGAGCGGACAACTCTAATAAGCAAGGCTGCGGGGCGAGTAATGGGCGTACTGATATGAGAGAGGCCAATGCGCAGACACTTGTCAAGAGACCCGTTGAAACGGAAAACATAATGAGCTTGGTAATCATGGTGTCGGACCTAGTAATTTCGCCTGGAGCTCAGCATCCTCGCTTATAAACGATTCAAAAAAAAACTCACTTTCTGAATCCAGTTCGAGATCGCCGTAGATAGTAAACAAGAATCAAGGCAATGAAAAAATCGCCACGCTCCCAGTACGTTCACGGACATAGACAAGCCCTGAAAATCAGCGTCACAACGAGCAGGAAGAATCCGGTGTCCTCACCTTTAGCTCGCCGAGGTCTTTCCATGTCCGAAGTTGTAATCTGGGATTTTTTGTAAGTGAAATTCTAGCTAGCGGATGTGAGTGGGCTTACGATTGAATGGTGAATGCTGATTACCCATCAGAGGAGGTAAGGAGGAGGCCACTTCGACACGCAAAGATCTTACCAACGGAACATCCTTATAGACCAAAGTTAATGGAATTTGTGTGCGTATGATATAAAGTGAACCAACCAAATTCAGCCAGTACCAACGATGCCTTGGGGGAAAGCTGCAGAGTGGATGTGGCGAAGACTGAACAGGGCGCTTACCGTGATGACAGTGAGGGCTATGTTTCTGTTGCTCACTGAATCGTCGGTGAGTACGTCGAGTTATACGGCACGGCTACGACTCACAGCGCCAGACTCGCATGGTCAAAAAGCTGCGCAGGCTTGATAAACGATATGAACCATCAATCGTATGCCTACCTTTGAACAATCAAACCGATTAAACCCTTCGCGATGGGAAAGGTTAGAAGGATACTCGAGATAAAAATTCGGGCGTACATTGAACAAAACTTCGAGCTGCGTCATGCATCAGCAAAAAATGTTGGGTTTCTAGATCGACGCTCACTAGAATGCTCCTGTAAGCATGGTATTAAAACAAACACAGAACTCAGATGGTGGCCATAAATACCAGACAAGATTCGACAACGCATCCGGATGGCTGTAGTTCGTTATAACATACCAATAGACTTCAAGTAGGCGTTGGTGAACGGTGAACGGGAGAAGATCATCATGATTCCCGACGCACCTGTATGCGAAATCAGGGCCTGGTGGATGCTGTCGCACACGAAGACTACGCCGACCTGGCGACGGTAACATGTCAATTGGCAAGCGGTTAGGCTCGAGTGAGATGTGCACTTACGAGAGTTTTGATATACCTAGCAGATGAACTCGGTTATGATTCCTGGGACAGCCGGAGCCAAACGTCTTACCAGAGATCCGTGCCTCCGTACCGGTTGAAGTAATACCATGTCTTTATCCAGTTAACGTTGCAGAGGGCTTGCACCTCCAAACATACCTGTACACAAGATACTTTGTTTTCCGATTAGGGAAGTTGCAGAGCTTGCATGCTCAGACCTACCTCCGTACAGACTAAGCGGATCAGTCAGTCGCCGAATTACGCGCTGCTGAACGACCTACCCAGCGGCAAATATGCAACCCAGCAAACTTGCGCCCATCGTGTTGTCGAGGGTCGCCATATCGATAGTGGGAGTGGGCGGAGGAGACGAGGACGGATTTGGAATCAGTATTCGGGACGGGAACGCTTTAAGAGCAAGATTCGTAGTTTGGAAGGCAGCGGCTGATTGGTTATTATGAATAAGGGCAGGAAGTCGACGGCCGCATCCACATTTCGAAAGCAGAGGAGCATGTGCTTTGGGGCCATCCCGCCGTCTTCCATGTACAAAACAGGTGGCCAAACTCGAGGCAAGAGAAATCTAGAAATTATGATGCTGGCGGGGACGTGCTCAGACTGTTTGATAGAGACGTAAATGAGCAAACAGGCTTTTCCAGTGGAACCCTCTCGACAATGCCGTGGTCGCGACCACGACCCGCAATGGCTTAGTTGGAGTCCGCCTCAAAAACTGGTGTGCAAAACACAAAGCAAATATTGACAGGTATGGCTTAACTGACGGAGGTCAGAACCGTCAGATGCAAATGAGATAATGACCCTACGTGTAGAAGCTTAAGTGGTTAAGCTTTTTCGGATGCCCTTGCCTCTGAACGGCTCGGCACCGGTATTGCAACGTCTGTGTTCAATAGTCCTCAACACGCTTACCGGCGTCGGCTTTGAAGCGCGCTGGAACTATGCATCGACTTCCATAATGCTGGGAAAGAGGGCGAGCGAATATCTTATATACGCTCAACTGCGGGGGCAGTCATATTCGAAAACCAGAGTCGCGTGTTTCCGCATCTTGAGCGCTTCAATTGGCAGTCGCCCCAGCAGCCCGCATGGTCTGCAGTCGACATTTTTGTCAAGCCAGAAACATATTTCGCCATACCACAAATCTTCTCCCTTGCGGACGAGTCGAACGTCTGGCCCCTCACTGGCACGCACCGCCTAATGCTGTTGACGTGCGATTCCTGGCGTACACGCGAGCGGACTCTTGAGGCGAGCAGACAGACGAAGGTGCGCACAAGCTTCGTGGCCAGGTGCGGTGGATTTCGAGCGGTGCGGACGGCTGTGTCGAGTTTCCAATCCGACGACTCGAACTCGTCCGGCGCTCCCGAAGATTGTGAGAGCTCGTTAGGTGCTCGCAACACCTGCGAGATTTTTGTTACGCTCCTAATGCCATGCAGGAAAAGATCCGCTCAGAGGCCGCTTTGCAGACATGGACAGTGTCCGCAAGAAACGGAAACCGCCAAAACGTTTGAGGTTGCATCAGTATGTGGCTGTGGGCGATCCATGGCGATCATGGCGGTCATAGCGGCCAAACGTTTTTGGCAAATGTCTCCAGACTTCAAGGCTTTTTTTGAGCAAATAAATTCGGCACGTCGGCGGAAGTCTCGCGTCAAGAATTCTGTTGTTCTGGATTCTCAAGCATATGGACTTTCTGGATGTGAGACATGAGAATCCTGACTGTTCCTTTTCTGGGTGGTTACTCCTACTATCTCGTGATTTCGCACATGGGGCAATGTTCAGGCAATGTAAAACTATTTGACACACGCGCCGCCTCCTGGGTGTCCGAGTGTCCGACTTTCTGATCTTACCACCACCACCACCACTCAGCGAGTGGCCTTTCCTCCTGAAGCTGGCTCTTTATTCGCCTTGATGGCTTCGATAATTTCTAGAGATGGTTTCACTAGTGAGTTCGCTTACATGGTTTCTCTTGTCGTTATTTACTTCGAAACTCGAGACGCAACCGACCCGGTTAACATCGTCCACGGCACTGAGGGTGAACTGGCGTTGTTTTTAGTCTTGAATATGTGGCCTTCGCACTTTGGACTTCCCCTATTATTGGCTATTATCCTGCTGTCGAAACGCGTTCACCGCCATCCGACTTTTGTGAATCTCTGCGTTGGATTCATCATCGTTGGCATGTAAGCATTCTCGCACTTCAACCATATATCCCCTGACCAGGAGCTTCGGCGAACCAGCTCATCCTGCCTTCTGTGAGTACTGTTTGTTTTCATTCCGTCTCTCTGAACCCTCTACTAGTCTGTACGCTGGGAAGATAAGTGGTCCTGAACCATCCAAATTGCTATGTCTGTTTCAAGCCTCCATGTTATATGTATGCACCTCGTCCAGTATCGATACCGCTCATCTCTGATTTTTTTCAGGGTGTTCCGGCCTTGTGAGTCGAGGATTCCATGGGAAGGGTTCGGGTTGATGTACCTATCTTTCAGTGCATCCCTTTTGGCCTTGATGCTCGTGCTGCAAATGTTCCTCGTTGTTCGTGCTTCAGTTCAAAAACAAGAACCTCAAGGACCTCAGACTCTTCGTCTGTGGGCGGTATGCATTCTAATACTTTTTATTCTCCGAGCACTAATCTTGGATAGATGCTCGTAGTTCCGTATCTCGCACTCTTGGTCAGCATAGTTGCTACCGCTGCTGTGAGTTCTACTCCCCCCATCTCTTGTCCGAGAATAATTTTATCCCTCGTAGGTTGGGGCAGCCAACCCCGACAGTGTGTCTCGGAATCGTCGCTTTTTCTACTGCTCTGTTCATTCCAGCATTCTGTGAGATAGACTCCCAAGCATGTGTTGCAGTCACTGATGATTTTTTTTCTCCCAAGCTCAAGCACCATCACCATATTTGCCGCCATGGTTCTACTTGCAACCATCGTTTTTGAGGGTGGGTACCTGCGCTTGGCTTTTGATTGAATTCTGATCGGTATAGTCTGGACGCTCACTATCCTCTACAAAAATTGGATCGTCGTCAAGCAACCGGGAGCCAAGCCTCGAGTCGCCTTGGAACTCAATTTGCCCATCCGTGTCATGGCATTCGGTTTGTATGTTATCCTGGCCCTGAGGTACAATGATTCTCTTGAAGTTTCGTGTGCAAGTTACTGACTTGAATGCAGTTTGAGCCTGCTCAGCGTGAATGCACCTGAAAGCCCTGTCCCAGATCTAGTGATTGCCTCTGGTGAGTAGCGATTTCTGTTACTTCCACGCGCATCTCGTCTTCGATCTGACTTGTTCGCAGCCGCCACTTTTGTCATCCTGATTTTCGGAACTCAACCCGTAAGCACCATGATATATAGATATGTTGCAGCAACTTAATAACTTGGTTTCTAGGATATCTTACGAGCCCTTTGTTTCTGGCGCAAGGACCCGGCCCCAAGTTTCAATAAGCTTGGGTCGACATCAAGTATAAGCAAGGCCTGATATTGCTATCCTTTTTCTTTCACGACAGTCTGATGAGCGAGTTGTGTCGCTTGCTTTTCAGACCTGTATATCTGTAATATGTACCTTTATTTATTTATTTACGACAATACTTAGACCAAAAGACACAAGAAATTTGCTGGCCGCGGCGACTTGTGATCTAAAAGTGGATTGCCAAAGGTCTTGCCACACATGTACAAACCGAGGCGACACAACTTTGGTTTTCCGTGACTTTGACGCGCATTTCTTTGAGGATGGCAGTGTGTATCAAGGATTGTACTCGTCTTGCGATAACTCAATTTTTACCAGAGTCGCTGCTCCTCCTTACTTCGCGCGGCGACGCGGCCAAACTTCGTCACTGGGTAAGGATATCACTTCACTTTTTACAAGGAAAAACAAGCGAGCATGCGACATGTATACAGCTGCTCAAGGAACCCAATATCGTCGAGATGGCTCGCAACTGCCACTGAGGCGGCCCCCAAATCAACCCCACCCCCGCCTCCTCCGGGGAAAGCTACAGCTACCAAGGATCCAACCGTCTCCCGGCTCGTGGACGACATATCCGGCCTGACGCTGCTGCAGGCGGCAGACCTCGTCACGCATCTCAAGGTGAATGAGCATTTAGGACCATTTTTTACGCGGTATAACGTCGTCACAGTCGCGACTAAACATCAAAGAAATTGCGATGCCTACGGCGGCTGCCGCTCCGGCAGCTGCCGCAGCTCCCTCTGATGAGCCTGCTGCAGTGAGTTTCCAAAACGCTTTGTATTCGATATGGTGTTGACACAACACTATAGGAGAAGCCCAAAGAAAAAACTATATTCAACGTCCAACTCGAATCCTTCGAGGCTGGAGCCAAACCTAAGATCATTCGTGAAGTCAAGGCATTGGTGCCAAACCTGACGCTGATAGATGTATGTGATCCTGTGCTTGCCGCCGTCAATGCTAACAATATTTTCATAGGCGAAGAAATTTGTGGAGTCTTTACCAAAGGTTCTGAAGGAGAACTTGCCCAAAGAAGAAGCCGAAAAGCTGAAAAAGACTTTCGAGGCTCTGGGCGCCGTTGTCAAATTGGATTAACATGTTTCCATGTCCAATTGATGAGTTAAAGAATACAGTATGAGCGTGTGGATTAGTTATTTAAAGTCGTCCGTCCAGAAATAACAAGACGGTGACACTAGCGAACAGCCGCCCATGAGATGGGCGGCTGTTCAGTCCTCCGATAGATATCGATACTCGAATCGAAAGTCCGCCTTTTTTCGTTGACACCAGGAGCCTTCCCAGTCGAAATAGACGTATACGCCTTGCTCATACTCCTCTGTAATAGCTTGTGGTTCTGAATGGCGTTGGAACCAAGTTAAATATTTTACGTGGAAGCGCCACGACTGGCGCTTTAGTTCCTTCGCCGCAAGATATCTGTCCGAGATGCCAGTCCAGAGAATAGAACATCAGCAAAAAAGACACAACGCACTGTTGATATGTCCCCGGTAGGAAGTAGAACACGTAAAAGAGTGTCTCCACGTCAAGTTGAGAGTAGATTGCGGCAGTACTCAACAAAGGATGGGGCGATTGAGGGTAGTACGCTGCCGTCGGATACGGATTCCGTGGGACATAATATTTTGGCCTAGAATGCATCTATTAACGGAATCCCTCTACGGCATTGTAAGAGAGCGCGTACTTTTCCGTATCTTGCGGCTGGGGAACATTCGAATACCCACCCTCGAGCATCTTGTGCACCTGATCGAGGTTCGCCATTCGAAGAGCGGCTGTAAGAACGAGCATGTACGTCAGAAACAAAGCGGCGACTGCACGACGTCGAAAAAAAAGTACCTTTCTGCTTAACGCTCTCAAACGATACCACTAGATCAGAAAGCGATCCAGGGAATGCGCCAGCAGTCGTGCGTTGAGGCACTGGCTGCGACGGCGGTCGCTGTGCCCCTATTGAGGGTTGCTGCGGGACTGAGAGCATTGACATGCCAGCCTGTTCGCTCTGCGGTACTTTGACACCGGGAGGGAACTGAGGTACTGGCTGGAGCGAGTATATCAGGGAGAAGCGAAGAGGAAACTCAAAAGCTGTCGTACTTGTTGCGGCACCGTCGACAGTGCAGGCTGCTGGCCTTGCGAATTTCCGTTCAATAATGGCGGCGATGGATCGAGCAGTTGCTGTGGTACGGTGAGCTCAAAAATCCGCAACGTCATCTATACGTACAGATACACTCGGTGACTGTGATGCCGCTCGAGGAGGAGAGGGGATTGAATCTACGGGGTGCGGGGTGTTAAAATTACATGTAAATCCGTCGACGAATCCAAAAAGACCTTTCCGTGCCATGGCACGTGGCGGCGACGATGTAGCGGCAGGACCTCCCAGTGAACTGGGAACACCATCCGACAATGCCGGCGACTCCTGACCGGAGTAGAATGAGCCATCTGGCTGATGAGACACGGATGCTGAAGAGGACAGCATAGGACTCGTTGTCGAGGGATGGGTTAGGCTGGGTGATGATGAGCGACCCGAAGACTGGTCCGGCGCTGTAGGCTGGGGAATCGACGGTTGAGGTATTGAAGGCGCTGTTGGTTGTACTGGCGGAGGATTTGGGGGTGAAACTGACGCAGATGCAGGTGGAGCGACATGCGGTCCAGGTTGTGACGAGTTGCCGTGCACAGGTTGCGTGGCCGCCGCTGCGTGGCTGCCTCCAGCTGCTGCGACGGAATAACCCACCCTCGTCCGTGGTATTGGAGGAGTTAACCCGGCCTTGAGGATGCTTGCCATTGGCTGTTGCGCAAAGTTGGGATTTGGCGGTGGTTTTGCCGTTGCTGGTCGCTATCAGCGACAAAGTAAATGGTAGACGGATTGATTTACCATCCACGGATGTTTCTTTCGCAGGAAAAAATTAGCTGGGTCGGCAAAACAACACAAGGAGCTCACTTCGTAGTTGCATCGAAACTGCGGCCTTCTTCAATATTGGACTGTCATTCTGTTTACTACTTGTCACGCTTTCTTCGTCATTTTTCTTCGAGGATGATCGAGGAGGAGGATCTAGAAAGGTTGATGAGACCAGGGAGCAAACATTCGTTCACAGTTCAACCTTCACTGCCGACGTCGGAGTCGTCAGAGTCGTCATCTTCAGGTGCAAGGCCGAATTTCTCTTCCTCCTCGTCCAGGTTGAGGTCGTCATAAATGCCCTCGTCCTCGTCGAAACCCTCGTCCTGCATTCATGGATATAATTGGATGCTCTCGGTACACGAATGACGCAACGAACCGTGTTACTCTCCACAAAGTACTGGACATCATCCTTCAGGGCCAGCACCTTCTCCGTCGGCATTGAACCATTATTGAGAAGGCGTAGAACGATTTCTAGTCGGCTGATATGCCACTTTCGTCGATCGTTCAATGTTTCCAGCTCTTCGAGACGACCAGCAGTTGAGCCCGACTTGTTCTTCTTCTTTCCAGCACCATGTAAAGTCTCAATCTCTGCCTCGGACTGCTCCACTTGCATCTGGAGCTCCTCGACTTGAGCTTGTAGCCATAAGGTAGCCTCCTCCTTTTCCTGTTCCTTTGGATCCAGTTTAGCGGCCTGAATAAGACCCTCCTTTGAGAATGCTTTGGTCTTCATTTCTTTTTCGCAGGCTTTGAACTTCTCCATTTGCTGAACGAGCCAAACATTAGGGGCATCAAAGACGATATTAGTTGTGCATGTCGCGCGCCGTACACACGCAGACTGCATGGACCACGCACCGTCTCGATCAGCTTGCGGTTGTCCAACAGCTGGGTCTTGTCTTTTATGTCATTGCTAGCCACCCAAGTTTTGATCTGGTCCCGTAGACGCTGTAGTTTCTTGATCTGGCTCTTCAACTCGAGTTCCAGTTTCTCCTTCTGGGCCTAGGTATCGGTATGAGCAAATATGAGTCACCGGCAGCGCCAGTGGGGCGGACCTGGTTAGTGGAGGCTTGCATCTTGTCGTATATGCTCTCGAATAGCTCGACGCCCTCGGATACCTTCTTCAAGGTCCGGTCAATTTCGGCTGAAAATACGAGTGAGCTTCAGGGTGCGTGGGTGAATGTGCGACGGACTTTGGAGCTTTCTGGCCGCCATGGCGCACAGATGAAAGGTCGGTCAGTGTCAATGGTAAGTCTGAGTTGTTCCTGTTTGGCTAGAGCCCCTGAGCTGACGTAAAATGATGACACAAAATGGAGGTTTTTGTATGAATTAAAGGCTGGTATTTACATGGTACACTGAAAGAGACAATGGATGAACGCAAGATATAGATCCTCGGAAGAAGATTGTGAATTTCAAGTGGCAGGCACCGCAGTGGCTGACTCGCAAATCTCTTACTCGTTCGGATCAGTTGGATGGGGTTGACAGCAGAGGCGAAGGACAGAGGCGTGTGGATCTCACATGTCATACACAAGCAAGGTAGCGACGAACAGTAAGTTTATACTCAGACATATGTGGGCTTGCCCTCTCGAACATATGTCTTTTTTGCTGGCATCTTTGACGGGTGGAAACCGCAATACAGAAGCACAGCAAATCCGGATATAGTCAATTTAGTATTGTTGTCTCAAACCCTCACGACTCGAGTCTCTGTTACTCGTCCGCCATGAAGAGCTTTCGCAAGTCTCTCAACGGGAACAAGGATGGCGGCATCCGAGCTCAGATATCCACCCCCGTCCCTCTCCCCGCCGTCTCAAAGCCCCCCTCCGCCATACTGCCCCCGCAGAAGGTCATCCGTGCATTGTCCGCCTACCGTCCACAGGCTCCCCAAGAACTCCCCTTCAAAAAGGGCGACTTCTTCTATGTCCTTCGCGATGTAGACAACGGCGGTGCTTGGTACGAGGCACACAATCCCGTCTCCGGCGCGCGGGGTCTCGTTCCCAAGGACATGTTCGAGGAATTCAACAAGAATTCCACGTCGTCAGTCCCCCCCGCCATACCTTGACGTGTCGTCTACTGACCTCGACTGCAGTCTCCGATCTATTGGCTCAACCTCCCCCCTGCAGACGGGGCCGGGACAAATGCTTCGGCCACAGCAGCAGTTCGAGCCGTTAACGCCGTCAAGCCCCAAGTCTCCTAAGACGCAGGTTTTCTATGCCATAGTTCTGCACGATTTTTTTGCGGAGCGCGCGGACGAACTCGAAGCCAAACGCGGCGACGCCATTACCGTTGTTGCTCAATCAAATCGGGAATGGTTTGTAGCAAAACCCATTGGCCGTCTTGGCCGCCCCGGCCTTATTCCTGTGTCCTTCGTCGAGATACACGATCCGGCCACCGGCAAGGCCATTCCGGACGTCAATGCACTCATGGACCGCGGTGATCTACCCAAGGTCGAGGACTGGAAACGCGCCATGTTCAACTATAAACAGAACAGCATTGCCCTTGGCGTCATCGACTCCCCCACTTTCCGGGATTCTGTTCCCAACAGCCCATTTACTCCGCAGTACTCGCCCGCGGCCCCGCCGGAACCTGCTATCAGCGTGCAGGGGCCCTCGCCTCACGAACAGGCCTATCCTAATATTCCGCCTCCCCCCGAAACTCCCGATGTTTTGCCAGACGGCATCCTTCTGTCCGCAAACGTAGTCTCTTTTCATTTCGAGATGGAGGAATATTGGTTCAGAGTCGATGCCATTTTTCAGCCTTACGCGTCGGGGCCAGGGGCAGCATTACCTCCAGCCAAATCCCTCATTCTATTTCGCGTCTACAACGATTTCTACGATTTCCAGGTGTCGCTCTTGGATACCTTTCCCCGAGAGGCCGGTCGCCAACCCCCAAATCCACGAATGCTACCGTACATGCCGGGCCCCGCGGACGACGTTGACGATGCGCTCACTGCCACACGGCGGAGCGAACTCGATGATTATGTCATCAGCTTGTGCCAGCTGAGCACTGCGGGCGCCAGGTATATCCTCGAACACCAGGTCGTTCGCGAATTCTTGGCCCTCAAGCCCGGAGATGTGGAGAATTCAATCCCGCCGCGAGTGCAGGACATGGATGCATTATTCGGGCCGAGCCAGCCGGAATACGACGATGGGAACGAAGTCCAAGATTCATTTGGAAGGCTTCGGGTGGATGATCGTCACAGCGACGGGTCGGACTATGAAGACGAGGGGTATGCACCGTCGCCACAGACGCAGTCCAGCGGACGACATCCATACGGCCAAGCTGAGGACCGGCGGCCGTCTGGCGACTCGAACAACCTTCGCATACACGCGCACACACAAAATCACCAGCGAACAGGGTCTAGCTCATCACTGAACCACGCCCCATATTCCCTACGCGCAGAATCACCCCTCGCACGATCCAGATCGCCGCCCAGTCGATGGAACGACAATGGCAACAACTACAACAATGCGCCACCCATCACTTCCTCTCCTTCCTCATCGTCTCTTCACTCCTCTTCCCGGTCCCGCTCGGGCTCCGTTGCCAACATCAACTCTCCTTCCATCTCCGCCGCAAACCCTCAAACTGCTTTCGTGAAGATCAAGATCTTCGACCGCGTTGCAGACGACCTTATCGCCATTCGGGTGCATCCACGGGTGACGCATATGGAACTGATGGACAAAGTGCAGGCCCGCCTCGGTGGCGAGGTCGCCAGGCTCAAGTATCGGGACAGCATGAGCAACCAGTTTGTCGGGCTCGACACCGACCAGCAGCTCCGAGCATGGATAGACGGCACGGACAAGCATGTTCTGTACGCCGATTGAACTCTCACGATACTGGTGTATTCTATCCTTTCTCTCTCTCTCTTTTTGGCACATTCATCTAATTGAATTGGAGACAATTTTTATTCATTTCGTTCTTCTCAGATGTTGCAATTTATCCTTTCTATCTCTCCACTTGCCCATATGTAATACTATGCTGCTTACCATCTGCGATTCAGTACCTAGTCAGATTGTATTGCCTACCAACACATAGAATTGAGTTTGTAACCTGTACTTTTGGGGGCCCAGCGCCTCTCATCGCCTTAAGCTTCTCGTTCAAACATTGGCCAAACACCAACATTCTATACTAGCACCACTTTCTGCATGCCGTCTTTGCAGCGGTATCTGCGGAGCATATATCGCGTGGGGATTAGGGCATGGTGGAGGCAGTTGCAGTATATCGGCGACGCCAAGTCAGGAAGATTCGTCGGCATGGACCAGTGCGTTCATGGATCACTGCAGATTACTTGGACTCCGGCTGAACTGGTCTGTAGGTTCGGCAACAAGTATTTCGAGAACTACAACGCAGAGGAAGAAGTCCCTGGTCAGTACTATATCTTAACCGGCTCGCCGTCTCTCAGTTTCGTTCTAGGTCGACAGCGATGGGTTGACTTCGCTCAGGTTAGATCTGTCGCTATACTTTTCGCAGCGAATGTACTGAACTATTCCCGGCAGCACCATTATCACGCCTCTCAAGTTCCGCCTGAATGGCATTCCTGGATCTCGCATATTCGCAAAGACCCTCCGACCGATGATGCGACCATGGTGGCCTCACGGCAGCCGTGGCAACAAGTAGGCGACTCGCACCATCCTCGGAACCTCACTGACCTCCGACCTCGTCCATTTAGCCCTGGACAGAGAACTTGACTGGCACGAGGGGCGCGTATAAACCTTATAACACTGTCGCCCCGAAAATCAACGCCTGGGAGCCCAAGTCTGCTCCCCGCGCATGATTGTTCAAATAATAAACTATTTCATTATCCGCTGTGTTCAGGTCCCAGCACATTTTCGACGACATGCTCGGCGATTGCGAGCGACGATGTGAGTCCTGGACTCTCGATGCCCAATAGACTAATCAATGGTCTGCCCTGACTTTCTCGGTCGGCGTCGGGGTAGTCCGTTCGGAAGACAAAGTCCTGAAAGCCGCCCTGTGGCCCGACTAATTTCGGTCGAATGCCGACATAGTCTGGCTGGAAGCCCTCTAATCTGACCCCCGGAAGATATCTAGAGGCTGCGCGGTGCATCTCCTCCAACCTGCTATCATCCGGCACCAAATGCCTTGTCCAAAAATCCGGGCCTTCTCCATCGACGGGAGATATCCATTGCAAGTCTGGTCCGAAGCGGACCTTGCCTTGAAAATCTAGCGTCAAATGAGTTCCAAGCGACTGGAAGCCATGCCCCTCCGTGTCAGGACAAGGGTATATAAGGTGTGAGACCCCTGTGATTCCTGGGCCGCTATATTTTGCATAGGAACCTCGGGCATAGAACAGTGGAATGCGCTTCGCTTCAGGAAGCAGGGAATTGACGAACAAGGGCGCTGATAGACCAGCGGCGTTTATAAGAGTCTTGGTGAAAATCGCGTCCCCTTCTGCAGCGTCGCCCGTCACTATTTGGACGACCCAACCGCGTCTAGCCCCATCAGCATTCGGTGACCGAGTGGAGGAGTACGGCTCAACGCGAACAACGCGTGTAGAATAAACGAGATCTCCGCCTTCCGAGTCGATGATATCTTTTTCGAGGCTCTCCATTAGTGCATGAGAGTCTATGATGCCGGTTTCTGGAGACCACAACGCGCCTGCAATCTCATCGGACAGGCATGGTTCCATTCGTCGAGCTTCTGCACCAGAGAGGAGTTGCGTAGGAAGTGCAGGCCGATCTGGCACAGCTGTGAAACTAGACGGCCAGCCAAGGTTCTGAGCTTTCTTGTGAAGGTTTTCAATGTACGGCCGTTGTTTTTCGGTGGCCACCACGAGCTTCCCAGTTTTACGAATATAGGATGTGTGGCGATCATACAGCAGCTCGCGTCCGCGGATGCAGAGACGCGTCTTGAGCGAATCCGGTGGATAATACAATCCTTAGGGCGATGAAACCGGTAAGGTCAAAACATCATTCACAGCGAACGCATACCTGCGTGCACCACTTCAGAGTTACGCGAACTTGGATCGTTCAACCATTGAAACACAATTATCGTAAATGGTGTATCATACCTGATTTCTTCGCCCTGCGCCATGTCGTCTTAGTAGTGAACTACCCCGGATTCAAAAGAGACATACAGCCCGAGTATGTCGTTCTACAAGAATTGTGGACTTATTGGTAAACTTCTGAGAAAGATTGCGGGCAATTGCCAAGCCGACCACACCTGCGCGTTAGTCAGACCGTCAACATGTCTTTCCACGCTGCGTTCAGTTACCTCCACCGACAACAAGGTAATCGACAGCCGACTCAGGTACCTTCAGAGTCCATAAGAAGAGCCATCGTACTTGAGGTCGACATCCTTGCCTTGTAAGCGTACTTGGCACTGTTCAAGCCCGAACGAATTGCTTGCATAACTTTGTGGTAAAAGCAAAGCCCAGCCACGGGATTGTCGGGCCGCTCGTTTAATGATCGCTGCCGCGCCAGGAAAGGAATTGATCGTTCAAGTCAGCGAACCACCATGTCTGTTCCCAAGGTTGGGCCTCAGCCTCTCCCCAAACCTACTCTCGAAGAAAAGCTTGCGGCATTTGATTCCATTCCTTTGTTTATGAAATCTCTACCGGACGACCCAGATGACCCAATGATTGCTGCGCTTCAGAGTCTCGCTCACGAAGGGACGCCCGATGGTAGGTCAGGCCTTCATTCGGCAGCGGCCATAGTCTCAGACTGGCCTTAGAGATTGCTCAGAATTTTAAGGAGCAGGGAAACGACTATTTTAAGGGAAAACGTTTCCGTGAAGCTTTGGGATTCTACACACAAGGGATCGACGCGAAACCGACGGACGTAGTCCTGCAAGAGGCTCTTCTCTGCAACAGAGCCGCTTGTAATCTCGAACTCAGCAAGTGTATTTTATATTTTGCGTTAATCATTTTCTGATCCGGGGCAAAGAAAATAATGGATCGGTTCTCCGAGACTGTTCCAAAGCACTTACTCTGAACCTCAAATCTTCGAAGGCATTTTACCGGTCCGCTCTTGCTCTCGTGGCTTTGGAAAGAGCAGAAGAGGCTCTCGATTGTTGCGATCGTTGCCTCGCATTCGACCCCGAGAATAAGGGTATTCAGGCGGTTCGTCTGCGGGCTCAACAAATGAAGTCGGATTCGGAGAAGAAAGAAAAGGATAGACAAGAGAAATTACAGCGAGCCAAGGAGGCCAAATACAAATTAAACCTCGCGTTTCGAGTACGTGACTGCTCAGACTGTCGGAAAAGCGTTAACCTGATCACAGGAGCGAAATCTCATTCTGATTCCGAACAAGGACGGCTCGCAAAATCCCTTCGCACCGCACTGGGACCCGGAAGATCCAACGGATAGCACGTTAATCATTCCAGTTTTCTTTCTTTATCCTCAACATGCGACATCGGACGTTATCCCGGAGTTCGTCGAAGATACGCCTTTTGCGTTACACCTATCAACCATGTTCCCTCCGCAAGCTCCCCCGCCAGCTTGGGACGTGAAAGGAGAGTACGTCGACGGACAATTAGTGATTTACGCCATGACACATAGGAAACGGCTCCTGAAGGTAGGGAAGAAAATGACATTGAGGGATGTATGTGCTGCAGCCAAAGGCAAGGACGGTGAATCCAGAGATGGTCTCGAACTCAAGGACGGTTGCATAACATTCGCGGTTTTACCAAAGGGTGACGTAGAAAAAAAATGGGTGGATGAATACAAAAGCTCGCGAGATACTTAATGCACTTGTCATGAACAAAAAAAAACCTGCCCCTATATCAATCCAGATGAGCTCTGCAAAGAGCCCTGTTTTTCCTCTCTGCCATCGAGCCAGCTTGTACAAAACGCACAACGCTTTGCCTAACATTATATGTGAATTGGTGAAACAAAAATTCAAATGAACAGACACACAGTTTCACCGATATCCTTCCGGCAATACTTGCATTTCACGATATGTTTGATGATAGATTCATTGGTTAAAGCGGAATATATTTGCGCAACGCCGTATAGCACGCCTCCCAGAGCAAAAAAGGTGACTAGATTATCCACAAAAGCACCCCACGCGAGCGTTACCGCGCCTAACGAATTGGTTTTTTTTTAAATGAATAAATAAAAAAGAGTCAGTGCTTTTGACCGCCACACGCACCATCCTCGGCAGCCTGTTGCAGGGTGTTGTAAGGATGGTTAGGTCCAGCCCGAAGGACCGTGAATTTGGCAGGAAGGTTGCGGCCTGTAACGAACAAGGAACGAGTTAGAACCGCTAGCATTTGTTTTAGGGAGACTAGCTCTGACCCAAAAAAGGCAACAGCGAGATAGGTGGTAAGAGTACGTCCGATACGAAAGAATTGACGAGTGCTGAGAATCCTCCGGCCATGATGAGACCGACCGCAACCTCCAAAACATTGTCTCTGCCAAGGAAGCCTGCCCGGCAAGTCTGGCGGTCCATTCGGAATAACCAGTGGTTCGATTATGCGCACCTTTGAAGCCGGACCATACTCCCTTCACGCGTTGAACGACATTGTTCTCAAGGTCTAACATAGGTCGGTCACTGGCCATACATCCGATTTATTCTAAGCACCTATCAACGGTCGAGTCTGGTCACTCATTCTGTGTTGTCTCTGGGTCCAAGTTGAAGGGAGGACAAATGATGATTGTGTTGAGGCGAAACTAGGCTTAACTAGCAAGTACCAGGCTCCAGACAGCAGGAGTGAGTGAGACGCGACAGGATGAAGGCTGTGCCAGGCTGTGCTGGTTCGTCTCGCGAATGTCGGAACAATTCGCGCTCTTGCCGCACTTGACATACGTATATGGAAGATCACTAACAGCCTCTTAGTGTCTCGCTCCTAACAAGGGTTCATGCTTGCGCTTGCGCGATTGCTACCTCCTGCCAAATAGAGGATAAGAAGTGAGGTAGTACCCAGTTCTTTCCTTTCTTCTGTTGAGGACATCTCATGAGATATGCCACTCTCCTCTCGGCGGAACAATTCTTGGCTCGTTCTTCATTTATATGGAAGATCAGTACTCCATCGACTGTCTCAGTGGCTCCTAACAAGAGTTCATGCTTTTTTTTTTGGTGGTACGATATCAGCCCTGGCGCAGTGAACAATAGAGGTTGCTTCCGCGATTGCTATATCCTGCCAAGTAGAGGATAAGAAGTGAGGTACCCTTCGTCGTCCGCATCGGCATCTACGTCCGGCTCGGTGTCTGCGGCGCCGCCTAGTTCGTCGATGCTGAGTGCGTCCGCGACTGTCCGCGAGTACGAGCGCGAGCACGAACGCCGCGGTCGCGCGCCTGGTGGGGCTCGGGGCACCCAGTTCTTTCCTTTCTTCTGTTGAAGTCTGTTGAGCAGCCGTCAAGGATTCAACAACGCCGTTCGACTGCCTTTCGTGCACTAATTCGAACAGAGTGTGGATTGTTGGATAGAACTTAAGATATTAGGTTTCATCTGACAGGTAAGTAGGTAGGTATGTTCCGGCGCGATCCCGTTAAGAAACAGCCAGGAGTTACTGAGGGGAATACTTTTTGATGTGATTTTCTGATTGACACGACACGGGACCGCGAATATCATCAATAGGTTAATCATTGATGTGAAGTATTTCAAATATGCCCACAAGATTTTTCAGTGATCATCTTTATGGATGCAGTATTGATGCAGTGCCTGGTGAGCTTGCAGATCTAAAAATGGAACGGTTCTTGGACAATAATAGAGAATGTGGGTGTAGCTAACGAACTATTCAGGTCACCGAAGAGGCTTGTGGCCCATTAAAACTTTATAAAACTTACGCCAAGTACGCAGGATAAGTCAGGATAGTAGCAGTCGATCTCCTCCTCTATGATCCTCCCAACGAGGCTTGGTATTTACCGATGAATTTGAATTTGGCCGTTGGCGGGAACATTTACCGGTGAATTTGAAATTCCAGTTGCATCAGCTCGATCGCTCTCTTATAGGATGCGTACCAAAAAAATGATAATCTCATCTCCAGACTTGCTATTGGTAGAAGAGGAAAAATCTGTGTGAAACCCGCTAAATATACTGAGATAGACGACTTAAGAGTACAGCTATGATTGTGCCCCGACAGGTTGTCGTTTGCGAAACATGATTTTGGCCGCTCCGTTAGGTATACAAATCGCTGCGAACCATTGGTTTGGTGGCCTGCCGGCGCTCTCGTCTTCAAGCTTGACATCGTAGTTCACCAGGATGTGCGCGAGCATGGTCTTGAGGGCTGTGGAGGCGAAAAATCTACCCGGACATGCGTGCCTACCATGGCCCCATGCGAGGTAGTCCAGATTGGTCGCCGAAAACTGGTGTCTCAAAGAGTCCTCTTCGTCTTCCGTCCGAAGGCGATAGAAACGGAAGGCGTCAAATTCGTCCGGATTCGAGTACACATCTGTGGCAGACGTCAGGAATGTTACTGTCTCCGAGAACGTGTATATGATACCTGGATTGCTATGGGTCGGACCTGTGGCAACATTTACGAAGCATCCCTCCGGGACAGTTGTACCATCGGAAAAAGTAAAGCCGCCGGTCTTAACAACTTTACGGCCCATCGAGGCTGATATTATTTTTCAGTCAAGGATCGGAGTGAATAATGGGGAACGCACTGATACTGTTACCGCTGTATCGCTGGGATTCGCGCAGAAAACTGTCAATTTTGTGCATCTTAGCCACGGACACTTTAGACCATCCCTCTTCCTCGACGATTCTGTCGGCTTCCTCTCGCATTTCCTCCACAGATGATGGGAAGGCTGCCAGATTAAAGAGTGCATGGGTAAATGTCTGACAAAACGTAAGTTTCCCTTGGCACCGATGATACCAGCTACGACCAACATTAGCGGACGTGTGAACTGCGCCGAAATTGATGACGAGAATGCGCTGGACGAGAGCTGGCACAGTACGTTCCTCGCCCTCGGCGACGTCTAAAAGCCAGCTAATTAAATCATTCTGAGGTGATTGAGAACATCGCAAACAAGAGAGCTGAAAAAAGCGTACAGGCCGGCCTGGATAGTTATTGCCGAGTTCTTCCTCCATTTGCAACCTTTCGGTTACGAGAACGCCCAAATGTTGATCCGCACGCCGCAGATACTTGTTAAGAGGCGAAATCCAAGGTCCAACAATCCTTTGAAGGAATTAGGGCAAAGTAAGTAACACAACACGGTGCTCACGGCCTCAGGAATCCGGGCAAAATATTAATCATTTGGGCGGCCATTACAACGCTGATCGTAAACTCGAAATTGAGGTTGAGGTAGTCGGAATTGCGACCTAGGTTACAAGACGGATTAATGATGAAGTTTGAAAAAAAGGCGACACGACTGACACAAGGGCAAGCCGACAAAGAGTCTGTTGCCAGTTCGACAAATTACTTGCATAACCGTGGCTTGCGCAGGAATCGCTTTCCATTCTGTTGACAAGAGTCAAAACGTACACCAAAGTTCAACTGTGAGGCGCTCACCGTTACCCTCCAAAGACAGGTGGTCTTGAAAAGTGCAAGCGATCTCGTCTCTCACTTCGTCGAAACGAGCATCAAGGTTCTTCGTCATTCCTACGCGTGTCACTGAAATATGGTACGGGTTTCCAAGAATATTCGGGCCCATTGTCATGTTAGTTTGCAATATCTAACGACCATTAGTTCATGCATGGAACAATAATTGGAACCGGTACCTCATTGAATGCTTCTTGGATCGATAATTCTTCCTCCTTAGACGCACGGAGTTGTTCAACAAGTTCCCTTCCGCTGATAATGACATCCCAGCGGTGAATCAATGGAACACGAAAGACGCGGTATTTTGCGTATCCCTCTTGGATCATATCATTGCCATAGAGCAGATATCGGTACGCTCCAACGTAGGATGAGAGAATTCCAGAAGGGCCAATGGCGGGGATGGAGTCGAGCTGTTGAGGAACATTCGAGTTGAACAAGGATAATGACAGTTCCAATATTACCTTGGACCTAGAAAATAATGTTCGCAGGACGTAGGCGCCCATGATGGTGACAGTTCCATAAGTTGCCAGTCTGAGATAGTCATCCATGGTGGTGGCTGATGCTTGGTGGGCGACATGATATTGAGTTTTATACAAGTACAGTCTGGCGTCCGATCTGCACACTCGATCTGGAAGACGATCAAATGATTCAAATCTAGTATATGCAGATCGCTGCGTTACGATCAATTGTATGCGAGTTCCTGAATAGGCAGGAGCTTCTTTGATATCAATCCTCCTTTTGCTTGACCTCCTTGCAGAAATTTCAATTTCGACTTATTTTTAACCCAGGACCAGGTGAGATTTGAGCCCTACCCCGTCATCCCATCTGAAAATATTATGGACGACCCCAAGACTCTGTACTATGGAATCGCAGGTGTTCTGGGCATTTATGCCCTCACCAAAGCGTTGTCGGGCCCAAACGTAGGTGTTAGCTCCCGCGTATGGTCATTACCGCAACCAAACTGTTCGCCAGCTGGACTTTATCCCGACCCTTGGCTCGCCGAACGGGATTTTATCGTTCCGTGAGGTTTTCCGATACGTTTTTGGCGCCAAAGAGTCAGTACCGACAGGCCAGTCCATGGCGCAGACAAAAATTAACTGACGTGGTGCAGGTTATGTCAAGAGGGATACGAAAAGTTCCCGGACGGCATGTTCAGGGTGCCCAACGTCGACCGGTGGAACGTCATGGCCACGGGCCCCGTGCTCATGAACGAGATTGCCAACGCGTCGGAAAGCGAGCTCTCCTTCTACAAGTCAATCAACGAGGTGGGATACGCGTCTTGCGCGCATAATAAATTTCGGCGTGCTCATTTTCGCAGTTTCTGCAAACCGGCTACACCATGGGATGGGGCATTGTGAAAGACACTTACCATGCGAACGTTGTGCGGACATCCATGACGCGGAATCTTGGTGTTTTGTTTCCCGAAGTCCGCGACGAGATCGTTGCTGCGTTTGACGACGTCCTCCCGCTTCAAGGCAACGGTATGCCATGCACTGCGGCCTTATACCAGCTACTGACATATTTGCAGAGTGGTTGACTGTCCCAGCATTTGACACGATGATGCAAATTGTTTGCCGGACGAGCAACCGCCTGTTTGTCGGACTTCCACTCTGCCGCGATCCCGACTTTATTAAACTCAATGTGGACTACGCCATGGACGTGATAATTGCGGGTCAAATGATTAATATGTTGCCGTACGAACCTTGATATTTTTATTTGCGAGCAATGATTGAGATATTTTGCACAGCGCGTTCTTGAGACCGTGCGCTCGATTTTCTTCATCGCCATATGCATTGACGCGTTATTGTAGAACGATCGGGCCCCTGCTGTCTCCGCGGAAGCGGATCCTTCGCCGTGCGAGCAAGCATCTGACGCCTGTTGTCACAGAACGATTCAGGAAGGAGCAGGAGCTGGGGGATAAGTACACGGATAAACCGGTATTTTCTCCTCTTCCTATGGAACGCAGGTTTCTCAATGCTCGTTATAATGCAGAATGATCTTATCACCTGGCTCATGGACGCGGCAGAAGGGGAGGAGCGCACTATTCCTGCCCTTGTCCAGCGCGTTCTGTTTGTCAACTTTGCGGCTATACGCACATCGACCGACGTGCGTAGAATTGTGAAATAAATTGATAAACACTCATCATCAATACATTTATTCCAGACGTTCACGCACGTCCTGTACGACATCGCGGCGTACCCGCATCATGTCGAGGCGCTGCGCGAGGAAGTCGAGAGCGTGGTGCAGAAAGACGGATGGACGCGGGGATCCCTGAACAGGATGTACAAAATCGACAGCTTCCTAAGCGAATCTCAGCGATACCACGGAATCGGAACCCGTAAGTACATACAACCCCAATTCTGTCCGGACCCTGACCGTCGGGACCAGTTTCGCTAGGTCGCAAGGTCGTCAAGCCGGATGGTTTCACCTTTTCCAATGGCATAACGCTGCCCTATGGGACGTACCTGCACTCTCCCATGTGGTCTGTGCACCATGATCCTGGTACGGGAATCTTCTCTCATCTGCCCACGTCTCGTCTGATTGGGTGCTGCAGAAATCTACCCCGACCCAGAGGTATTCGACGGCTTCCGGTTCTCGAAACTGCGCGAGTCGGAGGAGAGCGGGTCAGCCAAGTTCCAGGTGGTCACCACGAGCCTAGACTACTTGCCGTTTGGACACGGGCGGCACGCCTGCCCAGGGAGGTTCTTCGCGGCCGTGGTACGTTTATTTATTTCTCCATCGACACTTTCGTTGTTCGGTTTCTCACTGGTTATATAAGGAGCTGAAAGCGATCCTCGCGCACGTAGTGCTTAACTACGACGTCAAGTTCGTTAACGACGGCCCGCGTCCGGCGAACCAATATATAGCGTCGGCATGCTTGCCTGATAACTCTGCGAAGATTATGTTCAGAAAGAGACAGCAGGAGTAGAGTATAGGTTACGAATTTTACCCACCGATGTTTCCTCTGTAGTTACGAGAGCGGGATCCTCTCAACTCGATTGATATGCGATATCGAACTCGTTGAATATATATTCCTTATTTATGTAGATCAATGAGTGGCTGCTGCTAGCCGCTATCAAAACGATGAGCCCAGAACCTCAAAATGGCAAGTCCACTTACGGTTCCCAATTTGGCGACGTGGGATCCCAATGCGGCCCGATGACCGAGACGCGGTCAGCCGCACCCAACACATAGCCAAACGAGCGCGTAGGTTTCTTCGGGTTCTTTACAAACACCGTGTTTTCGGGCATTCTGCGCTCGTTGTGCCAAACACCCTCCGACTTCGGCCACCTCCAGGCTTTTATGCCAATAGCGCGTGTTCGGGCCATTAGTCCACCCCACCGCCCAAAGTGAGTGCCTTTGCTCGCTCGCCGTGTTTCTCAGAGGTGTCCAGTGTAGCCGACTGCCAGGCCACCCCAGGCTTTATTCCAACAGCGTGTTGGGGCCATTAGCCCACCCCCACTCAACATGGGTGCCTTCGCTTTTCGCATACAGAGGCTGATCCGCCGATGCAGGTGTCGCTCCTAAGACGTCCACCCCAGCACACCGCCAGGGCCCGCCGTCCTGGGACATAGACGTGTGTCGGTTTTGGGGCTTTTGAAGGTCTTCTCGCGACGGACAGACCGAACTGTGTGAGATCAGTTTCCGTTCAAGCTGCGGGTGTGACAACTTACACTTGGCTCGAGGACCGCACTTCAAGGACACCATGTTGGGACTGCGATCGATGGTGTTGGCCGGCGCCGGTGGTGCAGAGGGAAGGTAAACAGTCAAGGCCGCGGCGGGGAGCACGATGTCGTGCGGGGGATGAGGAGGGAGTGTAGAGAAGGATAGTCCTTCGCAGTGCCAGCGCGCGACTAGGAATCATCCGTGCCCTCCACGTCAAACTTGTGGCGGAAACGCGAATCAAGCTCGAATAAGTGTTCCGCTGCAGTCAGCTTGGGGTGCGTCGTGAGTGTATACTTCCAATCCTAAACTGGTGGTTCCACCGCAGTTGGTCGCTCGTTTCGGCGGACACTGCGAAGATGCATTCTTTCCCCGCGAGACTTGCTACTCTCCGACGAACAACAGAGAAAAGCAAAGAAACGGTGGATGCGATCGGAGAGACTCTAGGTTGCCGGTTGTTTGCAGTTGTTACGTTGCAAAGGCACTGCACCGCCACGTCTCGAATCCACTCAGGCTAGTTTTCCGTGTCTCCGCCCCCGCAAAAGGCCTGGTGAGTGTACCTGCTGCATCGTCGCGTCCAACCCTTGTCCTGGATGGTCTGAATGACCCTGGAAAGAAACAAGTGGAATGGATGGCGGGAAGGGCTGGATTGCGACGTCGACTTGCGGATGTTGATGCGCAAATTTTGCAGATGTCCGCCGCCACCAAGATCCTCCGCACGGCCAATGCGCCGACAACCGCCCCCGACGAGACTGAGCTCAGCGTCGCCCAGGCCCTCATCGACCTCGAAAACAACGTCCCAGAGCTCAAGGCAGAGCTCCGGCCCCTCCAGATCTCCGCCGCTCGCGAAGTAGACGTCCGTGGCGGCAAAAAGGCCATTGTCATCTTTGTCCCCGTGCCCCAGTTGAAGGCCTTCCGCAAGGTCCAGCAGAGGTGTGTGGTGTCGTGTAATTTTTATTTTATTAAATATTTATGTTGTGACCGCAGACTCACCCGCGAACTCGAGAAAAAGTTCTCGGATCGCCACGTCGTGTTCGTGGCCCAGCGCCGCATGCTGCGCAAGCCCACCCGCACTTCCCGCGTCAAGCAAAAGCGCCCCCGTAGCCGCACCCTCACAAACGTCCACGAGCGCATCCTCGAGGACCTCGTCTTCCCCACGGAGATTGTCGGCAAGCGCACCCGCGTCGCCGTCGACGGCTCAAAACTCCTTAAAGTGTAGGTCCCTGCGGATCTTGACATGAATAATAATAATCATACCGTCCACAGCCTCCTCGACTCCAAGGACGCCACATCCCTCGAGTACAAGCTGGACTCGTTCTCTTCGGTGTACCGCCGCCTGACGGGGAAAGAGGTCGTGTTCGAGTTCCCGGTGGTTGCGCAGGAGTAGACGGAAGCAGCCTGTAGTGACTGTAGTCTATGCTAATGCGTTTATGCTAATGCTATGATATGCGCAAACGTGTTGTGACTCCATAATGGCTCCCAGCCGCTCTCCATTGCGAAACAAGTATTAGGGAAATGTACTCGACTCCTGCTGTGTTAAAGACAGAAAGCGATCAAATCGCACGTGGTTCCTTTCTTGTCTGCTTCCCTTCCGACTCTCGTTTCCTTTCGTTCCCCCGCCGACTGCGGCCTTGAGGCCTTCTTCTATCTTTCCCGTAATTCGCGACCATCTGCGCGTCTGGCCCTCGACGCTCGCCGGCGCTCTCTCTCCGCCAAACCATGGAGCAGTACTCGCGCATGGATCCCTACTCCCGGTCTCGCTACGAGCAGGGCATCGACAGCAAGATCGTCATCATGGGCAACTCTGGTCTGCTGCTTTCTTCATTCCCAAATCATTTCCCTTCATTTCTTGCAGGTGTCGGCAAGACGAGTTTGCTCCAACGGTATACGCAGAACAAGTTCGACCCAAAGAACACGACTTCTACGAGCGGTGCGTTTTTTGTTACGAAGAAGGTGCGTCCCTGTCTATTGCCCTGTCGGCGCTGGCTCACTGCCACCAGGTGTACGTCAACGGCCTCAAGGTACGGTTGCAATTGTGGGATACGGCGGGCCAGGAGCGGTTCCGGAGCATGGTGCGCCCCAGTCATGTCTATTCTACCTACTGGCACTGGCACTCACGTCTCACTCCCCAGGCCCCCATGTATTATCGAGGTCGGTAACCGTTCTATCCTCGCGACCCACTCTTTGAAATTCCTTGGTTCACTAGGCGCAAATGCGGCTCTGCTCCTGTACGACATTACCAACGCATCGACGTTCGATGACATCCGTGGGTGGCTCGAGGGTGTGTCTATTCCCTATTTCATCTCCCCCCCCCCTCAATACGTCCGCTTTCCAGAACTGAAGAAGAACTGCCAACCCGAGCTCATTATCTACATCGTGGGCTCAAAGGCGGATCTATCTCCGTACCGTCAAGTCACGTCCGACCTCGCGCGCCTGTCGCTGCACAACTGGTTCCCGCCACCCCGGCCGCCGACACCACCGCCGCCGCCCCAACTCTCGACCCTCTCCTATATTCGGCCGCGCTTCAAGTCGTTCCAGGGCCTGCGCTCGCCACCGGTGAGCCCTCCGACACATGCCACGCCTGAGGGGCCCGCGTATCTAGACCTCCAGGCCAACGCCCGCGGGTCCGGCCTCTCACGCAGCAACTCGATGGCGCCTTCTCGCAGCAGTTCGACCGCGCCTTCTCGCAGCAGCTCGACTGCACTCTCACGTAGCAATTCGATGCAATCGCGACCGCAGCCGACCACAGCGTCGTCGCGTCCGAGCGCGGTGCGGCAACAGTCGCGCTTCGGGTCCCACTTTGGCGTCCAAGCCGGCGGCTGGGCGGAGCTACATGACTCGAGCAGCAACAGTCTCAACGAGGACGATGAGCAAGCGGTGGATGACGCCGATGATGACTCCGAGTGGGGGCTCAGCCGGGGCATGGAATTGTTCGAAGTTTCGGCAAAGGACGATTTAGGTGCGCTAGTCTCCTTTTGCGGGATGTCTTATCTCTCGCTAACCATAACGTGCGCCGTAATCGCAGGCATCCAGAATCTGTTCGACCACCTGATCGCTGCGATCATCCTCAAGAAGGACCGGATCGAACAGGAGAACGAGCTGAAGAAGCGGGACAGCGTGTTCTTGACAGCGGTCGCGGCGCCTGCGTGGTCTGCGCAGGCGGAGGAGGAGGAGGCGCGCGAGAAGGCGGAGCGCGAGCGGTCAGCAAGAGGTTGGGGCTGCTGTTAGTCGGCCGACCGGCGCTGGACGCCCCTATTCGCCACCACCCACGTCCATGTTCTTGATCCCCACCGTCGCCGCGTCCGCGTCCCATCCCGTCTTTTGCACCTTCCCCTCCCCTCTTTTCTGTTACGCCCCACATGTTACATACTAAGCCATGCATTGTCTCGTTTCCCATATCCATAACCATATCCATATCCATATCTCACGTCTTCCATTTCACGCCAGTCTCATCTCTCATCTCTATATCTCTACGCACTTTGGCTCGACTCTGCACTTACACACACCCGTTTCCGTCTCTTATTCGTCGCTTATTGCCCTGCTACCTTATTGCACATTACTACCTGTGTCCTATCGTTACATCATGTCTATTTTATGCAAGGATTGAACAAAGTAGGGGCGATGAAGGAGCTCCTTAATTGATACCGGTGAAGGGGGAACTGAAACCTCATTTGCGGCGCGTTAGGCGCGATTATTGCGATTCAGCGTGGTGAGTACGCCACATTGCGAAGCTTAGAAGACGAGGAATGTTTCCATTAGGAGAGTTCAGGCAGAGTAGTGTTCAGATGCTGTTGCATTGTTTGCACCCGGCGCTTAACTATTACTCACCACCGCTCGCTCCCATGTCCCTCGTTCCCCCCAATCCCGACGCAGACGCCGCAAAGCCGCAGGCCGGATCTGCCGACCTCTGCATACCCGAACACTGTTTCCACGCCTTCGATGCCCTCTACTGCGCCCTCACATCCGCTGAACCGATCGCCCCCAGCTTCGCCGATGACAAGTAGTGAGTCTACTTAATCTATATCCACTGCGAACGAGTACTCTAAAGCGCACACCCCGCAGCCCGCTATTTGTAACCTGGAACACGCGTTCGTCGCGCCCGGGCCGCGCCCCGCGCCTGCGTGGCTGCATCGGCAGCTTCGAGCCGCTCCGGCTGCACGAGGGGCTGCAGGAGTTTGCCCTCATCAGCGCGTTCCGCGACCACCGCTTCAACAAGATCGAGCGGAGGGAGCTCGAAGGGCTCGAGTGCGCGTAAGCCCAGGCCCCTGCCGCCGTCTTCGCCGCACTCGCATCCCCCGCTGAGCCTGATGCTGATCTCCCGGCAGGGTCTCGCTCCTCACCGACTTTGAGGACGCCACGTCGTATCTCGACTGGACGGTCGGCGTCCACGGCATCTCGATCACCTTTGCGCACCCGTCGCTGCTGACGTCGTCCTCCGAGTCCGGCGCGCCGTCTCCGTTATCGTCTTCGACGTATCTCCCCCGGGTTACCTCGCGCCAGACCTTCACAGCGACGTACCTGCCGGACGTCATCCCGGAGCAGGGGTGGGACAAGATCGAGGCAGTCGACAGCGCCATTCAGAAGGCGGGATGGAGCGGGACGATCACGGAGGACCTCAGGAGGAGTGTCAAGCTGCGCAGGTACCAATCTAAGATGTGCGTGGTTGGGTGGGACGAGTACATAGAGTGGAGGGAACAGCAGACCGACATTTAAATCAATCTGGGCACACATCGCAATCGTGTAGAATTTTTCTGTAATATCACCAATGGACATTGCATCACATCGCATCGCAAGCTCAATCCTCGTCCCCGCGAGATCTTTTGAGACCAATCCCCCGTGAGGATGGATCGAACAGGGCCCCGCGAATCCGTTGCAGACGATGGTCGTCCGAGCCCCAATTCGCGCCGAATCGGGCCTCGATGCGGGTCCACGCCGTCCGAATCAACTCCTGGTCATGGTCGCTCGTCTTGTCAAACGCCACGAGCGCCCAGTAGATCGTGGAGGTCGAAGGTTGGATGTATTCCGGGAGCGCAAGGAAAACCTCGAATAACGAGTTGAGGCTGTCGAGCACCCATGGCTTCGATCTGTACGGCGACCCGAGCGCGTCGTTCGGCAGCGCGTTCGCTACACCATGCCGATAGTAGCCTAGAAAAATTGCGCGGAAAATAGGAAGGGTCGGAGAGTATGGCGAAGGTTTCAACTGGCCGTGTTGGTCACGATACAGCGGTGCGCCAATTTCTATGTTATCGGCAGTCAGCATGTCCGAGAAGGCGGTCAGTGTCGCATGCAGGTTGCCGTGGTACGCCATGGCTGGACTACCGTGGTGTAGGTCACCGCGTTGGCAATCATGTCCCCTGAAATCTCGATGCCTTCTCCCAGTAGCGCGCGCTTTGCAGAAAACACGTCGTTGGGGCCAATGTTCATCTCTGGGACCCTGTTGTGACGGAGGACGCGATATATCTTCATCACAACGTCGACGCGGTTGTAGCGAGAGAAAGCCCAGATACATGCATTAACGCCGTCGAGGCCGAGCCCTCGGCCCTGCTGGCGAATTCTCAGCAGACTTGCACGCACGCCGTCGAGGTTCCCGACGTTAGAGTAGAATTTGAGGAGCACCAAGTGGGTGATTCTGTTTGCGGGGATACCCGACGCCGTCAGTAGCGAGGTCGACTGCCCGAGCGCAATCTTGCTTCGCAAGGACGCAGCGTGATTGATCAGGGTGGTGTATGTAAAAATGTCGGGAAGCGGATTGTCGGTGATCTCCTCGTCCAGACTGTATCCCGCCTCAGACAGCGCGGTGCCCGGCGCCTTCGACGTCACCAGATCAGTGAACATGTCGAGCGCGCGTTTGAAATCCTCCGGCGTCGCTCTCCGCAACCCCTTGCCCGCATTGTCAATTAATGCGTTCCACTGGTACGCTTCTATTTTCCAACCGGATTGATGGATGGAGGTCAGCACGGAAAGCAGGCGCTGGAAGAGGGTGCGCGTTTTGGTTCGTTCTCGAGCCAGGAGACGCACGAGTCGGTTCAAGTGCCGGTGTGGGATCAAAAATGGGACTGCGAGAAGCGTTCGGTACGCCTGCCAGCCTTGTAGGTGAGACTGCGTGTTCCCGAGAACACGCAACAGATCTCGGCGCCATACGACTTTGTCGACACCGTCGTAAATCGACCGCTCCGTGTCGAATAACAGCTTTAAATCGAGATCGTCGAACGCATCGTCGTAAAACGGCCCTTCCCCGCGTCCGGCACGAAGGGACTGGCCGTATTTGATCACCTTTGGATGGATGACGGGGAGGGGCAATTTCCGCCATGATCTCCCGACAGGATATTCTCGAACTTGTCGTCGGACGAAATGGTGCGGAACATAAGATCGCACTGGCGCTGGGTCTGGGATTTGGAAACCAACAGGTTTCGAGCGGGGATTGTTGCCGGCAGGACCAGACATTGCATGACTGTCTGTGTGTCCAGGTTGGGAGTCTCCAGAGCTCGTCGAGGGCTTTTCGGCATTGGAAGTATCGTCGCTCGTCCTGGATGACTGTTCCTTGGGAAACTCTCCGTCGTCTGGAAGCAGAGCTCGGGGGACATTGCCGGCTGTGGTCCATACTGATTGAATGGATGTACGACGAGCGAAGCGCGCTGGATAGAGGACAGTGCCCAGCGAAGACACTCTGATCATCAACTGCACTCATCCTAGGGAGCCAGTGAAAAACTGAAGAGGAAATTGGACAGCAATACGCACAACCCCAACGCTAAACTCTTCCCTTGCGCGGCTGAATCAAGAGCCACTTGGGATTTTCGTCCAGAGTCGCACCAACGTTCAAAGCGCGACTTTTTTCTTGCCAGAGTTTGGTCTGGTTTGGGACGTGTTGGCCATGTGACCTCACAAAATTTCACGCCAAACGCAGTGAACGAGCGCCAACTTCATTGAACTAAAAAGCGCATCGGCATATCCAACGAGCAATGCATGTAACATAGACTAAGACAAGTGATGAAGTGACATGGCCTATGCATACGGTACGGAGAATCACTGCGACTTGACCTTGAGAACACCCAGGAAAGCCGCCTTCTCCTCGAACGTCTGGAAGGCACCATGCTGCAAAAAATGCGCATGAGAAACCAGGGGAGAAGGGAGAATAAAATAAAACGTACACCGAATTTCGACGAAGTGTCGATGAATTTTAACTGGACCTTCTCCAGGTCCCGACGCGACGTGTGCACCATGAGCGACTTCCGGATGGTAATGACACGCTTCTTGGTACCGGGGATGGAGCCCTTGAGCATCAGGAAGTCGTTCTTGACAATACCGTAGTGGGGGAATCCACCCATCGGCGTGATGAGTTTCTTTGTGACGTCTGACTCGGTCGAGGCATTGGCGTCGTCCGTGCCGGAGCCAATGCGGTAGATCTTCTTGTTGAGCTCGGTACGGTGGTGGTATCCGTCTACAGGAAGGTGAATACGAATAACGCGTAGGAGAAAAAAAGACGTACTTTGACCAGCACGGGCAACAGAGAACATGACCTTCGACGGATGCCATGCACCGATACAAGCAACCTTGCGCAGACCTTTGTGGGTCTTTCTCGGCAGCTTCTTAGTTCCCCATCGGTGGGTGACACCCTCGAATCCGTGACCCTTGGTAACGGCGATAACATCGACACATTCGTCCTGCTCGAACACCGAGTTGACCTCGATTGGCTTCTCGAACAGGCCGTGGGCGAACTCGACCTTGTCGGAGACCGAGCCACCGTTCACCTGGATCTCCATGAGGTGAGCCTTCTTTTGGAGAGACCAGTCTTGCGGATCTGGGTGTGTGCGAGGACGCGGACGACGGTGCAGTATTTGCGGATACGCTCGAGCTCGCGGGCAACGGACTTGCCGTTGTCCTCGGCGTGCTTCTTGGCGTACCGGGTGAAGGCCTTCTTCTTCGAGCGGTACCAGTTCTTGTAGAATCTCCGCTTGATCTCGTCCGAGAGATGGGAGGCCCAGACGGTGGTGAGGGTGCGCAGACCGCGGGGAGTTTCGACGTAGCCAACAACACCAATGACCATGAGTGGTGGTGTTTCGATGATGGTGACGGCCTCGACGACTTCCTTCTTGTGCATTTCTATGCGCGTCCGATTTAGATGGGGTTATTTAGAAAGCAAAAAAAAACGAAAACATACTGGAGCCCGGACGGTCAAGGTCGCGCACGACGTGGGTCATGCCAGCCTTGTAGCCCATGACAGCAGTCAAGTGCACAGGCTTCTTGGGGTCATCCTACAAGAACGCGATGTCGGAATTGAACACGACAAGAGATAATTTGCGGCGACGCACCTTAGGGAAGGACTTGACTTTGCCGCGGTGGCGGGCGGCGCGCTTCCTGGGCAGAAATCCCAGGGAACCGTGACGGGGCGCTTCGAACTGGAAAGAGATTTAATATTTTGCAGAAGAGACGACATAAATCAACCGACTTTACGGTGGCTGGAGATAACAACATTCAGTATGAATAAGAGTCTCGACAGAAGTTAGACTGACCTCATCTTGAGGGAGCGCGGGGCGACGGTGGAAGAGATGAGGAGAAATGAAATTTGGACGACGACCGTGGGAATCTGTATAGTTGATGCATGTGACTCGCGGAACTACCGGCCGGCAGATCCCGATATAATGGAACTTAAATTCGAGCAGAAAACTTGCAGAAAACTTCAAAAATGGTTCACTATACATTGCACTGTACATGTATCTAAAATCCTCCTAACCGCTTCTTGACTACTTTCTTTTTTATTGTTGGGCGTCCTCCATACGCACCGGGCAAAATTTGCGTGCTCGCCATAAAATCTTGAGATGTCCCTGAAAGCCCGGCATCCATTGGAACCGGCTGGCTGTTCGACATCGGGGGTGGCCGATGCTGGAAGTTGAATCCTGCGACAGGAACCTGCGGCTTGCGTCAAATTGATTGATGGAAGTAGAGGTTATAATGAGCGGTGGCCGCTGAACATCTGCCGTTTGGCGCTCCTTTGGCAGCTCAGTCGAGATCTGCTTCCTCCGAATGGGTGTTGGCACTGGCTCGTCGGGTGCTCCATCATATGGATCTCTGTATACAAAGTCCGTGGATCTGCGCCGACGTCCCAGTCTTTCAGAAGTAATCGGACTCCCGGGGGTATCATCTCTTTTTCGTCGTCCATATCGGCATCTGAATCTTTCGCAATCGGCCGCAAATACCAAAGGTGACTGGAGGCGGTTCGTCTTCAGGGAGAGCGTCATCGTCATGGTCTCCAGTCGCGATTGTCATCACTTTCTGTCGAAAATGGATGAGGAGCATAGATATGACGGGACAAGGTGAGATCGAGGGCAAGCTGCTCCCGGGCTTCGGATTCGCGCTTCAGTGATGAAGCAGAACGTTCACCATCAGAAATTAAATCAAATCGACGCAAGCGCTCTGCGACTGTGCGTATATCTGGAGACAGATCGACATCGAATTTGCTGAGAGTATCGGTGAGGTCGTAGTTCCAGGGCGCGTTCTTTTTCAGAGAGTCAGCGGAAACTCGTCCTTGCAACATTGCACGATAGCCCCGGGCGGAGTTGATTACGCTCTCTGCGAGAAAATCAGTTCGCGTGGAGTGGCGGGGTTCATCCCCTGAGCGGAATAAGACGTCGTAACTGAATAAAACGAGTTAATCCAAATATCTGCACGAAAATATATACTCACGTCGTTAGTACACGGTCAACTGGTTCATTCAAGTCTTGCCAGTATGAGGAGCTTTCTCGACCAAATCGTAGAGGGATTCTGCGGCTTCTTCTGCATCAATCTCACTCCGTTGGCGGTGAGCTCGAAATATGTCTGCAGAAATTGGGAAACCGGCTCGTAAAACAGATACATGGCACGTACGTTCGTAAGCAGGGGCCATATCAACCGTGGTGGGGTCTCGCGAGCCGAGCAAGCTAATCTCCTCTTGTAGAAGTGCCGATTGAGCATGCAAACGTTGGACATCTTCCGTCCATTCGAATGAGACCTCTCCCACGTCTGTAACAGAAAGTTGGAATGCGCGTATAGATCCCACTTCAGAGAGCCGAAAAAGTTGATTGGCGAGTTCGGCTGGTCCAAAGGATGGCGAAGAAAGCTGTGGCCTTTTTGGACTCCATTGGCAGAGGTTGTCAAGCAATATGGAGATGTTTGCACACAAGCCATACTCCCTTGCGAACGCGAGATATCATATATGGTCAGTAGACCGTTTTTGCGGGACGTCAGTGTTGTTAGGTGACCTGCAGTAGCGTTCAGATGAGACGGATATAACGACCATTTATGAAAAATACCGTTTTCTATGGCAATGGTTTTGGCTTCGAGAGAGCGGTCGAATGTACGACCATGCTTGAAAGCCAACAGCGGTTTCACAGTGTTTCGGCGGTCAATCCAAATGACTTGATTAGTGGTACACAGCCGAAGCATTTGATCTGCTCGATAGTCTTCAACAGAAGTAAGACTTCATTGGAATAGCCGCATAGATATCCACAGATGAATCTTTAGTCTGTGGGGTAGCTAGCGAAAATTCCATTCCATCGATTTTTCTTAATACCCTGAAATCCAGCTCCTTCAAAAAGTGTTTTGACATGAGAAGACAAGAATCGGTGCTTCCGGTCGATTCAAGCCTCCAGAACTGATCGGAAGAAATCGGGAGAGTAGCCTGACGGACCAATCGCCTGGAGTACATGCTGAATAAAGTGAAAACAGGAAGCAAATCGCCTACGTTTTGTTACCGTCATACTTGTACACTGCACCTTGATTATTGACTAGCGTCATGTCCAGGGGAGATGCTGAAAGTTTGACATCCACGACTTGCTTGTCACCTGTATCTGAAGAGGTGATGCTACCCAACTCCTTTACGCGTATTTCTGGGTTCAGGCCAGATGCAGGCGTCTTGACCTCGAGTAATGAGGTGGCACCGAATGTGCGGACCGAAAGATAGGTTCCTAGAGAATGATGAGTCTTTTTTGGAGATGGACAACCCCTCCTACCCTGCTTTCGGCTTGCGCTGTTGAGCTTGGAAGCCGATATTTGCTGAATCGGCGTATCGAAGGTTCGGATGGCCTGCGCAGATGGGCGTAGCGACGCCCCTTCACCTTCTGAAAATAAAAGAGGAGAGATGTCTAGAGGAAATTAGTTGTTGAAGCATAGAGTAACAATGCAGCTAACTTAAATCGCGGCTTAATTCCCCCATCGGAAAAGCGAGAAAAGCGGATTGTTTCGAAGACGAATCTGACCGAACGAAGGCTTCGAGCTGATTACCAACGTAGGGGTCGAAATCCTCGAGTTGACGCATGACTTTCGCATCTTCGGTAAGCTGGTCTCTGATGAGTTCAGCCGCGATGTCAATGTCTGGAACGTATGTCTGAAGAAAATTGGCCTAATGATATTTAGCACAAGAATTGAGACGGATAGGATTAAAAACACGGACTCCCTGCTCGGAGCGCTGGAGAATAGTCATTCTGGGCATTTCCAAGGGGGGAGGACGCGTTGCAGGGAAAACGGTAACAGGTTTCCCGGTTTTTAGAAGGGCCGGCTCTGTTTCGATGAGACAAAAAGCGAATTACTGGATAAAGTCAGACCTTTCGATGGCTTCCTGGTAATTTGTGTCCATTCGAGACGGTCATTATCCTCGAGCAAAGTCGCTGCAACTAGGGTGCCATGATCGAGAACGGGATAATTTGGCTGGTCAACTTTTTCCTTGCTCTTGGCATTTCCTTTGCGATGGAGCGTGACTTTGCGGGTCTGAGTGTGATTTGTAGGCCAGGAGTACATTCCATTTGAAGTCTGTCGGTAAAGCAAAAGAAATTGAGAAGAAGGCAGTGGTATCACCGGTCCGGGTGCTTTGATGATCAAAGTGGTTATAGCACTTTTACCACGAACAGCCTCTGGCGCGCAGCTGATGCAACGGGCTTGTATCTATATGGATGCCATCCCTAATCTTCACGGAATCCATGTCGTCCACCTTTGCCCCGTCTGCTGAAGAATCAGCTCTAGTTGCTCAGCTCTTTGTTCGTGCAAAAAACTCGGGAGTATTGACGGGAGACGTTGCACTCGAACTCTTCGGCAAGACGAATCTCTCGGTCCAGGTAGACTCATTCGAAATCGGTACACCTGCAGGCTTGACCCAGCTCTGGACCTTGTAGGTACTCAGCGATATCTGGTCTATTGCAGATAAGGATGGCCACGGATGGCTTTCGCCGACACAGACGGCAATTGCTGTACGATTAATTGGCTGGGCTCAGGTAGGGGTGAAACCAGCGCCTGAATTGCTTGAAAAACGTGCGTTAATCTTCACTAACGAGTGAAATAAAGTTGCTGAAACCTCGTAGCCGGCCCTCTTGCCAAAATTCCGGATGTACCTAGCGCTGGGCCTTCTAAGATTGCTTCCCCTCCTGTTATTCCTTCCCTCACGCCAGGGGACAGGTCCAAATTTCACCGGTTATTCGTTAACAGCGGCCCAGTCGATGGTTGGATCGCAGGGGATAAAGCTCGGGAGATTTTCTCGAAATCTAAGCTTTCCGCTGAGCAACTGTCCCAAATTTGGTTCGCGGATCTACGTCCGCTTGCAACAACTTCTAAATTGTATGTTAGGGAACTCGCAGATACCGAGCATCGTAACGCTCTTGATTCAAAGGGTTTTACAATAGCACTACACCTCATTCAAGGTCTCATGAATAATCGGTTCTCCGTTGTGCCAGCCTTCCTACCCAATGAGTTGTATGAACAGGCCGCTGCCGTTACTGAGCCTTCATCACCCTTGACGCCTTCATCACCCAATACCGCTTTCTCGAATGGGCCTTACCCATCACCCTTGACGCCCTCATCACCCAGTACCGCTTTCTCGGATCGGCCTTACCTTTCTGTTCCGACCAATTCAAGCAAACCGATTTCCTCACACCACAATAACGATCGCTCGCAGATATCTGGCTGGGATATCCCGTCGGGTACGCTTTGTAACAGTTTCGGAGACTAGTGGATTTTGACGCACATACCTTTCAATTCAGATGTGAAGGCCATAGCAGACCGCCAATTTGATGCTCTGGATCCGTTGAAGAACGGCTTCATCCATGACAATATTTCACTTCCTTTTTTACTGGAGTCGAAACTGCCTCCAGAAGAGTTGGCTCGCATTTGGTATCTATGCCAAATATAGTTTTTGTTTGATCGACTTATTCATTGCAGGACACTGGCGGATATCAATAATGATGGCAAATTAACACGCGATGGCTTCGCGGTTGCCTTGTTTCTAATCGATGAGCGACGTCGAGGCAATCCCCTTCCCGCCTCTCGTCCTTCTTTCCTGAGGGCGTCGGATATACCTCATCCGGGCGGAAAGGATCCATACCTACCCGAGAAATCCGCCAATCTGCAATTTGCACCAAGTGAGAGCTTGCAGAGACACCCTTCATATGTTAGATACCCGGCCTTACCGTCCCAATCGAACAACGTCCGTTTCTCGTCTATATGGGACAATCAACCTGGTGAGGGTCATTATTATATATTCCGTTTCATAGCCTCACTCCCCCTCTGCAGCCTCCCCGAGTTCACTTACATCTCCCACCACTCCTGTTGATCCTACCGTCGCTCAACTGACGCGTGAAGTCCAGGAAAAGCAGAGATTAATAACGCAACTGCGCCAGTCGCATATTGAAAAGGCGAAGACCATCACAAATCTAACGCACGAAAATATTTCCCTTCGCGTCGTAGTCGAAGAACTCCAAATTCAGGTGGCCGCCAACGACCCCGAGACACATAGGGTCGTGAGCCAAGTACTCGTGAAAGAGAACGAGGGGCTGCGAGCATCGGTGCAAGAGCTGAAGGAAACAGTGCAGCAGCTCCAGGCGACCAGCTCTGATGTAGAAATGCAGCGCATCCAGTACGAAGACCTCGTTCGAGAAAACGAGCGTCTCACCAGTCGTGTGACCGAGATGCGCGAGTCGACGACGCAGCTGCCGTGGTCCGGCGGGGACTCTGAGCTGCAGACCCTTATAAACGAAGATTTGGCCCGCGAGAACGCCCGCCTTCGGGCAGAGGCTAGGGAGATGCAGGAGAACGTCGCCCAGCTCCAGGAGGCCACATCTGGTTACGACGAACAGCGGAGGCTAAACGCAGAGCTTGTGCGTGACGGTGAACGTATGCAGGAGACAATCCGTACGATGCAGACAAGACTAGATGCACAACGGAGGGAGGTCGGCCAGCTTTCGAGGGAAATCGATCGTTTGAAGACGCAGGCGCGGGCCAACCCTGTTGCGGGACCAAGTCGCACTCGTACTAACGATACGGACGTGCCGCCCCCGGCATACGATGAATTCGGCGCAACCCCAACTTAACCGTTCTTTTGATTGGTTTAATGTCTACGAATTCAGTCGACCCGGGCAACTGGTGATAAAAGTGCGGGTGTCGTGCGTAGCCGGACGGATGGGATTTTGCTCGTGCAGCCTGCATCTTTGGGACACTAGCGGTGGAGAAGCCGTTCGACACTACCTATAGCTTGCGTTGCGGATCTTCGTTGAAATCTATGGACAGTTTCTACTTGTATTTTATGTGTATGTACTTGTACGTCTGCGATATCAACGTTGTATCCGATAGTCCACGAAAATCACAAATATTTTACTCAAAAATTGACCAAGGAAAACGAGACCTCGCTTGTGTCAACGACCAAACCAAGTTCAACATTCAACGTTCAACCACAATACAAACCACGAGTACATGTACCCGCCTCCTCCTCCTCCAGGGCGCCACCATATTAGCCTCTATAGGAATCATTAGATGGGTAACCGTGCACTGGGCAGCGACGCATCATGCTACAATGATATCCAGCCGCCAGAGCCTACTCGTCTGCGCATGGCCGTAGGCCAACGCAGTACCCAACCGCTCTATGGTGGCGCGTCGTCTCCGCGTCACATCTCGTATCTGGTTCACGACTCGTACATAAGCGTCTCGTTCGCAAATGTAAGAGAGGAACTGACCATAAACCACAACCAATCTCTTCTGCTCGTACCTCCAACGCGAATCCTCGGGTTGTCGACCATGGGCGCGGACGTTGTAGAGGGTGGAGGGTGTCGCGGGGAAAAAATGTATAGTCACAATGCACGCCTATACACGTCGAGCCGAAACGAGCGACTGACTGCGGCGGAACACCGGTTTAGGGTTTGGAGTATACCCTCACGATGGACGCCTGAACGCCAAGCTGGGGGGTACCAATGCTGACTGCGGCGGAACGTCGGTTTTGTGGCTTTTCATTTTCGAGGGAACGGGAACAAAACTGCGGCAGAGACGACCATAGGGGTGGCCGGTCAGAGAATCTGTATCTTCACAGTGCACGCCTATACACGTCGAACCGAAACGAGCGACCGACTGCGGCGGAACACCGGTTTAGGGTTTTAAATATGGCTCACGACGCACGCCTGCATGCCGAGCTGGGAATACCAATGCTGACTGCGGCGGAACGTCGGTTTTGTGGCTTTTGAAAGTTTTCTCGCGACGGACAGACCGAACTGTGTGAGAGGCGTCGGTCAGTTTCCATTCACGCTACGGGTGCGACAACTTACACTCGGCCTCGAGGACCACGTTTCAGGGAGACCACGCCGGGCCTGCAATCGCTGGTGTTGGCCGGCGGCGGCGGCGCTAAACGGAAGGTGAGCATTGAAGGCCGGGGCGGGGACGAAATCGCACGTCTATGTCCCGAAGGACGGCGGGCCCTGGCGGTGTGCTGGACTGGATGTCTTGGGAGCGACACCTACATTGGTGGGTCAGAATACCATACATAGGAGAACAAGACGAGCGAAGGCACTCACGTTGGGAGGGTGGGCTAATGGCCCGAACACGCTGTTGGCATAAAGCCTAGGGTGGCCTGGCGATGTGCTGGACTGGGCGTCTTGGGAGCGACACCTGCATCGGCGGGTCGGCCTCTGTTACAGCTGTATGAGAAACACGGCGAGCGAGCGAAGGCACTCACGTTGGGCGGGGTGGGCTAATGGCCCGAACACGCTGTTGGCATAAACGCCTGGAGGTGGCCAAAGCCGGAGCGCGATTGGCACAAGACCGAGTGCAGAATGCCCGAAAGCATAGTGGTTTGTAAGAAACCGAATTATTTATACGCTCGAGGTGTTTGTTGGGTGTTTGGTTGTATGTTGGTTGTGGCTGACCGTGTCTCGGTTGTCGGGCCGGATTGGGATAGGGGTGAATAACACACAAAAAACAAAATCCTTTCAACGCAGTGAGCATCGCTCGATTGACCGCAGCCAAACGCTCCGCTGTTTTCCGGTACTACTTCAACTTTTGCGGAATATTCCGCAAACCCGAGATGGAATAACGGAGCCTATTCAAGTTGAGACAAATATTTGACACAGATACATCAGCACCGAACGACCCTTGAAAGCTGTTCGAGACTTCGAGTAGTTCAAGTATGCTCGATAAGATGTGCATCACGGTTCGACGAAAACGCGGCCTTGTAGGCGCGATATTGAATGTGGCAATATTATCGGTAACCAGTAATACAGCCACCGAAACGCCGAAAGTACTTGTGCGAGATCTCGGGCACAGCTGGGGGGCCAGAGTGTAGTAGAGTGCAGCAGCCCTAATCACGGATAGCAGCGGGTCGAACTTGAAAGAAAGCGTCAAAAGAAACCTATGTGGCTATGCTCGTGATCGTTGCTCTTCACCACAAAAATCAAACGCCGTTTGCGAAGCTCGAACGTCCTTGCGCTTGAAAGACCTTAAAACACCACGGCGATCAGATGAACTCACCACCGAACAGTACCGCTGCATTCATACACGGCAGATACTCATAACTGGACCCTGGTCTCGGCGGTAGTCACAGACGACCCAGCCCTGTTGCCTTAAGCTGGCAAGATCCTTAAATAAACTAATAGCGCTTGGTTTCAGTCACCGCTGCGGTCTTTATCCATTTCACGACGTTCCCTACCCCAGAGCTTGAGCTGGTCTCGCTCGCAAACACACACGCATGGAAGGATCTGGTAATCCTCACCACAAATGGGCATTAAATCTGCTCAACGGCCAACAATCAAACGACTTAACGAGCGATGACGAAGAGGCGATTCGGCGGCCGCCCGAGGCGGGACATTACGACGACAAACGCGAGACTGTGCAGACGAATTGGAGCGATGGGGCGAGCATGTACAGCAACAGTGCCGCAGACAACTACCCATACCCTGAGAAGGACGACCGCCAGTATCCCGAGGACGACTATCAGTATCCTGAGAAAGACGACGACGGCCAATATCCTGAGCAAGACGGTTATCCATATCCTGAGAGCGTAATCGACATGCCCCCATACCCGAACCCGCAGAGGGATCTTCAACTTCAAGAGCCCTCGCGAGAATCAAGTCTGTTTGGGCCAGGAGGCTCACAACTGAGTTTCTGGGACCGATTCCGAGGGAAGGGGCGGCCTTATATTGGCTGGACACAGAGTCTGGTTGCGATTGCTCGGTCTTCGTGTAAGCACATTAGTCTCATTCATCTGGTCGCGCCCACGACTTATAATACATAGGGCTTAACATTCTTCTGGCATTCGTGCCCATAGCCTGGGGCGTTCATTTTGTAGGCACTGTATCCCACACCGTGCAATTTGCATGTATGGTCTTTCATTCTTACCCTTGACAATATTCTGATTTTAAGCAGTCTGTTTTGTTGCCATCATACCCCTGTGCAGACTTCTCGACTACGGAGGAGAGAATCTTGCATTGTATTGCGGAAAAGATATAGGTGACCTTATAGTCATCACCTTGAACAAGTATGCACGATTTTTCTCTCATTTGACGTTGGTACTGAGAACAAAATGCAGTGCAATCGAGGCAATCCTTGCCATCTGCCTGTTGGCGACATGCCAGTAGGTTTACGGAAAAAGTCAGCTTGAATATACGCTGATCGACGATTAAGGCTCAGGCTCTTGCAGTCTACCATTGTTGGCGTGGTTCTACTCCGTCTGCTTCTCGTCCCTGCATGTGCATTTATTGCGGGTGGGGCCCGTGTCGCAGCCCAGGATCTGCACCCCCATCTTTCGGAATTGAATCAGACGTTACTCACGACGGGGTCCGCTTTTTTGTCTTATCCTGTTGACGTCTCTGAGTAATTATTTCATAGGGTGCTGACCATCCTCCTTCCTGCCGCCTTCTTCGCCGCTCTGAACAGCAGCAGTTCTTCGGGAACCAGTCCAAATGCCGTCAGCGACGAGGTACGGGGCGACCTTCTGAAGATTAGCCGTGGGCTTGCAGTTATTCTCTTGATGGTGTAGGCTGGATGTTAACATCTTCGAAAACTCGATTCTTATCCTCATCCAGGTATCTTTGTTCTCGGATCTTTCTTCACAATCCTCCTGGACCGGACAACCAGCTGCATGAGCACAAGGACGCCCCGGAAGAATTCAAGGAAATGGCAGAGAAGATGGCTGAGGAAGAACCGGAGGTCAATTCTTGGGCGTGTCTCATCCTGCTTGTCCTTACCGTCGGTCTCATGGCTGTTACCGCTGAATTCGTGAGTGTACCAAGTCTTCCCAGTACCTGCTTAACGCTATGCAGCTTGTGGTGAGCATCGAACCCATGCAAGAGCTCCATCAAATCAAGAGAGAGTACGATATGTTCTTTCTCGCTTTCTTCTCTAATTGTGACCTTATTCTCAGGTGGTTCGGTCTTGTCTTGCTGCCGTTTGTCTCCTTCTCCGCCGAATGCATCATGACCGTGGTCTACTATGTGCACTTCCATCTGAAGCACTACCTTGGCACGCCGCTCAGCCCGCCCAAAACGCTGGCCGAGGCGCGCTCCATCGACCTGAGCATACAGTTCCTGATCTTCTGGATGCCTCTTCTCGTTCTGCTGGCATGGTTCACCCACAAGCCCCTTCGTGCTCTTTGACCTGTTCGAGGTCGTCTTGCTTATCGGTGCCACGTTTCTGGTCAACTATGTCACGGCGGACGCCAAGACGAACTGGGTCGAGGGCGTCATGATGCTCGCATTGTACTCGATGATAGTGCGTCCTGTCTGTTTACCCGGTGCCCGCTTTCTGACTGAGCTACTATAGGCCCTCACGGCTTGGTTCTACCCCGGCCAGCCCGCCGTAAACACGATGCTGTCCTGTAGCAGCATTCAGGACGTTCTGGCGGCACAAGGAGTCCCACCAGGATCGAGTTTCACAAACATTTCCTTTGCGGGCTTCCACGCAACGCTGGACAACAGTCAAATAAGCAACTTCACCGACCACCTGCGGGATCTCAAGAAGCTGTACGATGTCCTCGCTGAGCAGAAGAGTTCATGATATTCTGCTGCGTCTACGCTTAATACATACGGTTAATAAATTAGATCTATTCTGGCGTCCGTGCCAGTAGGTTTCCCGAAACCGACCGGCCAAGACCTTCTACTGCGCGATGGAGAACGCTGGTCACCAAGATTCTAGTCTGCGCGATTTCTGTATCGGTGTTGCGGGCGGTCATGCGCATTGCCTCGAGCTCCTTGAGATCAAGGGGCTCGCCGAACGTAACACTAAGGTGTTTTCCTAGCCGGGAAGATATTTGTAGGGAAACGAACGGCCTTCGGGCATGAGGGAATCGAACCCGGTGATCCACATCGGGATAATGACCGGGAGAGTAGCCGCTTCCATGAGTACACGGCCTCTGCGAGACGAGAGCATTTAGAACGGGCTACGGATCACCCCGAGTATAGAATGAATACTGACACGCCCCATTTAAACCGCGGTAGATGGGCGACACCATGATGCTGCGCGTAAGTGTTGGGCTGATTGACTTTGCCTTCGGAGTAGAAGTGGACCTGATGGCGGATGGAGTTTGGACGGGCGACGGATGAGGCAGTGGGGTACGCACCCAGCTGCCGTTGTTAAGCTTGTCGATCGCGGCGTCGACGGAGGGCTGATAGATGCCGATGCCGCGAACTGTCTCGAGGACTTGGCCATTCCGAAAGAAGGCGGAAAAAACACTATCTGGTGCACTTGGATTACAACAGGCATACGAGGTTGCCGGCGTGCTTACGGGTTGGTGAACATTATGTCCGACGCGCCGAGGGTCCAGCGGGTCGTACGAGAATTAAAACAGTACTTTGTGGCAGGACGCCCCAGGTGAGAGGATCATCGAGGCTAACAGTGCGCAGCTGAGTGACAGATGGTGTGGTGAGAGTTTACACACGTTGAGATGTGATTTGATACTGGTTGGGGTGAGCACTGGAGATGGATGGAGGGGGTAAAAATATTACGAGTAAGGAGCCCATTGGTACGGGCGGCTGAGAGGGCCACCTCGAGGTGTTGGAGGCCATGGACAGACACAGAGCAGATTGTATTCAGAGCAGCCTTGCACGTTAGATGAACGAATAACGTAGTGAGCATTTATTTATTGGGAATGGTATAGGTTTCATGCAGTGGCCGTTTGATTTCGCGTTGAGAGCTCGGTTGAAGAAAATGAGGCAGTAAACCACGTGACCGCCAATCTTTCCCCAAGATAAGTTAACTGGAGACGACCACCATCGGCCAGCCTGTAGGCAGCGATGTCGCCGGCGTTTCTCCCATTCCTGGCGGCCATTCTTCTGGTCTACATCTTCATGTGGCTCTCCGTCCTGGCCGTCGACGAGGGCCTCGACGCCCATGAAGCAGGGCTCGCTGTCGTCGCTGCCCGTGTGTATTTTATCAACCCCATTTATTTGCCCCTCCTCATTGGCACTCCCCACACCCTCCAGGCAACCCTTTCAGAGAACAGGGCCCCCCAGCGAATATGGCAAAACTTATCCTGCTGCGCCATAAGGTCAGACATCGCCCCTCGCCACTTTGGGGCGCTCTTACCAAGCATGCACAGATCCAGACCACGAACAGAAAACGACGCAGCTCCTCGCAGTCTCGCCAGCCCCCGCGGGCATGCAGCATCAGCCAGTCGTTATCACGCCAGTCTTCTCCTTGGATGCGTTTTGGCAAGGCATTCGGCGGGAAACAGTACCACTAATTCAACGCCCACTACTTACCACTATTATTCATACCCATGGATTCGGAATGGTTTTCAACGTGTACCATCAGTCCTATACCGACAATTTGCTTTCTTCGTTCTTGGTTCGCTGGGTTCTATAAGTTACGGCTTTAAATGTACAGTGCTAGAGGAAATACAAAACGACCACGGAAACATGATAATAGCATGTCACACAAACCGAGTGCTGCGGTCGGACGCAACCACTCTCAACACACTGGACTGCGCCTTGAGAGGCCGCCGCAGCTCAGTTGGGCGGGAACCTGGCAGCGGGCCGGCGTGCAAGGAGCCGCCGCCTGTCTTTGCCTTTGCCTTCTGACCGGTGACGGCATTACGGCCCGACGCGCGGCCTGTGCCCAGATTGCGTGAGCGACCCTCTGTCTTTGCCCATTGGTTCATCCGCTCCCGCTCTCGCTCAGCTCCGCCTTCCACCGAATTCTTACGTACCTGCCTTTATGTCAGCGAGAATGTCACCAACATTGACTCAGCACTTACCTCCTGTCCCCGAGATATCGCTTTGACCTTTGTCTCCTCGTCCGAGTCGCCCTCGTCCACCCACGATACGTCGTGGACGTTCATTTCCGGCTGTCGTGTTTCAGTTTACAATACTTTCCCATCCTGAAATAACTCACCTCGACGTGCTCCTGCCGAGCTAGCTCGCGCAGGCTCTCGGCAAGCTCTTTTTGCGTTACGACTCCGCGCGCGTCCTCGTCATCGCTCGCCATCTCCGCATCCTGTCCGGCTTCAGGCTGCGTTTCTTGAAGATAGGCAAACTCTGCATCGTTCCCAGGGTCCAGATCGTCGCGGTAGACTTGGTAGAACGGCAATGTGTGCGGATCGTTAGCTGTTGAATTACATCGTGGGCAATGGACCATGCAACTAAATTGGACCACGAACCGAGCTTACTGACGTCGCCTCCGATCTTGGGTTCGTGGAGACCACGGCGCATCTTCCGCGCCCGCATTTCGTCCTCCTCGTCCTCCTCGTCGCTATCGTCGAGCCCGAGACCACGGTTCCGCCGTTTCTTGCGCAGCTCACCCTGCACCACCGCCTGTTGTAATTTTTCATTGGCTAGATCGTCCTCGTGGGTTTGCTCCCTGCACAAGCAAGTCAGCTCCAAGGTTCGTCTCATGTCAAAAGGAGAAAAACAAACTGGTATTTCTCGAATACCCGGTTCGCCGCGACGGTACGTTCGTCCATCTCCTTGTCGTCCACGAGCGTCTCGAGCGTCCGGTCCATGTCCTCGCCGTCTTCCTCCTCACCATCGTCCCGCCCGTGCCCAAACCCAAGCATCTCGTCGTCATCTGACTCCTGCGCCTCCTCCGCCACGAACTCGGACTTTCTCCAGCGGCTTCTTGGGCCGCGGCGCCCTTACTCCGTCGCGGCGTAACAGGTCGAACGCGTTCTTCGGGCGTATTATGGGGCTCGGGGACGGACTTGAGCGTGTCGAATGTGGCGAGGGCGTTCGTGTGCGTTTTACCAGTCGGTGGCGGATCGGCGACCGTGCAGGCGCGTCGAGTTCGACGGACTCGGTGAGCGACAAAGTGCGGAGGGGTCGCCGCAACGAAGACTGTGGGTCGAGAGCCCACTCCGCTGAGTTGCAGAGATACTCCCAGATTGGGATGGTGAAGACGGATGGTAGACCTCTGGCTCCTCGCCGTCAGGACGCGTTTGTGTGAGGAACCTGTGGAAATTAGATGGGAGTCTGTGGGATGGATTGAGCTCAACTAACCCATGATCATTGACATATAATTCCTCCTTGGTGTTCTCCGATTTTCTGTTCGCAGTCTCCCATAGAAACTCTTGTTCCTTCTCGAAAATAGCGTCCGCCTGGCGTTTCAGATTATCCCCAACTTGGAAGGCAGGTTGGAGGTTCACATCCTGAGTAAGGCCCAACGTTGTGGTCTTTTGTCGCAATGCAAAAAAGCCAGGTTCGGACTGTATTGATAAGATAAGCAATGCAAATAAGATAATCAATAAATATGATCGAGTTGACCTTTTCCGTGAACGAAGTAGAGAACCCTAACGGCCGTTTCAAGGGTTGCTGCTCCGTGCCAGATTCGAACAAGTCTGAAAATCCAGGCTGCAGCGGCGCGCCCTTGAAACTAGTCGACTCGTCGTCCGAGAACTGAGAGAATCCTTTTGCGCTATTCCCCACACCAGCATCGAAGCTTGGCCGCAACGTCGATTCTGGGCTGTCAAGCGGCTGTCCAGATAATGGAGACGCCTGCTTTAACCTCGCAGCGAAATCGATTTGGGAAGGACGGGGCTCTGCTAAAAACGGATCCTCGTCTGCGAGCAGATTCTGCAACGGCCGGCGTCTGTCCCCACCCGCCTCGTTCTCGTTCTCGTCGTCCCCAACGTCACTCATTGGCTCGTGGTCCCCCGGCGACATCGACAAACCCCGTTGTATTCCCTCCTCAAGCCCGAACAGGGATCCCTGCCGACCTAGCCCCGGTCGCGCGCCGAACGGATGGCGAGGAACAGCCTTGTTCTCCTTGTCCTCGCTCCTGTCGTACATCAAATGCGTATTGTTTTCCTTGTCCCCCTCGTCTTCCGTGCGCTCGTCCATAGAAGATATCGATCCACGATGAACGGCAAGCTCAATAGGGGAGACCAGATTCTCGTCATTGTCTTCCTGGCTGAGGATGCTCTCGCGAAGAACAACTGATGCGGATTTTGCGAGGGGAGCTGTGTTTTCTTCGTTTTCGCTGTCTGAATCGATGACGGCCCGCGTACGGCGCAAGGCGCGACCCTTGACCGGGCCAGGTACTTCGTTCTCCTCGTCTTCAGCCTGATCCTCGTCTCAGCCTGTCCTCGTCTCCAGCCTGGTCCTCCTCCTCGTCGTCGTCCTCGTTTACCATCGTGATGTCTGCGTCCTCCGCATCTCCGTCACTGTCTTCTTGTGCGCGAGGACTCGCCGATCCCTCTGTTCGGACCAGTCCTCGTCGTCGACGTCGTCGTCTTCATCAACCTGCATCCGCGCCTCCCTGGCTTCAGCGTTCTTCTGGCCTCGCTCTGCGTACGCCTTGTACGCCTCAGCCCTGAGTGCGACGCTGTCGTCTGCTCCTTCGCCGATCGCTACCACCCTTCCACCGCGTTTCACCCATTCATCCTCCTTCTCCTTCGTCACCTCCGCGTTCTTCTGCGCAACCAACTGTGCCAAGTTCTTGGACAGTTGTTCTTGCGTCAGCATTGCACTCAGCGGCAATGGCTTCGAGGGCGTCGAGTTCTGCTTCGCTCTCTGCTCTGCCAGAGTAATACCTCCCAGGGCCAGCTGCCGTTTCCTCCCTTCCGATGGTTTCTTCTTGCTCCCCGAGCCTCGCTCTGCAATGATATCCTTTGCTTTGATCTCGGTTGGACCTGCGATCTCAAAATCGTCGTCCTCGCTGGCGTTAGCATCAACAGGGGGTCGTGTGGCGGCCAACAACTTCTGCTTCGTGGCCATGAGTTCCCGCCGTTTTTCTTCCAGCGTCTTCGTTCGCTTCACTGCGTCCAGCAGGGTCCCGACGTCTGGCAGATTCTCGTCGTCAGACTGGTCCAGCGCGCGGAGTTCGACTTTGGGCGGAACAAACGCCTCTGGGAGTGGTGTTGATACCGCCTCGACGGGCTCGATAAACGCCGCTGCAGTCCGGTGCTCGCCAGGAGAGGAGGAGAACGACGAAATTGGGTCGTCGGACGAGGCCGTCCTGGTCAAGTTCGTCGTCGCGCTGGAGGTGAAGTCAGCGGTTTCAAAGCCCCACTCAAGACTAGGCTTACCCGACACCATGGAAGAAATTTTGCAAGCTGAAGCGGGAAGAAACTTCGGCGCGCTGGACGGCTGCTTTCTGAGCGCCGGCGATACGTCCACGGTCGCGGATGGTTTCTAGTTTGTCTTTCTTGGTAGGGGCCTAGACACTACGTTGAACGACCGGTGATACGGTACAAGAAACGAACTCACTTTGAGCTTTGACTTTGTGGGAAGGGCCTCTGAAGGTCGCTTCTTGTGGACCGCTACAGGCTCGTCGTTGAACCGAAGAGGAGGCACTTGCGTCCTTGACGCCGCTAGCTTCCCCTTTCCCTTCGAGCGAGAGGTGTTGGATGCTATTCGCGCGGGCATTTCGTCATCTGAAGTAGGTGGTGTCGGGGACGAACGCGACTTCGGCGTGGTGATGGGATGCGGGACCATGGGCGATCTCAGCACACCTTTGGCGTCGTTCTCCGAGTCCTCGTCAGAATTGGGAAGAACGACACGCTGTTTGGCGCGTCGTCGGCCCACAATGGGTGGAGGAGAGGCGGGGGGAGAGCGGCTCTCAAATGCTACCGATGCCGCGGTGAGTGTGGATAGAGACCCACCGAAAACATCTTGTTCCACCGGCGGACGTTGGAGACTGGGCGAGTTTGGGACGGTCCGAGAAGCATCGTTACTGGGGATGATCGTCGGAGAATGTCTGTCGGATAGATGGGACGGCCGGCGGGACGCGTCTTGGGCGTCGGGGACGGCTGGGTTGTCGCCATCTGCAGGCATTTCTTCGTCGAGTTCCTTCATTTTGGCCCTCCATGCAAATTGGAAACCGCCTGACGCGTCGCGAACCTCTTCGTCGCTGCCCTCGTCGTCGGCCACGTCAACTCGTGGCTGACGCGACAGACTTGGATTCCCGGGGTTTTTTCCATAGGGATGAGATGCAGCTGTTGTGGAGGCTGTGGAACTAGAAGAACAAGCTGGTCCCGACCGTTGGAGTGAAGCATTAGACTCGTCAGAGAGCGTGTCTTTGGGCCTGCCATAAGTGCGAGCAGGGCGTTTTATGGGGACAGACATAGACAGAGGAGGAGAGGAGGAGGACTCGACCTGTGGGAACCAAATGGTCTTTATCCAGGGTCTTGTACCGCGTTGAGAGCAACGCGTTCAATCCACAGTGAAAGCGGAGGAGTTGAAGGTTGTCACAAGGTGACTGGACGCGAACAGCCAAACAAGCAACGCGGTCACGTGGAAATAAACAATGGAGTGTTCTGCGCGCCAAAAGACACTGATGGACCATTTCAACTATCTAATATTATACATCGTGCGGAATACATACTACATACAGAACTTGCCCCAATGCGAAACAGCGAAGAGAATCGAGATGCTATGGAAAGATATTGCAATAATGATACAGTGATGATGAATCCTGGTGTCCAAGTTTGGTGGGATGAGTTGGGGAGGCGCAAGAGGCGCATGGTTTTAAGGACGAGTGGGGTGAGGCGAAGGAACGACGAGGAATAGATGGATGTCATGAGAAGGTCAACTGCCAATTGTCGGGGCTGTCTTTTGTGGGGACAAGCCCTGCAAACAGCGAGTTTCCAAGGAGAAAATCTATTCGCCTAATCCCTTTGCGAGTCTCTGAATTGGCGGCAGCAGGATCCACCTGGGCCAGCCTACTGCACCGGGTGTAGAATGCCTGCCGAACAGAGGAAATAAAGTGGGGCGGAAGAGCCATGGCCTCAAGCTCTTCCGTCCGCACTGGACGGCGGAGGTCGCGATAGATGCCATTGAGAACATCTGCGACGGTGATATATGCCCGGGTTTAGACGAGGACGGACGGATGGAAATATGCCAAGGCAAAGCGTCACAGACAATTGTGAAGTAGGGGAGGTGTGCAGTAATAGCCGGTTCTGCAAGCACGCGGGGTGAGAGCACCGGTGAAGCAGATACGTATAAGCTGGGTCATAAGAGACGTCGAGCGTCATCCTATGCCTGCTAAGAGCGGAGAGGGCAGAATGCATGTCACAGCTCAACGCCGGTAGCGGTGCGCAGGCATAAGGCGACCGCGAATGATTCAATGGAGGAGGGGACATGGGCCCGGGAGAGGCCGAGAAAGAGGAGATTGTGTATGTGGGAGAGGAATAAGGATATGGGGAGGTGCTGGTCGATGTCCCCGCGTAGGGGAAACCCCAAGGCGGGGAGCCTGCGACGTACCCTGTCCTGGCTGGCATCGTTGAGGAAGATGAGATTGGCGTGTGGGGGACGAAGTCCTTGGGGGGATTGCTCCGAGAGGATATTGTTGGGATCCTTGCATCTGTTCATCGACACTTTATATCTACGCGGTGCAATACAGGGTCCGCAGCCGCAATTGCTGATGAGGGCGTCAACCTGACTCGAATCTTGTGAGGTCGTCACGTTTTCTGTGACCGAGACGCGTTCATCAGAGAACGAAGATTGCAAGCTCATCTCCAGTGTTGATCTCCGTTCTGAGGCTATTCCCTAAAAAATTATACTAAATCGTTGGCAGACTCACATCCTCGTGGTAGAAGACGTTTCCCCATTTTTTATGAGTCTTTTAGTACGGTAAAGCAAGTAAATGGTCGAAACATGGACGGCGTCTACTGTGGGCGTCAAACACATTCCGAGTCATGAGGTGTCTGACGTGTCTGTTTGCCGTAGCGAAGGTCAGAACGACTAGTCCTTCGCAGTTGGAACACGCAGTCGATTCGGCCGCCCTTGTAATAGTCCTGAACACGTATCGACGCGGCTGCGGCTGCGGCCACGAATGCAAAGGTTAAAGTACCCGACTTGTTGCTGCGATCCAGAGTGCGCCTGATACGGATTTGACCACAACTCAAATAGTCGTGTTGCGGTCTATAAATATTGTACAAATGAGAGTCGAATCAGAGTACACTACTCCACCGTTCCACGAGAGCTTCAACAGGCTCGGTGAGGGCCTCTTGTACGCTTACACACTGGAGTAGGAATTCCATTTCCTTTTGGCCATTGTAGAACCACGAGCAAAGGGCCTGAAATAGAGATGAGTATGGAGGCAACTCTAGATACGAAATTTCTTACAATCATGACTAGATTGAAAAACGTGGTTAGCGCAATTGATTCGATGGTCCCAGGAAACAAGACGTACCATAAAAGGCTAACATCGCATAACCCTCTGCCCAGTTCGTCTTGGAGTCCGCCGTAACATAGTTCACGATGAAACACGAGCTGATAATGAGCGCGACCTCGAATACATCTACGGGAGGATGTCAGTAAGATCCGATTTGCAGTTACAACAGTTTTCACCAAAGAGAAGGGACATTGGACGATCGATCCACCATCCCAGGATAACAATGAAGGGCATCCAGAACATTGTAAATTGTATGCTCAAGTCAATTGGGCGCGCGTTGGCCAGCGTCGCCTGAAAATTCCGTGATGAGTTCAAAAGATGCAATACTTTCTAAAACCGAGAGCTTACGGGAGGTGAAGGTTGGCCTCTGGCGTACTGAATCCAACTGCGGAGGAAGAAGACGATGGCGAGGAAGCCTGCAGAAGATTTGGATGTTGGTGACTTGGCCGAAAAAACAAAATTGTAAGGACGAACCATCACCGGAAAAGGACACCAGCGGCAGGAGGATAAGACCAAACCACCTATAAATGATGTAGTGAGTAGAGATACACATGGGGCTGGAGGTAAGCATTACTCCTCTGTTATGCCACCCTTTTCCCTCACGAACTCGATGCTATCAACCAACTAGCAAAGGGTGTCGGTAAGAAAAAGGAGCAGGAGAAATCGTGCTCACCCATTCGGCAGTCGCACCCATGATTGCAATAGTGATAACGAGCATCCCAATGCAGACCCACTGGTTGACCTCCGGATCTTCGTTGTCCATTTCTATTGCGCGTTCCTTCAAAGCTTCCGGAGCGAGTTTGTGTTGTGCCAGCTCAGAGTTGCCTGGGCCAGGCGGGTTGTGAAGGAAAATCCGAGAGCAGATGTATCTAAAATGCATGTGTAAATATCAAGGTAGAGCCTGCAAGAGTTTACAACCAACACAGTGAGGAGGATCACGGCTAAGCCACGGCTCATCTGTAGAAACTTTGTGCGGTTGTCATCATTGAGAAAGGACTCTACTGTCTCCGATGTAGGCAAACCCGCCCTGCCGTCCAGTGCCGCGAAAAATGCAGCCGGTAGCAGGAGCGTCATGACTCTGGCCGTTGAAATTAGCGGGTAAAATGCTATGTATATCGAGGATATTACCCGATGGTGAGTAGCGTGTGGTTGAGTTGCGTAAGATGAGGATGTAAATCCTGTTCCAAGACCCTCGCACCACCTACATACGGGCTGTCAGACAACTTGAGAAGAGGAGAGGGAGACGGTGACTGACCAGTAACGAATGCTACGCCAGGAATAAGGAGGAGATGGAGGAGAACAACACCAATTATTGTTGACTGTAGTAGTTTAAGCTCGCATTTTTTCAAAAGAATGATGGCCAAGGTAGCCTCGACGGTACTAAGGTGCGTTCAGTTTGAGCGACAGAATGGCACATAGTATGACGGACTTATTCAGCGTGACTACAAGGAGATCTCCGAGGTCGGCCCCCAAATAAAAGGCCATTTGCTCTCCACCTGCACCCACGTATTAGTTTTAGCGTCACTTAACAGAGGATAGAGCTCACCGTAATCAAAAAGCTTCTCCAGCGGTATGATGGACAAAAAACATAAAACGAAAGTAAGAGTATCATTCCACTTTCCGAAATGTGCGGCCCATGCAATGGGGATGAACAGGAGCAAAAGGTTTAACCCTGCCGGTGTGTCAAGCGCGGACAATTTGGGGAGGATTTTCTGAACGTACAGGAAGAAAACACAATTGCTTTCACAGACTCCGCGAAGGAGACTTTCGATTTGCCTCTGCGCAGAAAACGGTCACCCATGCGTTCTACCCGGTCAGAATCCCCGAGCCTGATTTTGTGCTCTCTGGCTTCAGGACTCAAGGAACTCCGGGAGGAGTTCGAGAAGCCTTGCTCTTCATCGGCGATGCGGCCAGCAGAGGTGCGTTGGACGACGTTTCGTAGTGGGATAGAGTCGGACATGGAAGTTGGGTAGCCAAGTGCCTCGTGTAACTGCAATTATAGGACGCGCAGGTCTACTCCGCAAGAAGGGAAGCTAAGGTAATGGGTGGAACGAAAGTGGGGCTGGGCCGCTGTGGAAGGGTAAAGTACTATATCCGTATCATTCTTCATTAGTCTTGGTGATGTTGCCAAGACAGAGACGGACAGCGGTAATATGACTTGGGCGCTCTCTTGGAGGCTTGGCCTCGTCAGACCAAGTCCAAGGGAACGGTTTGAACGAAATAGATTGAACAGGGCAAGTGGTCAGAAGACATATCCATTTCCCAAGCACAAGCGTTCGTCCAGTTTCATTTCTTGGCTCGATAATTTGGGAAAAACGGACCGCCTCCGGTGAACGGTTTCCATGCCCCACGCTGCCCACGCCGATCACCCGATCAAAACTGTTCCGGGTCCGGCGCTCAGTCTAGAGTTCTCGGAGACAGTTGATTTTTAAAAGTAATGTATTCGATAACATCGGAAGCATCGAGTGACACCCGTCAAGTCGTAAGTACATAAAAATGGCGTTATACCTCCGGCTTCTCCTTCTCCGTCGGCATCTCAGTCATGGCGTCCGTAGGAAGAACGTGGCCATGCTCGTCCATCCGGGCACTAGGTAGCAGTTAATGAAAAAAAGGACGAGAATGAAGAACATTCATCACTTACATGGTTTCGTCTTCTAAATCGGTGTGGTCTTTGACGCGGAGATATATCATTGGCAGGGCAAAGAGGAGCCCTGCAGCACAGAGAGCCCATGTGGAAGCGAACACGTTCATGTATCTACGACATTATAAGCCAAGCAAAAAGATAAGAGGCCAAAAAAACACTCACGGCAACAAAACTGCATCCGCACGCCACGAGCCAGCAGCACCGGCAGATTGGATAGATTTATCTAAAGCAAAAGGCATGAGGAAACCGAGTCATTGTCGGTCAAAACACACGCACAGAATCCAGTGAAGTAGGCGAGCTTGTTGGGGTCGTTAGACATCGCACCCATCATCCAATAGACCGTCGTCTGCCACATAGCATCGAGAAGGCCAAAGAAGATATAGAGGAACACTCGTCCAATGTATCTCTTTTCACCTGGAAATCGGTGAATATATGATGAGTTAAGTCAAGTCAAAACTTACTGAAATCAATTTTGTTTACTGGATCAATGAGAGCAATTGATGCGCGAGTGTAGTTCCTGTAGGATTAATATCAGCAGTGTATACGGATGGGAGAAAAGGCAAATTTACTTCTGGTATTCATATCCCCAAATATGGACCACAAACACCATGATAAAGACCATGGCCCATCCAATGAACGCGCGAGTGCGACGGCTGACATCCTTCTTGTCGAGAACCACAGCCATGATCAGGGAACCGACAATTTGCGAAGACCAGTAAAGCATGCTGTTCAGCGAACGCGTACGGATGTTGAAGAGGGCACCTGTGCATCTCTTTGATTAATTGACAGTCGAGATCACACGACGAGCAATTACCATTGAACTCATTGAATTGCCAAGTGTAGAACCAGTTCGAGGCGAAAAACATGGGAAACAAAAGAAGGATCATCGGATCGGTCTTGAGCGCCACATAAAGTCCCCATAGTTCTGTTTTCCAAGAGGGATTGCGGGCGATGGTGACTCTGGTTCCATCTGTCCGAATCATTTTCTTCGGATCCACCATGAACAGTGGGATCGTAGCACCAATTACAGTGAGGACGAGGAACGAAATCTAATGAGAAATAAGTTGAACAAGATCATCGGACATTTGAATCGAGACTCACATATGTTCCGTTCTTAACTGTTCGGAAGGAACATGTCAAATACTATTCATATTTTTGAATACAAGAAACCATACCAGATCCGGCCTGTGAGATATCATAATTAGAATCATCCAACTTGCTCAAGTGAGAAAACATACCGTAGTGTGGAAGTTCTGTCCGAACGCAACGGCTGATCCAACAACTCCGCCAAGGTTGAAAATGGCCCAGAAAATCGCGATGTACTTGGCCTTGTCCTGTTCCGTTGGGTATGCCAACATTAGGGAACCTTGGGCAGTCCACAACAGACCGGCGCAGAGGCCGAGAATAGCTCCGGCGGCGATGACGAAGGCTTTGGCACCAGGATGGATATTGAGAACCCTACGTGGAGATTAATCGCGCAAAAAAAAGTAAGGATGCTAAACAGCGTACAAAAAGCCCGCAATGTAAAGGCCATAACTACAAACGAGTTAGACATGAAGTTGTCCGCCGAAACAAACACGCTCTTACCCCAAGGAGCCAAGCTGCAGTGTGAGTCGGGCACCGAGCATATTGTTCACCGAACTGCAGACTTATGAGAAGGACGAAACGCCGTTATGATAGCCGCATACCCCGCAAAGAAGGCCATAACCTGAAGGATCATTAACGCGGTGAGTGAATGGCCGTTAGACAATGATGGAAACGTACTGAGAAAGTGGAATACAGAGCCACATTGGCGTTGGCACCTAAGGAGACTAGGTTAGGTTTGCGGTTGATGCCGATACAAGACACGCACCAGTGGTTTCGTCGAGTTGGCCTCCACCGCCTATGCCGCTCAACGCATTGAAAAGTCCTGCGAGTATGGTTTTTCAACAATCTCTAGGTTTCGCGGTGGGTACAACAAACCTGGGCACATGAAGCAAACCAATCCAAGCATGGCGACCTGGAAAACCAAGGTCAGGAAACAAACCAAAAAGCAAGACCGCACACGACAGACCTGGGTCGAGGGGTGGTGGTAGATTCCCTTGAGGCCTTTCGGACGGTCGGAATACTCGGGAGGGCCAGAGCCAGAACCGTCGTCACTTCCGCTCATGTTGCCTTTGTCTGTGAGGTCAGCCATTGAGGAGGAGAAGACTCGGGGGAGAGGTTGAGTGCCAACGCGGAATCGAAAATGATACTTGGGTTTTATTCCTTCCCAACCCGCCTCACGCGGTACCTCGCAGGTGATCTCGCATCAGATAGAAGCAATAGGAAGCGGTCTTATCCACGATAATGAAGTCTCCGTAGAGCCCTCCACCAACCGAGAACGCCCAAAAGGGGATAGCTGCAACACCATCATCAAACGCGTTCCAAATTGGTCCAATTCTGTGCACGCGGACACAGTCTCCGGGTCCTCCGTCGTACTGTATGCTAGCGGGCAACAAGCGGGTGTCGAAAAGAAAGACAACCGATGGACTTGAGAGAGCCCTGAAATAAGTAGGAGGCTAGGTTCAGTCACGGGTCTCTGGCCCCGAGATTTATATACGATGCATATACGATGCCAGCTGGACGGCAAGCCAAACAGATCAAATCTACTTGATTTAAACTTATTTTTGAATCTTATCCCGCCGCATGGCAGAGTATCTCGGGATCGATGGTGATCATTTTAGCAACTTCTGGTGGTGTTTTAAACCAGTTTTGACCAGAAGAGAGGGTGCCTCAAAAAAATCAACTGGCATATGAAATCCGCAAGCGTGTTCTTCAACTTCGAAATGGAAGGAGGCGACGGTCTTAACGGCCGGAACCGGCGCTCTGTACAGTGTGCACGGATAACGCCTGCATTCACGAACATGAGACCACATTTCCAGGACTGTCTTTTGGTGCTGCCAACAATGTATCTGAGAAATAAACATGCACAAGAAAAACTGGGCCAAAAAAAAAAAGGGCGCCTGAGCTGGTTAGACGCCCAACGGTCACGGGTGCGTGTAACACAGATCAGACGCCGCTGCCACTCAAACCAAAACAACCACCCATACCAGGCGTCGAGGCAAAGACGTCGACTATTCGTCGCCGCAATGAACATTGTTGAAGATGTCCGCCGCTTTGTCGCTTCGTGGATCCACGGAGGGGAGGACAGCTGGTGCGTTTCTTTTGTTTCTTCGCGTGCCGCACGTTCAAACATGAATTCAGCCGGACATATGTTACTCCGCACCACTGCAAGCCGTCCGACCCAAATTCTCTTGACGTGCTTACGACGACATACCACACTCTTTTATTGTCCATGTTGAGCACCTGGTCACCAAAGCACACAATTTCACCATCGGGATTCTTGTCATTCGTCAAGAACGTTCTCAATGGACTTCCCTCCTCTTCCTCCAAGTCGCCTATCCCATCACAGATAGTTTCAACCTTTGGTGAACATTTGGTGGATATGATTTGGGCTGTGGACGCCGAGTTGGACGAAATTTTGGCAGACGCCAAGAACACCATTACAAACTGTGGCGACAGTACAACCGGAAGTGTTGCTGCTGCTTTATCCCGGGCTAAGAAGGCGAAGCAGAATGCAGAAAATGACAAGGATATCATAACACATATTGTGAAGCAGCTGGTGGTATGCTTTTTTAAAATAGGCTCGTGCATGCGCTTGACCACAACCAATAGGACATTGGCCTCATCGTTCCCTCCTTCTGCATTGAACGACTAGATACAACCATCTCCGCCAACGTTGGGCTCATACCGGACAAGAATGCCTTCGATAAGAAGGAAATCAGAACTCGCACCGGCTTATTGTGCGTACCGTACCTCACAATTCTTCATCTTCGCTAACCCAGCTTCAGCTACAAGCAGAACAAGTTCAACTTATTGCGTGAACAGTCGGAGGGATACAGTAAACTCACGGCAGAGCTTACGAGCAGTCTGGGCCCAGCCCACTCTGCTGCAACCGGTCTGCCAACAGAATCATACGCCTCGATCGAAGATAGAGCTCGCCCAGTGTGGGAGAAAGTGATTAGCCTTATTGGTTACTTCGATTTGGATCCCAACAGAGCCCTGGACATGATTCTCGACGTGCTATCGATTCACCTCGTAACTCATTACAGCTTTTTCCTAGCACTTCTCTCGTTCTCTCCTTGGTCTGCATCGTATCGCCGTCCCCTCGCCGACAGCGACGACCTTGGCATGAACGTGGACCAGAAACCCCAGCTCTATAAAGGGAAAAGCATAGATGAGGTCTTGTCTCTCGCAGATCGGCGCCCCCATGACATAGGGACGCAAGGAAGCAGCCCCCGAGTAATGGCGCAAGTTGTAGGGTTCAAGTTTGCGTACTACCAGGTGTGAACAGTTCTCTCCATTGTGAGCTACCGCTAACCCTTCGCTACAGTCCGCAGATGTTACGGAGCTGACACCCAAAAACTTGTATATGACCGCCGCTATCTTGATACGGGAAGGCTTCATAACGTTAGAAGATTTATATCCTCATGTAAAGCACTGCTTTTGCTGCTTAACCTTGCTAACATTTAATAGGTTTCGCCCAGTGACGCCGACATGGGTCAAGTCCACAAAGAATACTTGGCCAATGTTCAGACTAGGATTTCCGGCGCCAAGGTCAGCGCTCTGGCACTAGCGGCTCCCCTTCCTCAAGAAGGCTCTCTGGCACCCGCACCGGCGAAAGCTAAAGCACCCGTTGCTGAACAAAAGAAGGCCGCCGACCCCAAGCAAGTTCCCAACCAGAAGGTTGGCTTGCTGACGGCCCTTTTGGCTGTTGGTGCATTGAAACCTGCCATCGCCATAATGTCTAAATTCCCGTGGCTGGTTAATGCACATCCGGAGATAGCCGACCTCATGTTGCGAGTCCTTAAACTCTCCATTTCGCCACTTTATGATTCGCTTCTTGTGAACAAGGAGCGAAATCCCAGTTTCAACTCGGCGCGCGCACGGTATGGTAATACCGGTGTATCTTATCCGTCGCCTCGGAAGCCGAGCCTTACGCTATGGGCTCCCACTCCCCCAAGCACAAGTACTGTGGACTTTGTGTTCTTCTTTCCCCAATGGGTAGAGCGTGTACCTATATGTTCCTCCCTCGACGATCTAGTCGATGTAATTGAACCGTTGGTTGCATTCATCGGGGTGCACATATCTCGAGATCCTTTATTCTTGACCAAGTTCTTAAGACTTGGTCGTTCCCATTTGCAAACGACGGTAACAATATTCACGTGTAATTGAGGCAACGTCTGATTTATTCCCAGGTTCCTGTCGATGCAACAACGAAAAGGCCTACAGGCGACCCTGATCCCGAGGATCCCATCCGTATCTTTTGGTTCCGGATACTGCGCAAGTACCTCTTGCCGGCCTTGACCCTCATCCGCGGCAACGCCGTTTGCACCGTCGAAATATGGAACATTATTCGACAATACGAGACAACCGCGCGGTGGAGCCTATATGGTGAATGGAAGTCCACAATGTACAAGTCACACCCCGAGCTGCGTGTGCGCCAGGCACACGTCGAGAAGGAATCCAAAGGCATTTTGCGGCGCCTCTCTCACAACACCTTCGATTCCTTGTCCGGGACCGTTGCAAAGTTGGCCCATTCAAATCCGTGCATCTTCTTCACGAACGCTGTGAACCAAATAATGGCTTACGACAACCTCGCGAATGTGGTGATCCAAGCATTGCGATATGTAACAAACATGGGCTTTGATGTCCTTGTCTTTGTTATTCTCGATGCCCTCTCCAATCCGAAGAAGGACCGAGTCAAGGATGACGGTGTCAACACAAGCGATTGGCTGCAAAGTGAGTCAAATACATTCACGGAAGCCGCCCGTGGTTCTGAAGATGTACAGGCCTCGCTTCATTCACGGGCATGCTATTCAGACGGTACAGCGCCGATCTAACTCCTCTCCTGAAATACATCGTGCACCAACTTCATAATGGCCAGACCACGGAAATCATCGTGCTGCGCGAGCTGATTTGGAAAATGGCTGGGATTGAACCGTTACCAAGTCTATCTGATTCTCAAATCATTGCTATGGCGGGTGGCCCTGTTCTGCGCATCGAAGCCATTGCTTCTGCCGCGCGCGGTGCTCGACTTGATCCTGGAGACGCGGTTCTCAAAGGACCTCAGAGGCTCGGCCGGGGCTACTCGAGTCCTCTCTTGCGCTTCCTCTCCTTATTCAGGTTGCTCAACAACGAGATTCTTGTGTCTTCAAAGCTCCAGATGCTCATCTGAAGACCCTGGCAAGTCTATATGACACGGTCAGTTGTTTTGTCGGTGGTCCTGAAAGGCCAATGTTGACATACCCACCTTTAGACTCATGGGGTATTGCTTCAGTACTTCGAGCTTCTTACCTCCCCGTCCGTCGTCGCACCGCAGGACTATGCCAATAAGGTTTTACCTCCTCTTGCGGACCTGGGCGAGTTGTATGGCATTTGCGCCCCTATATGTATGCATATCATTCGCCCGGTATTGAACGCGAAATTACTTGTGGGTTTCTTCGTTCCAAGCCTTATTCTCCAACATTGACCGCTGTGTATGCCAGGCGGCCGCTGAGGCGATGCCAGAACAAGAGCGTCTTGCCAATGAAGAGGCTGAAAAGCGCCTGAAAGCTGCGCTCACGGCTAAGAAGCCCTTGACTGGCTCTTCTCGTGTGGCATCCCCGGCCATCGGTGGAGGCGCCGACACTCCTACGGATTCGAAGGCAGTTGTCCAAGATACTACTTCGAAAGAAGATGTACCGATGGAAACCGAACCGCCAGTCCCGACACCTGCACCTGAGGTACTGTCTTTGTGTGAGAACATTATTGAATTCTTATCCCTCTCAGAGCCCTTGGCTGCCGGAATTAGTGCCTTTGTTCGAGGATGTGAAAAAGATAGCGCCCCCTAATGCCTACAACATCATTGGGTATGCTCATCTTGTCGTTCTCTCTCCCTCTATTTATTTATTGGTGCAGGCCCGCTTTCTATGTGTCATTTTGGCAATTGTCGACTTATGATCTAACGCCTCCAAGTGCCAAATATGACGATGAGGTTGCGAATCTCCGGAATCTCAGCCGCCAGGAAGACTCCGCATACATCTCAGCAGACCGTTCATCGGACAGGAACATCCGACTGACGGCATCATCTCACCGAAGTCGACGAGATAGATACAACGCATTTGTCGGCACACTGACGCAAGAATACAAGCAGCAAACTCTGTTGCGCGCTTTCACCCTTAAACGTTGGCTCGCGAGAAGCAGCACTGGTTTTCGCGTTGTACGGATTCTGTTCGTCTTTTAAAATTTGCCTAATTCATTTTACCAGCAACATGTTCCTCGGCTGTCCTCGTGGGATCTATAATCGAGCACTGCATCCAGCCACGGTGCCTTCTCTCACCCATGGACGCAGACTATTGCGCACAGATCATCAAAGTCTTGCATACTCTCGGCACCCCAGGTTTTCACACCGTGAAGTGCTATGACAAGGTGAGTCTAGGTCGATTTCTTTGAATTATTTGGTAATGGATTATGTAGATTCTGGGGGACCATGTCCGTGTCGTTCTGTTCTCGTGCAGCGAGTACGAAGCCCGCAATTACGGTATGTTCACCCGGGTTTGCTCGTTTCTTTCTGACAGAAGTCACAGGCCGCTTCCTACGCGGTGTCCTGGCTGATCTTTCCAAGTGGCACAATGATCAAGCCCAATACACCTCAGACAGCCAGACCGTCACTCGAGGGACTGTCGTTTATCACCCTGGATTTATCCAAAAATGGACATCGAAACCCATTGATCAAGGCGACCAACTGGAGTGGGGGACGGAATTCCGGCGACTTATCCGAAAGTGGCACCTAAAGCTTTCCAAGGCAAGCATCTCGCGCCTCTTTCTGTCTATTCCTAATATCGTACCGTAGTGCTTTGCCGACTGCATTGGAACTGGGGAATTCATGCACGTATACAACGCGATCATTGTCTTGAAGGAGATCCTCCCTGTCTTTCCTCTTGCCGAAGTTTCTTTCGACACAGGCCCCACTCTCGATCAAGCGATGGACAGATTCCTCGAAACAGAAGAAAGAGACAATCTAAAAATTCTTGGACGCGCGTGAGTACCTCTGGTATATTGCATCTCAATTTTTTTTACCTGCCGGTATTCAGATACTCTGCAAGTCTCAAGAAACGGGAATCCTTATGGACAAGACCGAAAGTCAGTTATCGTGGCTATACAAACCCGTTTCAACCGTAGCTGACTGACGTACTTTACTCAGGCGGCCGGCGTGAAAACCTCGAACGAGAAGCCCAAAGCAACGCCCGCCCCACCTAACGGTCCCAGTGCTTCCACGAGTCGTGGTGCCGTGGCGTCAGCGCCTTCAGCACCTCGAGCCCAGCTTGCGAGCGCTGCCGCTCCCACAAGTGACAAACCCGCTGTTGTCCCATCAACAACAAGTTCTCCCTTCGCAAGGTACTGGTGTTCTTGTTGTCAGTTTTCAGCCTCCTAACGCTAAGTATCAAAGCATTCAAAAACCCCCCGTGGTGAAGAGAGTTCGGGAGACAGCCGGAGGTGCAGTCGATGATGTACAGGGCAGCTCTAAAGACGGAACCTCCACACCCTCCAAACTGTCCAATTCTCGCTTTAGCAGCCCTGCAAGCAGTGCAGTCGCGAAGGACTCTCCACTGGCTCCCGGCTTATCCGCTTTGGGAAAAGAGCCTCCGCAGTCGCCCCGAAGCCACCGGTCTGCTGAAGAGAAACCTTCTCGTACAGATGGGCAACCCATGCCGCCCCCTGTCGCCCCCAGTCAAACCCAAGTAGCTCAAGAGCTTCGCGAAACGGCCAAGCAAACCATAGGCCGAACCCCCAAGGAGGAAGAAAAGCGCCCTGAGTCTCGTACCCAAAATGGATCTCGAGCCCCTTCACCTCGGCGTAGATCCCCATCCCCCACAAGTCGACCCGGTACAAGAAATCACAGCTCCGAGAGTCGTGCAAGTGGTGGCCGTTCAGGCCGCGGAAATGGGGAGTCCGGAGTTGACGACAAACGGCCAGATCGTGACACTCGACAAGAGGTTCGAGATCACGCCTCAGCTCTGACGCGCCGCGACAGCCTCACTCACAACCGAAGTGACCGAGGAGCACGGGAACGTGCACTTGGGGATAAAGACGAGCGAGACAAGGACCGGGGCGCGACAGGCATGGTGAGCGCGACCGAAGTGATCGGGAACGTGAACGAGAACGCGACCGTGACCGTGACCGTGACAGAGATCGTGACCGGCACCGGAGAGATGATGTCCGGAAAGACCGCGATGGCAATCGAGCAGGTCCACCACCGAGCCTTCCTCCTACAGTGCCCGATGACCGGACGCTCCCAACTCGACCTGACCCTCGGCATAACAGGAACGGTCTGGGTGAAGATGGACTGGGCAAGAGACGAAGACCCGCCGATGATGATGTAAGCTCGAGTTTTCCTTGGCACATTTATTTAATCTTACCCGATTGCAGCCCGAAAGAGGCTCCAAACGGAGCTCTAGAAAGGATGGTCACCGAGATGACCGGAGTCGTCGCCCCCCTGACAAGGATGGGCACGACAGAGGGGGACGCGACTCTGACCGAAGGAGAAAAGATCGAGAGGGTTCTGACAACGACGGTGGCTCCTCGATGGAAAAGGTAAAGTTTTAAACCAACCCGATGTACTGAATTCTTATAATTCGCTCAGATCGGGGAAAAACGAATACCTGAAGGTCCCTCTTCGTCAAAGGTTCTTCCGCTGTCCACACCGTCTGGGCCGCGTGCCATGTCGGCTTCAGATCTTTCGCGCTCAGGGAAGGGGGATAGTGGTCCTCCCAGTCGTGATCGCCATCGTGATAATCCACCCTCTCTGAGTATACCTGCACCTGGGCTGAGCAACCGACCCCCATCGCCCCAGGAGGCGCCGTTCCTCGGCAGTCTTCGGTCTCGCATCGGTGAAAAGGAAATGCCCCTCGGTCAGACTATCCTTTCCGATCCGATCCAATGAGGCGAGACGAAGAGAGAGATAGCAGGAAGAGGACTGCTTCTGGTGAGCTTATTCGGTCAACCTGCAATTTCGCGATGATACTTATGTTCGCGTAAGACCGAGATCCTGACAGTGGCTCGGGAGCTGCTGAGCTACCCTTGCAAGGTCAGAAACGGCCCAAGATGGCTCTTCAGCGGAACCGGTACGGAGGTCCGTCGTCTGGTCCAGCATCTCCCAACCCTCAACATGCTGGCGTCGCGAAACGAACACTCCCTATTGACCGCAGAGGAAAGGATTGAATAGGCTGGAGTTGTAATATATGCACACTGCGTAATAGTTACCTGCCGGTTCTTACATTATATAGATGTCTAACCGTTTTTTGTTTCATCTGGCGATTTGCTAAAACCAAGGTAAACAATTCTGCGCAGACACTCAAAACCTCCGATCAACTTTATTTCCTTCTCGGAGAAGATCTAACGGAATTACTATTCGGAGCAAGAAGAGAGAAGCCCGAACTCTCTGGGCTTCCTATAATATCCGGCATATAACATCCGGATTCCTTACCACCACAGAAGTACTACTATACTATTATCCACAGACCACCACCAAGAATTAGGTGAGACCTAAATTTCTGTTGATCTTTTTTTGGAGAGAAGATCTTGGAAGGCGGCCGTGTCGTTCACACGAATATAAAAAAGATCAGGAATGCTGAGAGAGGATCTCCGACTACCTCTGATCCCGATGCTCAGTTGCGGTTCATCGCTCGTGAAAAGATGAGAAAACGATGACCCTGGACCGAGTCACAAACAGCCGAACTTCCCTCCATCCAGGGTCGGATTTTTTCAATACTGAAAATTTTCAGCAGCCAGTTTGCGCAAGGGGATTCATTCATTGAATAGGCTGTGTCTAAGATTGCAACATATTATAATAATACAAACCCATCGATAATGAGCCGTTGACACGAGTTGAATCGTGAAATTAAGGTTTTCATCTTCCTTTTACCAGGGTAAGAAATTCTTCACGCGTCTTTTGTTGTGTCCTAAAACAGCCAAGCATACATGATGTGACCGTCATAGATCCCGGTTTCTGAACACCACGCATTGTCATACACAGATGGCTGCATTAGAGCAGGCGTGAGAACAGCGCTAAAGAAAAAAAGAAGATCCAAAAAAAATCAAAAACTCACGTAGCCTCCATGACTACAGCCACTCCTCGGGGCTGGATGGCCTCTTGGACCGCGATCGCAATCTGCTTGGTTAGTCGTTCCTGGACCTGGAGCCGTCGACTGAACGTCTCGGCAATACGCGCGAGCTTGGATAGCCCGAGAACGAGTTGGTTCTGTCCGGGGATGTAAGCGATTGCGATCTGTCGAAAACCGTCAGGAGTATCAAGGTTTACGGACGAATAGAATTTACTTTGCCGGTGAATGGAACAAGATGGTGCTCGCATAAACTGGAGATGTCAATGTCGCGCACCAATACCATCTCGTCATGATCCTCTGCGAAAACGGCGTTGTTGATGACGTCTGGGAGGGAGGCCGGAGGGATCAAAAAGTGGCAATTGCAGCTGCACAGGGTGGCTGACCTGATAACCGCTCCTCGTAGCCCTTGGTCATCCACATGAGGGCCTGAGCATAGCGTTCTGGGGTGCGGAGCAAGCCCTCGCGGTCCGGATCCTCGCCGATACATTCGAGGATTGTGCGAACTGCCATTGCCATCTTCTGTTCGCGTGCGGCTTTCTCTTCGGGAGTAGCATTTAATCTGGAGACGGTAGACTTTGCTGGGATGGGGGTCAGTTCTGAGGGTAGAACAGCCGAATACGGCTGACCTGGCCACCGAGCCATGCTCATTCGGGGAAGAGGAGAACTCTGTGCCGAATCGGAGAGGCTGACGAGCTGAGGCGTGGAGACGGCGGAAAGAGAAGGATGATCTTCTGAAGACATGGTGCTCAGAGACTGTAGCAAACTCTAAATTAGAACCTCTTTTGTGTTTTTTGTGATGATCGGTGATCGGAGTGGATGGGGAAGTGGACCAACGCCGATTCACATCGTTTCTTTGGTTCAAACCTTCTGTTTAGGGATATGCAAACGTAGACCTTTGCACCGCACCCGCGGCGGGTATGATATTCCTCCGGATCTCGCTCTGGCATCTACTAGCCCGCCTCCAATGAAGCCCTGGCCGATGCGCATGTCCGCTGTACACCGCCCAAGTACATGGTTCTGCATGTACCATCTCTTCAAGTCAGGCAGCTTCTTGTTCCCTGACGAACTCTACCGTGTTTCCTCCGAACCTCTCGCGGAGCCCGAGAAGGCCCCTGCCCCCATTCAGTCTGTCTACGACGCTTGGTTCGCCTCCAGAACTCTTCCTGGAGGTGAAAGGCTCGTCCCGGGCGCACACCGGAGCTTTTCTTTGTCCAATGTCAAATTGGCGTGCATCATCATCCAGACGTGCGCCGTTGACTTTGTGAGTGGGCTTTCTTTCTCTTGTCGCGTCATGACTGATAATTCTCCAAGTTCTCGCATATTTTAAGCCTCCACCCCGTTCGAACAGCGCTCATGATGGCTTTGAATATTGTCCGGAGCATTTTTCCAGCATTTCGAGGTTACTCCCAGGTGAGGCGGTCCCTCAAGCATCACACTCTACAGTCTAAAAAAAATATCTTTGACAAGGCTCTGATAATTGACGAGGTCAGACCAAACATTTCCAATTATTCGAGCCGTTTTTGTTTTTTTTGCTCACTGTTTTCCTTTAGCTGCAATCCCTGGTCATCTCTGGAAATTTACCTGGACCCGGTTGATTCACCTTTTGGCCAGCGAGCTTGTTCGGCGAATATTCGAAAGCGTCCTGGACTCGTTTGCGTAAGGTTTCCTAAACAGGAGTAGTTCTTCCCGTTAACTATGATATTTTTCAGCGCTTCAAACGAGACCGTGGTTATGGACTCGGCCAGATTCTATGTGGAATACGTGCAACTCGAGCAGCGCATCCGACTCGACATACCCACTCTGTCGGATCCCGCGGTCCGCGACCTCTTGCAAGAGTCGGATCTTTTTGCCAGATCATTCAGTGGAAGCGGCTTCGGCCTCCTTAGTCCACTGGATTTCATTCACATCATCTCCTTGGTAACGGAACTTGTCTCCCATGTTCTGCTCATCTTGTCGCTCACGGGCGGAGCGACACATTACGGCGTCCTTCTTCTTTCGATATTTTCCGCCACACTGCCCCTATTTGTGACGTGGTTTGGATGCCCGCAGCCGCATTCCGAGACTATGTACACCCCACGGGAAGCACGTGCTGCTGATCGCCAGGAGAAGATGCGAAATTTAGCATACAACGACGCCCACCGCCCCGAGATCGAGCTATTTGGGCTGGGAGACTGGATTCTCAAGACATGGGCAAGTGCTAGAAAAGTCGTGCTAGATTCCGAGCAAAGCCAACACTTGCGGGATTCGTCCTTGATGTCCAAGCTCAATTTTTCAGACTTTCTATTTGCCCTCCAAAATGTCAGTGCAACGCAATATCCCAGGTATTCTTACTCATAATCAACCCAGATACCGCTTGTTCTTCTGTTACAAACTTCGTCTGCATCGTTGGGTTCTCTGACGCTGTATCGGAGCTCCATTCAGTCGGTGATCCTGACCTCGAGAAATTTGCTGGCTACCTCGCGCATGGTTTTCCAAGGGATTTTCTTCATGTCGGCATTTTGCGCTGGTAGGACCTTGAAGCCCCAATTACAACCCAATGAAGCAGATGTTGTGTCTTACCAACCGGCTTCCAATGGTGCGAGTATTACGGCACGGTAAGAGAACCTCTGTCAACGAAGGACTCAGCTCAACTAAGAAATAGCGGCTTATCGTATACCTACCCCGGGTGCTCAGAACCGGCATTAAAAGACGTCAATTTCACCCTGCGATCTGGCGAAACCTTAGCAATCGTTGGTTCGTAATTTATAAAGGTCACAAACAACTCATTGTTTTTAAACCAAAATTCATCTCAGGTTATAACGGTTCCGGTCAGCTTCTTCCACCGCAACAGATTTGATCTTTTTCTCAAAAATTGCAGGCAAATCAACCCTTGCTAAAATCCTTCTGCGTATAATGGACCACGACCAGGGAGACCTCTCCATCAATGGTGTCGATATTCGTCGATACGACCCATTCGACTACCACCAGCATTTAACAGCTGTGTTTCAAGGATTTTCCAAGTTCAATACAACTGTACGGGAAAATGTGGGGTGGGACGCGTCGAGAAAATGCGGTCGCGGACATCGATCGAGACAGCTATTCATTTGGCAGAGGCGGATGGAGTTGTGAATTCGTTACCATACGGGATACGGACGCTTCTGGAGACACCTGGATTCGAATCTATGTCCTACTCTGGATGCACTGCTTCCTCCCGTCAACACGGGCTGTCCGGCGGAGAGGTAAGCTACTGTAACATGTTCAGGCTCGATTGGGAGATGACGCGTATCCTACTCAGTGGCAGCGGCTATCAATTGCACGGGCTTTATGAGAGCTAACGAGCCGCAGGTAGACTTACTGCTCTTTGACGAACCGGCAAGTTCTAACTCTTTCAATGATAATCACTGAATAACTGAGTTGCATGTAGACGTCGTCCTTGGACGCACACGCGCAGAACCAGATATTCGACACGATAGACAAGATATCGCGCTCACCGACCACTGGGGAAAGGATTAAAAGCTGTATCTTTATCACACATCGTCTTTCCACCGCCCGCCGAGCGGACAAGGTGGCGCTCATGAAGAATGGGGTTCGTTGTCCATTGGTCGGCTGTTTCATCCCGACACTAACCAGATTTGAAATTGCAGACTATCTCAGAATTCGGGACTCACGATGAGCTGTTGCAGAGAGACGGGGCGTACGCTGCGCTGTATCGAGCCTCGGTATAGAGGACGCGTGAATAGAGAGAAGATAATATTTTATAGTAATTTATCAAGTTAATCACGTCCAATGGGCAGAATTCAAGTAGACTCTGCTGAGTCTCCGATGTATTACAAAACTCGAAATTCCGAATGCGGGTGCACGCACATGGACTTTCGGCTATCTTGCCGCCTTCCGTATCTCCCGCTCTGAGCCGACCAAATGGATCAAGGGGATCACGGCAACAAGTTTCATCCTGACCATGTTTAGCGTGGGTTCAGATAACGTCGCTTCAACTCTTGCTTCTTCTCCCCCACAATGGCCGAAAAAGTTGAGGAAAAGGAGCACCCGAAGAGCCCGTCTATTCAGGAATCTTTCCAAGATGAGACGCCCGGAGACATCTACCATGGCGAGCACAAACTTAAGCGCCAGCTGAAAAATCGTGCGTGTGCACATATGCTCTCGAAAAATATCAAAAATATTAAACGCGTACCCTCTCGTTCTTAAAGGTCACATTGCGATGATCAGGTTTGTCTTGTCGAGTGGGATGCGTCGCGAGCTCATCTCTGGTTAGTATCGGAGGTGTTATCGGAACGGGCCTGTTCCTCGGCACGGCTAATGGTCAGTTATTTCTGAAGAAATGATACGCGTACTTATCTCTCTCTAGCATTGAGACACGGAGGACCTATTGGTAAGGCGCTTCCCTCGTTCTGAACGGCCACTGACTTGGACCCACAGGTCTCCTCCTTGGGTACCTCGCGGTCGGCTCGATCACTTACTCCGTGATGTATGTACCACTGTCCCCGATTCTCTTCTCCTGTGCCTGACTTTCTTCCAGGATTTCCCTCGGTGAAATGGTTGCATATCTTCCGATTCCGGGAGGGCATATCAAACTTGCAGAGCGTTTTGTAAGTGGGGTCTCCGCGATACCTCCACGTTAATATTAATCTATCGCACTAGGTTGATCCTGCATTCTCGTTTACGATGGGGTAAATATGGCATTTATACACGTCGCAGGAATGTTGCTCAATCATCCACTTTCAGTTGGAACTATTGGTATAACTGGATTATCGTCCTCCCCGCCGAGTTGTCTGCGGCGTCCGTATTAATCAACTACTGGAATAAAAGCGTCAATAATTCCGTTAGTATTGCATCGCGATGAGCGGTTTCCTGAGCTTTACTCAAGTCGCGGCTGAACTCTCTAATTTCAAGGCGTGGATCACAATTATCATGGTTTTATTTTTCTTCATCACCGTCATTCCCTGCGATTAATGTAAGAACAGGTCGTCGTCATTGCAATCAACATGTGTGGTGCTGGTGTATACGGCGAAGCAGAGTTTATTTTCGCGTATGTTGATAATTCGAATATTTGTTTCTTTACACTTACAGTGCATCAGCTCGATCAAAGTCATCACAGTTCGTATTTATCCCCCCTATATTTCAAGTACACTAACATAGCTTAGATTACCGGTCTCATTATCCTCGGCATTGTGCTCGATCTTGGAGGCGAGTGGTGTTTTGTCGCAATGAGACCATAATACTAACATTATTCCAGGAGGGCCTGATCACGACCGGTAACAAATATTTTACAAAATCGTTTCGGTGTTCCTGATGACGTACAGGCTAGGATTCCGCTACTGGAAGCACCCAGGTTTTACTCTTCAAAGAATTTTACCGACATATATTGACTGGAACCATAGGCCCTTTCGTCCAATACAACGGTATTTCCGGCGCTAAAGGCCAATTTTTGGGATGGTGGGCAGTGATGACCCAGGCCGCCTTCTCGTACATGTGCGCATTTAGTCGTCGTCCACTGATGCTACGGCCCTGACATAGATTATAGTGGGACTGAGATTGTCGCCGTACGTTTTTGTGTTATCCTTCTACCCTCCCATATTCACCGATTTCAGATCGCGGCGGGAGAGGCAAAGAACCCGCGACGCAATCTTCCCAAGGCAATCAAGCGAGTTTATATTAGGTCTGTCTTTCTTTCTTTCTGCGTCTAATACCAAATACTGAAATGTGTAGAATTTTACTGTTCTATATCGGAGGAGTAATCATCATCGGATTGCTCGTTCCCTCCAATGACCCGGGCTTGAATCTTGGTTCTGGCACAGCCGCCAGCTCTCCGTGAGTTCCCATCATGTTTGCTCTATAAACCACTGACCTGTCTACAGATTCGTCATTGCGATTCAGCGGTAAGATTACTACTTCGTGAGAAAACGAGGTCTATGCCCACTACTTGGATGTTCAGCTCAGGAATAAGGGCTCTGCCCTCGGTACGATTCTTTTCGCCTTCTTGAAAGCACTAGACATTGAATGGCATATAGATCATTAACGCTTGTCTTCTCACTTCGGCGTGGAGTGCAGGATCAAGTGACTTGTACACCAGCTCCCGTGCTTTGTGTAAGCACCTTTGTCGTTGGCCTCATTTGTCCATTGACGTGGATGAAAGACGGCTTGGCGGCCGCTGGCAATGCACCGAGAATATTCCTCAAGACCCTCTCCAATGGTCTTCCTGTTGCGTCCATTGTATTCTGCTCTCTCTTGTCAGTTTTCTTCATACGGCCATCCTACTGCGGTACTCATCCTCCTCTTAGCTCGTGCCTCGCGTACATGGGCGTGACCAGCGGATCCGGAAAGGTGTTTGGCTGGTTGTACGTCAGGGTTGGCTCAGTTGGTCGATTGGCCGCTCAACGTTTTCTAGCGCCAACATGACCGCCATCGCCGGGCTGATGACCTGGTTCGGTATTTGCCTGACCTACATTCGCTTCTACAAGGGAATGAAAGCCCAAGGCTATGAGAGGAAACACCTTCCTTTCGCCTCTCCGCTGCAGCCGTTCGCAGCTTGGTACGCCATGATCTTCTGCCTTGTCATTTGTTTCGTACGTTCTTGATGGTTCTTGGATTAATTTCGGCCACTGACCAAGAGTCCAGTTTAGCGGCTGGGCGACGTTCCTCAAGGCGATTTGCCCTACTATTTGCCATAGCAGGTGCTAACATGACTTTGCAGGGCAATTGGGTGGTCGCCGACTTTGTGACCAATTACCTTCCGTTGGCATTGTTCCCAGTACTCTATCTTGGCGCCAAATTCTATTACTGGAAGCAGGGCGGCTCCCTCTTCTGGGTATCAGCTGAAAAGGTCTGTGTTGTTTGCCTACTGAGCCAAGCTACCCCTAAAACGCTGAAATCGAAGATGGATTTCGTGACAAACATAGCCGAGATCGAGGCAGACACGTAAGTTCAGCCATGCCATGCAGTATTTGTGCATTCAACGTTTTCATTAGTTATGATGATCCACCCCCAAGGAACAAACTCGAAGCGTTCTGGGCTTGGCTTGTACGTGACCATCCCCTCTCTATGCGGTTAGATTTCTTAAAATTTCTTAAAGATGTGATCCCGCGTCGTGGGCTTAGCTGGTGTGTAGCTCACTCTTTTAGCTACACCCTCCCAAGACTCAAATTTAATTTGCTTTTCTCAGATGTAATTATGATATTTTACATAGTTGGTTTAGACCGGTTACCGATCTCTCTGCAATGGTGAAATGTTTCCCTTGTTTTCGCTTGGTGGTCAAAGCGAGTTATATTTAGTGATGGCATCAAATTTGATCTCTGGATACCGCCACTGCCAAAATTCTATTCTACACTGAGCGAGTCCGAGCCTTGGAGGAAATATCAATACACCTATATAGACATACACATAAACTTCACAGCAGGATTCTCAGATCAATTCGCGCATGGAATGGTCAACATAAAAGACCATGCCATCGCGAACAAAAGCATCCACAGGAGTCCCCTCGATAGCAGAAGCCGAAGTCAGGGGTTCCGAAATTTCCGATGCCCCATTGATGCCGATGAGTAGGCCCGCGTTCCTTATGCCATCGATCAAGGAAGGAACTTGCATCTAACACTCTAGTCAGTACTTGAAACCACATTGAATAAAGCACATACCAGAAGGTCGGCATCGACAAAGATGCCCAGCAAGTTATTTGCCCTTGCAAATTCCACAGCAGCACCAACACTGGTTGTCCTCCAATCTTCGACGTCCTCTCCCGGAAAGGAACAACAATTTGGCTGACCCCGTTTCTTCCCACATTGTGAAGCGAAGAACACGGGATCTAGCAGACAGTCAGGCCATTATAAGCATTTGAGAGGACGCTCACAATTCGGCTGCTTCCAATTTATAGCAGAACAAATATCCGGGGAGAAAGAGGTGAAGACAATTCTTCGACGCCCGTGGACAGATCCTGATGTCTGATATATCGTCCGTAAGACAGAATCCACAAAACTGTTGAGTTGCAATCGGTATCCTAGCGATTCCGCGCGAACTGCGCGCTGTGGATAAGCCAACTCCAGACTAACACCCAAAGTGGTTGGAAGGATCTGCAGCCAAATAAGTAAGTAAAACATGGAGAATTCGATTCAAGATACCTTCAAAAGTTGAGCAAGAGATATCATCGATGAAGACACCAGGCGAGGCCAGTCGTCTGTCTGCGAATTCACATTTCTGTTGGTCGAAACAGCCAAGGCTTCAAATTGAGCGAGAGTGACGTCGGAAACAGTCAAATCGAAAGTTGATTGCGGGAGAATCCAATCAGCACACACGACTGGATGCAAGTCGCGTGTGACTTGTACGACCAAATATAAATAGCTACCACGGAGTGATGAGATGGTCGAAGCCTGGCCAACACTACTTGTGATGGAATGGGACGAGGGAGACGTGTGCGTAGACGACGCGCCGATGAGATTGGACCTGTGTGGCCAGCGGGAAGGACCACGATGCGCTACTGTGGCGAGCGGCATTGCAAGAGATTTCCAGTATGTTTCAACGTCACCTCCCACCTCCAAGGTAACACCGTCGAAAGGCGTCACAATGTTTACCTCGAAATCGACCTGGAGAACTCGCTCAGAATGATCATAAGACGTACCCGGGCTAAATCATAAGACGTACCTCACCGATAACGTGGAGACGCGTGTCGAGAATAGGAAGAACGAACGGGCGGTTCTTCTCAAAGTTTTTGAACAAGGAAGGTAATGCAACAGCGCGGCCAATCGTCTTGGTTCCAAAATTGGGGTATATAGAGAAAACCAGCGACAAATTGTCCAGCGAGGGTATTTGGAATGCGTACGTTCCTTTGGCAGCTCTTTGCGGAAGAGGAATACTGTATGGCCCCGAATTGACATCTCGGCTCGTCGTTATCACGAGTTTGAGAGGTGTTGAGGCCATCACAACGTCATTCCGGAAAGCAGGACTAATGAGACGATGATGTAGTCGCACGCCGGATTGGTCTGTACTCCGACCAGACATGTGGCCTATCGTTACTTGTACGAGGTGGTTTTTGTCCAGATAGTTGTGGCCATATACTCGATGAGGCATGATTGGTGGGGGAAGCGACAGAGAAGGGATAAGGTCAATTTCCGATTCTGATATGCCTGAGTCAGAGAGAGGCGAGTCTTTGGGAATTCGGGCAAGATCCACTCCGGACGACACGGGGGGCGTCGCGGCGAGGAGAGGGCTCAGGCATTGGTGGTGTCCATACCATATGGCGTAGTAAACTGCCAGGTGACCGAGCTCGTCAGTGGCTCGAACTCTGGCCCCAGCATCTAGGAGTATGCGCACGCAATCCCCGCGACCGTAACGTGCCGCATGAAACAGCGGTGTCCATTCGTGATACTTATCAGGAGTATCCCACCCATCGTGATGCAAAAGAAGACGGCACACTTCAGTATGGCCTTCTCGCGCGGCCAAATGCATGGGGTACTCTCCATTGCTGTTCGGTAAACAATGGGCCCCGCGCTGGAGTAACAACGTCACAACGTCGACGTGCCCAGACTGACTGGCCAGTGACAAAGGAATAAGATCGCCGGCGACAGGATTGGGTTGCGTTTGAACCTTCCCTTCATCCAACAGTACCCTCACACAGTCCACGCTGCCTCTTAGCGTGGCATACACGAGAGCGTTGTAATTATCCATATCATGGATGTCCGGAGACAAGTCCGTCTGCAACAGAAGATGGCAGATTGTTGGGTGACCATTCATCGCAGCGTAATGGAGCGCTGTGCGGCCGTACGCATCAATCTTTCCGACGTCAACACCTTTCTCGATGCATATTTGAGCGAGTCGCAATGCGCCAGCGATGGCGGTTTCATGAAGACAGGTACGGCCATTGATGTCGTCGATGAACTGGAAGTCAAAAGGCGCAGAAAGCGTGGCCATTATCAGGTTGGCCAAGTCGGTGGGAGCCTCAATAATGGCATTCCACAGTATTCGAGTTACGTTGATCTTCCCACCCGGACCTTGTTGAGAGAGAACATCGAGTAATGGATGCATTCTGCGATAGAAGACGCATCAGAGGTTGCCACTGCCTTCCGAAGATTGTTCTCTAAATCATGAAACGGTCCCATCTGGAGGGCGCGTTCATTCATTACTTGCTGCGCAAATATATCGGTGGCAGCGGACCCTTCGAATCTGAGGCCGGAAGAAAGGTCGGTAAGGTCCAGGAGACAAGCTGCAACAGTGTCCGAAAGCTCAGAGATGAGCTGCCGGTTGAAAACGGGTTGAACATCAACCTGTCGAGCGAGGTACAATTCCTTGGTGGTTGACGTGGACCGTTTGTCAAACTTTTTCAGGATCTTGCGAAAACCGGTGGCATTGATTTCAACAAATTGCTGAAAATCGGATTTGCATGAGCCGGAGGGAGAAACTGCAGAGCGTATACCTGCAATTTGCCAAGATCCCGCTCGAGATGTCTGAAGCCTTCCTCAACTGCAGTCCACTCGACATTATTTTGAGTGGTATCATCGAGCGTATCAGGGAACCCTCTCATCGCAGCGGCTCTCCGCTTCGAGAGCAGAGTTTCTAGACGCAGTTTGAGTTCCGCTTCCTTTTGCAAGTAAAATTCGTTGATCTGGGGGATGAGCGAAGATAAATAAAGGCCTGAAGTGAACGAGAGAACACACCTTTTCTAGCTCGCGTTCCAGTTTGAAAAAGAAAGCGGCCTTGTGAGCTCGGAAGTCAGGGCCTCGTTCGTCCTGGATGGAACCAGAAAAAAGAGGGGGGAGGACGGGTTCATCAAGAACGCTCGGCGGTTGGACTCGTAGAACAGAAGAAGCAGACGGTGAGGATGAGTCCAAGATATCTGCCGGACGTAAACCAAGAGCCAAGGCGGCGGCCTCGGAGGCCGGTCGATGGGCGGTGAGGGAGGATATTATCTTCTTCAGGAACTTGTAGTCGAGGTAGTAAGCGGACCATCCTGGCACCTGTTGGGCCTGGATATGCTTTCCAAACTGATACGGGCCGCAACTATTAACGGGCCTTTAACACGAAATGAGAGGAAGAAGGCACCTTCATAGTGGTGTTTCGTGCAAATTAGAACTATGAGGAGCACGATGGAGGCTAGGGCTATGGAATGGGATTATGGACAATTGCCAGACCATGAGAGAAGGTAAATTCCAATCGGGCCGTATCCCGTTTACATAAGACATCGATTATTTGGCCAAAAATGTAGTACTAGTAGGTCCTAGGTCTACACCATCACCTTCCTCAATTGCCATATGCGCGCCGGTAAAAGTGTTACAGGACATTTTCCATGCTCCTCAACATGATCGTACGCGCAACGGTAGCAGAAAACATACCCAGACGGCAGAGCTGTCGCGTTCTTTATGCTGTCCAGGCAGATAGGACAGTTCCCATAACTTTGTGCGTGGAAGGGGATGCCCTGCGGATGGGGAGGAAGCATGCGTGGCGGAGGAACGGCCGGTCCAAGCGGGGAAGTCGAGAATGATCGCGCCGGAGAGCCAGGAGAGTACCACCATTCCAGGAATTTTACGAAAAATATGGCGGTGGGTAGAAGAAGCCTTAAAGATTCAAACAAAGCTTGCGGAGACGTGAAGAGCAAGCGCCGAATCCAGGCGAGAGGAGTGTGAGGGCGGTGAGGATTTTTCTTCAACGCTGCCGCAGTAGCGCGCTGTGTCGTCTTGTTAGTGAGTTGCTAGATGCAAGAAAATGGGATGATTCACAAAGTCGTCTACACCGAGGCGACGGAGGTCAATGCCTATCCATGACAGCCAAGGTCGATAGAATGGTGTTTGGCCAAAGAGATATGAAATGTTGCAAACTAGCAACCACATTTCAAAGGACGTGTTGAGCCAAGGGTAGACGGTTTTAAATATTCGCCTCGATAAACGCTTGAAAGGTTATGAATATGTTACGCGTATCTGAGAGGATAATTCAAACTTACTGGATCGTGTTGTTGATTGGCTGGGCCATCTATATCCAAACTTACGCCTCCGCCTAACTCTTCATAATAGTCCTGGGCTTTGGCGCGCAGGTACGGTACGCCAACCTGCACATATTCATTAGCCACGGTCCGGCGTAAAATATGGGCACAGACCAGAAAGAGTAAGGAACGCCATATTTCCTTGGCGCGTAGGTTCTCTCCTGGTGGTATTCCACCAACCGCAGCCTTGGCTCGTTCTGTATCGATGAAGGGCCGTCGCCTCCGCTTGAGACCGTAGAAATTTTCGGCGAAAGACGCGTCTACGAGATAGAATTCAAGAAGGACAGCCTAGATGCTCATAGAACGTACTATGTTTCCGGAGGTAATGTCTTTCCACGAATAGCATGATAGCAGCGTAAAATTCCTCATGCCTGTTCACGATACGCAGGAGATAGCGTGGATATCGTTGGGCAAATACCTATAGTAAGGTAAACGCGAGACAGCGTCGAAAGGCAAACGGAGCTCACTGCTAGAACATACTTAAGTGCAGGCTGTAAGAGATCGCGAAGTTGCTCTTGGGCAACTAGTTCGAACAAAGATGGTTTCAGAGGGTCAGATCCTACGTCGTTGAAGAATTCCATCCCTAGGAACAATTTTCGTTGCGAAAGACTGACCAAAGAATCGAGGCAAAAGCCATGATTGATCGGCGAACTTGCGGGCCGGACTCGGAAGCAATCATAGCTTTCTCTCCCTTGTAATTATTTTGACTTCTTATCCTCGCGGATGTAGCCCATCTTTGTTGGCAGCTTGGTCTGCCTCAAGGCTGATCAACCAAACTGTGTCTGTCTGCCAGTCGGTCGGCTGGCCACGCTATTGCACCGTTTAACCTCGTTGCTTCCTTGCCTACCTTCTTTCCTGTCTTCTGCTCTGAAAGTTTTCACCCAATCCATGTTCAGCAATATCCATTCGATGCTGCCTACTGCCGCAGAAATCGCCAGGTAATACTCGAAGAAAACAGTCAATACTTTCCGCCGAAGTCTGACTTTGACTACAGTCAGACATTGGTTGAGGAAGGCAGTTGTCGTTTCCCTTCTTTCTCGGCTTCCGACGCGGTGACATTGGGTCTTTCGATACGCAAACGATTCCGAAGCAGCTCCCGCCATATTAAAGGTAAAGGCCTCGTCATATCTATCCAGTCGATTGCAGGTCATCCGTTATTCTGGTTAGTTTGGTCATCGGTCATCTTTCCGGCATTGGCAATCTCATTCTCGATAGTTGCTCGGTTGGCGATCTGGGTCATCTTTCCGGTATTGGTGATATCAGTCTCGATAGTTGGAGCGCCGTTGAGGTCCTGATTTGCCCGTCTATCTGCCTGAATTTCCAGCTCACGCGCCAGCAGGGTATGATAAATGTTGTCAAGCGCACAGGACATTCGAGCTATTACGTCGAGAAAGGAATGGCCGCCATGGGCAAAACCCCGAAACAGATGGGCCTGCAAGGCGAGTTTCGGGTTAATGGTGGGGGTAAGCAACATGGTTCATATATTGTTCGACGATGCCAAAACTGTGTTATAAGCGTTCCCAATCTGGCTCGAGGTAGGATTTTCCTGATTCCAAGCTCGAGACTCATATAGTCGCCGACAGAACGCGCCTTGTTGCCCCATTGCCATAGTCGCGTGCTATTCTGGATCCTCTCAGGACGACCACCGCGTATGCATCACATTTACCTCTGCATTGACGGTACAGCTGAGCAATATTTAGCTGGTTGCGACGACGGTCAGAGATTATCTTAATAAGCTCTCAAGAAACAGTTCTAGTCCCACTGGAGCAAGCATACCCACGGCAGGCCCACTGGGTAGTTGCGACCAGGTCCGTATATTTAAGATTTCGTATGTCAAATTGAGATTGATAGCAATAGGCATCGCCCATTGACAAGAAAGAGGACTCCAGTTCGTCTGAAGATCGACATGATGCTTCTTCATGAGGATGTTTCGTTTCCGAGTGGGGGGAGGGTAAATATAAGGGGGAGTAACATAGTACAAAGATAATATGAAGAATGTCTCGAGGAGTAGATTACTGCATGTGCTCTTCTTCCCCTCCTTCTGCTGCCTTTCCTTTTGGTCCCGAGATACCTTGATACTTTCTACGACCATAATCAACAAAACATGTTTATAAAATAGCGTCAGTGGCCGCACCGTGCCTGAGGAAAATCTGGCGTTGGCCCTGCGGAGTCGAGGGGTCCGCATCTGCCTCTGGCTCGCGTATTTCGTATGCAGCCTCGACATAGACCTTGCTGCCGGCTTTAAGAGTTTGGAGATACTTGTTGGAACCTGGGAGGAAAGACAACACCCGATGCCAAGTCGTGGAAGATTGGCGTTCTAACGCATATTGAGTATGTATTGAGTGAATATGAGAACCTTTACCGCCTTCCGCGGTCGGGGGCAACCGATTTGTAGTGGCGACCGAGTATCTCAGTAAAAGATACTTAGTGGAGCATTATACTTCAATATATAAAAATCGCGCACGAAACATATTCCTTGTCGTTTTTCGTTGTCTTTAATTCGGGGTCCCTTCCTAGATTACCGATGAGAGTGAGTTTTGCGAGATCATGTCTACGCGTCGAGGTTGAGAACGCCTGTGGTAAGGACGCGGTATATGAGATTTCAAGGAACAAAAATAAGGCATTGTACAGACTCGACTAGTAGCGCGCGAAGCCGAAGCTGTACGGATAGCACTGAGCATTGAAATCCAGCAAAAGGGGGAAGACGGAAAAAGTTTATTTGTTTCGCGCGTGCCATGTTAGCCAAGAACATAATCAATCAACATCTCTGGAGCTTCCCGAAGTTCAAGTTGAACTACATAGATTTTCAACATGGTTGCAAGGCACAAGCTTTTCAAGAACATGAATCTGAACTGTAGGTGTGATTTTGGCGTCTAAGTGCGTGCTCACACTGCCGTAGCCCGGTTGGACGACGAGGATGCTCTATCTGACGGAGGGGAGGACTACATTTCACCCGAACATCAAGGTAGGCTCCCACCCCCTCCCACGCCCCTTACACATATGCTTTTCTATAGCCCGCCTGAATGACGGACTGGATCAACTGCGAGAAATCGTTGGTAGTGCAGATCAATCAGGCTTGTCCGATGCCACTATCCAGGATTTCCTCTGGAATTGCGAGTTCGATATCGAGGAAGCAACCCAATGGGCCCTCGGTGCGTGGAAAACACTCATTATATTTGAAAACTGAGCCCGCGGTGCAGAGGAAATAGAGAAGAACCGGCAGACTCAGGAACGTAAAGGTAAGTTATGTTGTCTCATCCCTCCTCGTCCATTCTCCACCGCCTCTGTGTACTCGATCATTTGGGCGGACTTGTTAGAAATACTGCGCAGTAATGAGAAGGTGCACGTCTTCTCCGCCCCGTCTCGTACTTTCGATTGTGCATGGAATGCAGACTTATTCGTTCTGCAGCGCCATCGCCTGTCATGAAAGATCTCCCTCCGCTACCCGAACAAGAGCATAGGGAGCGTGGTTACGGCGAATATTCTCCACCTGCTATTGTTCCTCGACGAGAAGAAGAGGAAGAACGATCTCGTGTCCCTTTGATTGTACGTGCTCAGCAGCAAAACGAGCCTGCGGAACTCGAGTCGGAAGCAACGGGTGCTCCTGTGAAAAGAAATTTGAGTACAATTACCGAGAGGACAGAACGCACCGAAATCTCGCCACATTGGCCCACCAGGCAGCAAGTCGTATCCCTCAATCTTCCCCGACCTCCGAGCTCTGTTACAACATCGTATGGACGAGCTATCGGTATGTCAATCTCATATTGTTGATAGGACATTCTGCTTACACCGATGTAGAGCCGGTGCCAATCGACAGCGTCGTCACTTCCTTGGATCCTGATTTAATACCAGTGTCACCTTCGGGATCAGCGGTGCATCGGTTATCATTCTATGAACCCGCACCCTCCATGCCTCCATCCGAGGCAGATAGTTATGATAGCTATCCGTCTCCAAAGGCACCAAGCGAACCTGTTCCCCCACTAGACACTATACCAGACATCCCGGACTTGAATTCCAAGTCAAGTCGTCATATCCCACCGAAACCAGCCTCGCAGCCTGGAAAAAAATCCAAGCTAGCTATGCTTGCGACTAGCAGGGCAACAACGAGCAGCACGCGAAGCGAAAGCTCTAGGTCGTCAGGAACCGATGTACTGGGATCAGTGAAGACATATCCTGACCTCCGGCCGACTTCACAGTCCATCGGCCTCCGAATTCTATTGCATCAACTTCACCCCCTCGTCTACTTCATCGCATGTGCGACGAGCCATTCAGACAGCCCTCGAATTGGAGGCTGGAGATCGGGATCCGGCTTTACAAGCCGGAACCTCTGATGGGTCAAGAACACCGACACCACTCAATCGACCTTCTGCCCCTACTCCATCCAAAGTTCCCGAAATGCCAACACCTTCGAGCAGCCCAGCTACTGCTCGTCAGCCGTCAAAACTCGCGCTCCTCGCACAGGCAAACAAGGCTGCCCGTATTGCAAAGCCAAGGACACCTACGTTGGCAGGCCCACCCCGCTTGCCCGAGGAACAAACGGAATATCTTACCCCGATCGCAAACGGCTCGACCGTCACTACTGCGATAACCACCTCATATCAATCACTCTATTCCCTAACCAACCCTGACCGGCCTGCAATGAGTTCAGCTCCGTTTGTTGTGCCTCTCTCCACCCCTACATCCGTCACTAGTCCTGAGGATGGGAAGAAGTCGAAGTTGGCGATGAAAATCAAGAAGGCCCAGGAAAAGCATCAACCCCAGCCTGTGGCCCCGAAGTCCAACCCCCACCTTCGATTCCACCTATGTTTTTGCCCAAACCAACTCGCACCCGTGCTGCACCCTCTGCCTTTGCTTCCTTGCTTGTCGATGATGTTCCGGAGGTCCCCGACGCGGAGGCTCGCCGAGTCGCCAAACAAAGGAAGTTGAAGGGAAACAGTCGGAGGAGGAGCCTAGGCGTCGATCTAAGCGAAAACATCCCACGAAAATACCTGACTTGTTTGTACCCAGTGGGTTCACTTTCGACGGCCCAAGTCCCGATGATATCGTACTGAACGCTCGACGCGACACATCATTGTCACAGACGAGAAAGGCGCCTCCCCCTTTTACAAAACCCTTTATTTCAAAAACATGATTCTTTCAACGTTGTATGATTGCTAATTTATCTATTTTTTTAATTTCAATGTTCAGCCGCTCGAGAACGCGAAAAGGCCCAAAAGTTACTTGCACAGAGGCAGCTGGCCGAGGCGAAGTCTGCTTCTTCTTCTCGCGCAGCTTCGCCAATGGGCAATCTGGCTAAAGGAGGGAAGAAAGCGACTGCGACTCCGACACAAAAAGTGGTCCAGCTGCCAACGTGGATCAACGTCAACTTGACTTGTCTGGATTAAACCTCTTGGATAAAGAGGCATCGAAGGTCGAAGAAGCTCCAAAAATGACTTTTGCGCAAGACAAACTGCTAGAGGAAGTTAGGAAAACCATAGAAGCCCAAGAAAAGCCGGGTTTAAGTCTTGTAGTAATCGGTATGTATTGTCCAATTATATCGTTGCCAGACTGATGTTTTTGCCAGGACACGTGGACGCCGGCAAGTCGACCTGATGGGTAGGCTTTTATACGAACTTGGTCGGATGGACGAGCGAACTCGAACGGCCAACGAAAGAAATAGTATCAAGGCCGGAAAGAGCAGTTTCAGTTGGGCATGGGGGTTGGATGGCACCACAGAAGAGAGAGAGAGGTGAGTTCATTCTCCAATCAAGGGTTTCCCGTCAACCGGATTCCAGAGGAATCACCATGGACGTCGCCCTCGAGTCCTTCTCTACATCAAAGCGACAGATCACCGTATTAGATGCACCGGGTCACAAAGAATTCATTCCTAACATGATCTCCGGTGCATCTCGAGCTGATTGCGCGGTACTTGTCGTCGATGCATCCACTGGTGAATTTGAGGCTGGCTTTGAACGTGGTGGTCAAACACGAGAGCACCTCGTCCTTGCCAGAAGTCTCGGAGTTGCGCAAGTAATCGTTGCGATTAATAAGTTGGATCTAGTATGTCCATGTTACTCTGCGATACACGTTGTCCATTTACTAAACGGACTCAGGTTCAATGGGAAAAGGATCGATATGATGACATTTGCGCACTCCTTCGTCCTTTCCTCGTTCAGTCTGGATTTCACACCTCCAAAGCGAGCTATGTGCCAGTGGGGGCGATGTCAGGAGTTAATCTTGTGAAATGTGAAGGAGACGATGCAAAGCAGCTGCTACAGTGGTACAAAGGTCCGACGTTGGTGGACTTGCTTGGTAAGCTCTTCCCGTACCTCCGCAATCCATAACTGATGTCTCGACCCAGATAAGCTGGACCCGCCCCAACGTGACATTGCCGCTCCACTGCGAATCCCTGTATCGAACATCTTCAAAGGCCAGGCTCGGGTATTTCCTCTCTGGTCGGCTGCTCAGCGGGGTTGTTCAGGTTGGGGAGCGGCTTCGTATAGTTCCCGGAGACGAAACGGCAGTCGTGAAATGTGAGTTGGTTTATAGCATTCCATGAAAATATTGAGTCAAATGCAGCTATCGAGGTTGAAGAGGAAAACGTTCCATGGGCCGCAGCTGGCTCCAATTCAACATTAGCGTTAGTATCCGTCGATCCAATACAGCTCATGATCGGCAGTGTTCTGTGCCCACCAACAGACCCTGTGCCTTTCGTGTCCACATTTACAGCCAGGATTATAATTTTCGATATCCAGATTCCAATCATATCTGGTGCAATGGTGAATCTCACGAGATCTAAGCAACACTGTGTCTCAGAGAGCCTCTTAGGTGGAGATATTTCATCATTCGCGTGATGTGCCTGCGACCATCTCCAAACTCATTGCGGTACTTGATCGAACCTCGGCCAAAGTGGTCAAGAACAACCCTCGGTTGGTTTTGTCGCTGTTGCGAATTCGACTTCATTACATGCTTTTACAGTGTTTTGACGAAAGCATCTTCCGCTGAGGTGCAAATAACCATACGACCGATGGGTTCAACCGGACGTTCCATCCCCGTGGAGCCCTATGCGGTAAACAAGGCGATGGGTCGAATACTGGTGAGGAGAGAGGGCGAGACCATCGCTGCCGGTCGGTTCATTTGACTTTTGGACGATCTGTTCTAACCGCATGTCAGGTATTGTCATGGAAATTCTGGGTTGATGATTCCACCGTTTCCATGTATATTGTACTGTATGTAAATATAAAATAGGAGGAAAGAAAAGCAATAACTGTATGACCATCCGAATTACTTCTTCTCCTTCTCCTCCTTGTCGCTGCTGAATATGCCCTTGAACTTGCCGAAGATTGACTGCTTTTCTTGCGCGATGAACTGACCGTTCCAGATTTGGAAGGCGAGCTGTTAGTTGAAGAGGACGCAGATTCCGGCTCGAAAGACGGGAATGCATGTGCATTTTTCTTGGCAGGGGTAGCCGGGGCACTCGTTGCAGGTGCGGCTGGCTTCAACGCTGACGAAACATCGGCAGACGCTGCTGTCGGCGCGGTTCCGTTAGACGGCTTTATCGACTCTACAGGTAGCTCGGAGGATGGTGGCGTGGTTCCGTTAGACGGCTTTTCTGACTCGGCGGTGGACGCAACAGCTGGCTCTGTCTCGGTAGAGACGGTTTCTGCAGGAACTGGGCTACCCTCAGAAACAGCGGCTGCAGTCGTCGGTTCTGGAATAGAATTAACCAGAGGTTCTGAAAGAGCTGGCGTTTCGTTTTCTGGGCTCGTCACCGCCTCGACAGCAACGGGGACGTCAGCAGGCGGAGTGCCAACCTTAGGGGTGGGAATAGCAGCCGGGAGAGGCGATGTGTGGATGGGGTTCTGGCGCCTTGGAGTCGGGTGCGCTGATGTTTCTGGTTCAGCCGCAACTCCGGTCACAGGGATTTCAGGTGCAACAGTCGAGGGGGCAGCTGCATCTGCAGCTGTCTCACTAGAAGACATATTGTTTTCTCCGGCGTTCACTGGTACAATGAACATCGGGACCACAGGCGCAGGGCGAAAGCTCTGGAGCAACTACAGGCGATGTCTCTGCTGCCGGTGGTTCGGGAATATTAACTCTGCGTCTGCTTTGGGGTTTGAACGCGATCTACCTCAAAATGAGACCCAGAAGTTCCGGACGCGTTTGAACTCACCTTTGACCGTTGATGGGATCCACCCCAATTTGACTCTCGATGGCTGCACCCAGAGCCGACGCACATAACCCAGCGCTGAGGATGTGCCGTCGCGAGCAGCGACAGTGTCGACGAAATCTGAAGCCAGTTGAGAAAACGTGGCGCCTGCTTGGGCGGCAACTGGGGCCTCACCAGTGACAGTCGTGTTTTCGGGTGGAGGAGCATCTACACTTTTAGCTTCTGGGGGTGGATCAGCGACCGCAGGAGCATAGACTCCTGTATTTCAGTGGCGGGAACAGCACCGTTGGCCACAACCGCGGTATCCGCAGCTCCGTAGCCTCCACAGGCTTCGGAGGTGATGTATAGACATTATTGACATTGCCTGCACTATCTGTCTCCGCCGGGCTCGTGGTTTCGCAAACCCAATTGGAATCGACGATATATTTGTACGCAATTTTGTATCCCAGGGGATTTTAGTACTCCCGTGGAACCCACTTTCGCCTTTGACAAGATGGACAGATGAAGTCCACTTGATAAATTCCGTCGGTGTATTATAATGCGCAGGTTCGATTCTAACTCACCTCATCAAAGGTTCCAGTGACGATGACCGAACCAGGTTCGGTAGAAGGCCTGCAATGAGGTGAGATTCATTTGACTTATTTTGCTAACTAGAAGTTACCAGGTGAACAGAACCTCATGGAGGTCGCTCATTGCAAACAGACTTGATTCGGACAACGCAGAGGACGCGCACTGACAACGTTGCACCTGTTTATTCTACAGGCTGTTGGCGCGCCGAGGCGGCGTGCGACACAGGTGCGATAACAATTACACAAGGAATAGCCTTGCACAAGTTGCACTCAACAGGTAGAGGATAGGAAATTGAAAGGGGCAAGAGGAAGAAGTATGTAAAATGAAACACGGATCGACCAATTCATTTCTTCCGCTCTTCGATCGTGATCGACTCGCGATGAGAGGTAGCAGTATAAGTAGTACTCTAATAAATCTACTCACAAAGAACGCCTTGTCGAATTTTGAAGGGACGCCACACTTTCGATATCTCGAAGCGCCATGTTAGCCTGAATCGGTACTCTGATCGAAATGAAAAAGCATACTGTAATCTTCGATCTGTAGACCTGGGCGACATGCTTCGTACATTCGATTCCTACGTTCCTTTCGTGCAGATCCGTGTCGTCTCCGCAAAGAGCTAGCCATAAAGTTGCATCCGTTAAAAATGTAAAGGATGGGCCCAGGGCCGGCTTTCTGATATTCGGATTGTTGGATACGGAGCCAGCGACGAAGGGAGTAAACGCGGCCGAATTGTTCACTACCTGTCTAATGATCAAGTAATCGTGAAAAATTAATGAGCGTAGGCGACGAACAAATACAGTCATGGAGAAAATCTGTGCAAATGCTCGAAGTTGTCGCATAAATCCCGTCATTATAGCATGTCCTTGAGACGAGACTGGACTCAAGATAGGGCCGAAAAGAGGTGTGACGCTATCCACTACGACGGCTCGGATTCTGAATTGAGAAGACTGTAGAAGATGTCACAAAGAGGACCAAGCGGGTAATACGGAAGACTGACGCTGAACGAAAGTCTTAACTCGTCAAGGATCTCATGCACAGTGTCAACCTCAAACGCCAAGGAGACTTGCAATCGTTCAAGAGCAATAGACGCACCCTTGATACATTTAGCGCAGTGCAAAGGATTCTGCGTAAATAAATACCGGCACGTCGAAAAGGCCCAAAATTTCGGCTGCTCTCACCGCAGAAAAATCGCCTGTGGTGTCGATCCACAGCACACTGGACTGCGGATGATGCACGAGATGGTGCAAAGCCAGTTGAAGTAATAACGACTGGGTCAAAACGTCGATAACAGCACTGCCGAGAGATATTTATTGAACTGACAGTCTTTCCCGACCCTTTATCGCCAGACACCTCTATCAAATGGCGAGGAGCCACCAACCCATGCAGTATTTCATCGAGCTGGGGTAGGCCGCTAAGAAAATCGTCACCGTCGGACTCGAATTCGGGATGCGCTTTCATCAGATCAGCGGCGCTCTGCCCAGGCACGGAGACCAAATTCGCCACAAGAGCTGTGACTTCAGCAAGTTCTCGAAGGGTAGTCGTCCGAGCAGGTAATCGACGGAAAATATCCAAAGTTGATCCAGAAAAAATAGATCTGCGTCAGTTCGGATTCCACATAACTCTAAGCTGGACACGAGTGCGCGGGAATGTAGGCACGCAGGCAGCGAGACGCATGAAACAAAGCAAAAGCAAAAGACAAGGATATAAATAAGCCGCGCGCTATTGATTGCTGTTTACATGAATTCTTCTTTGAGATGGACTCCGACGATGAGCAGAATCCATTAAACCGTTTCATGCAAGGAAGCGATGTTTCTATCGTTCCCAACCAACTTCCATCCGTGCGTCATGGCGAGATGCTTCAGCTGTCATTTCCAGGAGCCGCCACTACGATTACCGTTGATCTCATGTTAGACGCGTCTCCTGGTTGCGGAGGTGTCGCTTGGCCCGCAGGAGAGGTGGGCAAGATTATCGTCCATTCGAAATCTACTTTACTCTCCAGCCCAGGTCCTGGCTCAGTACTTGGTGAACCGAGGCCCAAACTCTCTCGAGGGCAAGCAAGTTCTAGAGCTTGGGTCCGGTGTAGGTTCACACTTGGTCATAACTCCCCAGCCTCATGACTGGTCACAACCAGACGGGGCTTGTTGGACTTGTGGCGGCGATGCTCGGAGGGACCGTCTACCTGACTGACCAAGCGTCCGTCCCCTTTAGTTCGGTTATCGTTTCTCGTAACATATCATTCAAGGCCACTACTCAACATAATGCGCGAAAACGTTGAAATAAACAAGCTTTCTTCTCTCTGCGTTGTAACAGAACTTAACTGGTCTGCCTTTTACTCGCGTAACGACGTTCGCGAAGGTTGAATCAAGCCTGTGGCTTTCTAGGGGCGAGCCCATACCTGCAGAGATCCCTCGGCCAGACATTATCCTCGCAGCGGATTGTGTATATTTTGAACCTGCCTTCCCCCTCCTTGTCCAAACCTTATGTGATCTTGTCGACGAGGATACCGAAGTCTTGTTTTGCTACAAAAAGAGACGCAAGGTGCGGGAAGACAGGATATTGTCGATTAGATTAAATAATCCAACCCATCAGGCGGACAAACGATTTTTCGCCCTTCTGAAAAAGAAATTCAAGTGGAGTGATGTATGCTGCTCTGCACTGCGTTCTGCCATGAATAACTGGGTGCATAGGTTCCCGATGATCCTGCTCGCGCCACATATTCTCGCGAATCGATTTCCCTCCTGCGGTTAACCAAGCTCTAGCTTATGGAAGCTGAGTGTACGGTTCTTGATTATGATTTTTTGAGAATAATGTACTTCGACTAAGTAATCCGGCGGTTATTGTATTGTTTTTATCTGAAATGAGAGATTGAAATGGAATGTTGTGAAGTATGGCGACGCGCACTTGTAATCCATGTATTTCCTCTATCTCTGCCTGGATTTTATCAGTTAGAGCCGATGAATTTCTAAGAGGACTACCTTGATTGTCTGTGTCACGAGCTGGTGTTGCTTTACCATTGGGATGCCCTTGAACGCTTCACTGGCGATGGTTATGGCAAAAAAAGTACCACAGCCACCGGAGATGTCTGCAATTTGCAACTGGGAAGGAGAGAATCTATCGGTGGGTTTATAAGGCGACAACGTTGATTTCTGGGTGCCAGACCTCTCGGTCAGTTTATTGTAAATGATTTGCTCTTTGTTCGTAGGAGTTACGGTTACGTCTGAAAATCTGCGGAGACGTAGAGCGGCCGGCAGCCAACGACGCGTCGAGAGGGCGTACATGGACGAAAGCAGCAATATGAAGGCTGAAGGCACGCGATTTGTCACACACGCCGTTTCCGGCTTGACGCGTTGTCCAAATCAGGTCGAGGCTGGTCGAGTCGAGACTTTTCTGTATTCCTACTATGCTGCTGGCTGCGCTCAAGCGCGTCAGTCTCCGGCCACCAAATCTCGTTGGGAATGCCTCATTTTTGCATTGCTGCAGCCGGCCATATGCACCGCTTGGTTCTTCCATCTACCCTCGCGTTTTTCTACGGTTCGCGTCCGTGAAATCGGACTTGGCTCCCGCGACAAAAGGCCACAAGAAATCTCGAAAAGCCGCCGAAACTTCTCCAGTGGAGAAGGCTAAAGCTTCCCATTCTTCTGCAGGAAAGTCCGTCCCGTCCTCGGTAGAGAAGGGTGCCCCACCTCTGGTGACCAAGGCGTCATCCGTGCTTGCGAAAGGGGCAGCAGCTAAAAAAGACAATGACCCGGTTGCGAAATCTACTCCGACGGCGAAGAGTCCGCCCCAAAAGATATATTCGCCACCCACTGAAACAAAAACTGTCCCCAATGCATCCATTCCTCCCGAAATTCCCTCGACAGGGCTTCCTTCAAAATCCCCCACTAATATCTTTGAAGCCATTGAAAAAGTAGAAAAGGACGCTACAGGAATTCAACCACCCCCAGCTCCGGTTGTCGGGGTGTGGCTTCTAATTTCCTCGGTTTTGGTGCTGGTGGTTGTCGTCGTCGGGGGCATCACGCGTCTAACTGAATCTGGCTTGAGTATCACGGAATGGCGACCCATCACGGGAATAATGCCTCCATTATCGCCCGAGGCATGGGAAGAGGAGTTTTTCAAGTATAAAGCTACACCGGAATTTAAGATGTAAGGCACATTTTGGCCGAGTCGTGCCTCGACGGGTGATTCATTTTGGTTCTCTTTCAGGTTGAATCACTCTAGCTCCCTTGATGACTTCAAACGCATTTACTACATGGAGTGGAGTCACAGAATTCTTGGCCGCCTGATTGGAGTCGTTTTCGTCGTTCCTCTCGCGTTCTTCACCATAACCAAAAAGATATCTACTCCCTTGGCGTTGAAACTGGGTGGCCTGGGCCTCTTGATTGGCGCTCAGGGTGCCCTTGGATGGTACATGGTCCAATCAGGAATGGAAGAATCACTCCTCGAGACACCGGGAGCCGTCCCAAGAGTATCACATTATCGGCTCGCCGCCCACCTAGCCATGGCCTTTGCACTTTACGCTGGAATGTTTAGCACAGGCATGGCAATCATCAAAGACTGGAGATATGCGCAGACCGGGATGGGCGGCGGGCTTCCCGGCAAATCATTCACTTCTGCACTGAGGAACCCAATCGTGAGGCGCTTCAAGTCCTATTCTTGGGCCTTGACCGGTCTGGTTCTGCTGACCGCTCTATCCGGTGCGCATCATCCCTGTGTCCATGGTCTACTGATGGGAATCGAAACAAGGTGTCTTTGTGGCTGGTTTGGATGCCGGTTTGGTGTACAACGAGTGGCCGCTCATGGGTGGTCGTCTTGCACCTCCCACGGACGAGCTCTTTTCGCCTGCATATGCCAAAAGCGAAAGCAAGTCTGACCTCTGGCGGAACATGTTCGAGAATCCCACTACTGTCCAGTTCGAGCATCGCGTTCTTGTAAGTCCTGCCAAAATTGTACTTCTGAACGCTAAGTGTACTGCCGCAAGGCCACTACTACATACACCGGAATAGCGCTGTTGTTCGCCCAAACATTCCGGCCGGCGTGGCGCACGATAATACCTCCGCTGGCGTTAACGTCCGCTCGGGCAGCATTCGCAATGGCCAACGTGCAAGTATTGCTTGGGATCTCGACTCTTCTATACTTGGTTCCGGTACCTCTAGCGGCAGCCCACCAAGCGGGGAGCGTCATGCTGCTCAGCGCTATGCTACAACTGCTTATAGCATTGCGACGACCCGGCACCGCGGCCAGAGCATGGAGAAATGCCATGACCACGAAAGGAGGTCCCAAAACCTGAGGATCCTATCTTCGTTGTGGCACTTTACCATGTCGCACTTGCATGTACACGAAAAACTAATTGCATTAATGAAACTACCCCTCCATTTGTACATCTTCGTCGGTGACCGCAGTAGGCGCCGCTGCAGCTGGTGCTGGCGCAGGGGCCTCCGGCTCCTTTGGTACCATACTTTGCAGGAATAACTCGACCTTTTCACGAGAGCGTAAGCGTGATTATGCGTCTCAAGCAGGGAATAACTACCTTTTCACCCTCAAGAATACGGAATGGACCGGCGGGCGGGACTCCCGTTTCGTGGGTGCCTGTGGGCCCAATGATTCCAATCGATGTATTGTTCACGTTGAGCTCCTTGTCTTGTTGGAGAGTCTCACGCAAAGCGTGAAGCCCGTGCCGAACGAGGTCTTCCAACGAGCCTGAAGGAGCAGAACAATAAGTATAAGTAGAGGGACATACAGTACAAACGGTCACGCACAATCGTCGAAGCTCTTGTAATGCTTTTCTAGGTAAGTCTTTGCACTCTGACTCCGGGCGCCGATGGACATCGCATAATACTCGTAAGAATTTCCAGAGGGCGAGAACTCGTAGAGATGCGGTCCAGATTGATCTTGCCCGATGACCAGGAAACCAACGCCATAAGGTCGTCGACCATATTCCTGAGTATTGACTTGGGCTTCTGTACACGGGAGAAACATTAATATATGCGCAGCGGCACAATTATAAAACGAACTATCAGCGATAGAAGACACCAGTCTGTTCACGGGCACGGGGCGGTTGAAGATCATTTTAGAGGACATTGCCTGTTGCCGCATGAAATTGCTGCATCGAATGTGATTGGAAGGGATGAACGGCAGTATTCAGGTCGTACACACCTCAGTACACGCGCATCAGAGGTAAGGCCCGCAATAGCAATCCCGACGTGGTCATCTATCCGGAACATTTTCTGCTGGTATGATGCGAGCTCCCCAGTTGAACGCTGGAACGACGCGCGTGAGCGCGTGCTAGCCGTTAGAACGTTCGCCACTTACCTTGAGAGCAAGAAGGACCGAATGGGTTTTGGAGCGCAGACCGACTGCAGCAGAACCTTGCTTGACGGCCTCGAGTGCATATTCGACCTGGTGCAAGCGTCCTTGCGGCGAAAAGACGGTGTTGTCCGAATCGTAGGTGTTCCTGAACTGTGTAATGCGTTCAAACACACGTCGTACAAAAGAGAGGTCGAAGGAAATCCCACCATGGCGGTCAAATGGAAAGAAACAGGCAAAGGTTAGAGAGCTGACGCGTCAAGTGCGTGACTGTCACGCTTCCTCACGCGTTCGGAATTTGGAACTGTTCGAGGCCTCGACGACCTCAATGCGAACAATAATCTTCCTGCACCAGTTAATTCCTGGACTACAGATTATAATCTATTCGTTTACTATCGGCTTTTCTTCTCCACCTTCCATTCTTTGAAAATCGCGTCCAAACTCTTGTGGATCTGGCTCGGCGGTAAGCACCTTATTATCTCCCAACCCGTTCCTCGACATCTGCTTTGCCCTTGTCACCTGCGGCCTTGTCTGCATACTCCACAGTCATCCGAAACATGGCGAGTACTGCGAGCGAAACGGGCGTTTGCTGGGCTCCATGAGCCGAGCCCGGGGCCAAGGCGGAAAGAAGAGGGCCGGTGAGGGCTGGAGCAGGCGTTTGTGCAGAAAGCGCCAGAGGCGCGTCCGATCTCCCCGCACGAGACGCAGTAGAATTTCGAGAACGTTGTCAATTTCGGTCAAGTGCGTTTTGAGGAACCGTTGACGTTCGGTCAGCGTTCCGGCACTGGACGCGACCGACCATCCTTCAGAACGGTGGCCAAAGTCGGTGGCTGTAAAAAAGAATGGGTTAGCGAGCATGTAAAGCTTATAAGGAGAAACGCACAGGATCAGGGTCGGAAACTATTATTTTCTTCTCCCAACTTTCGGCAACATCGCCAGCGAACCAGAACATCCTTCCAAAAAGGCTCTTCAACCATTCAGAATATCCCCTGTTTTGACCCATTTGGGCTCCGAAAGTGGGCGAACAGTGTCGAGGTACACTATCAATGTAATCGCCGACGGAGTAGACACTTGCGAAAAAGGCGGGAAATCATTGGAATCTGTCGTAGACTGAATCGGATGGTAAGATTTGGTAACTTCGGAGAGAGTTTCCGTCTGGAGAAGGGTAAGTAAGATACTTGTTAAAAGAAGAAAACAGCTCACCAAAATACCCTTCAAACCCGTTTCACCATCGCTAACCAAGTTTATGCGAACCTCGGCGCGCGCCTCGCGACGAAATAGCGTAATTGTGTCGACAACCTCGGCGTCAAAGACAATGCGTCTGTTGCCTCCTTCATAGGATATGGACAAGCGATTGGCTGCAGGAACTTTCGGGCCCTTTCCTTCGGGTTTTACGGGGGCGTAGGCATCTCCATATGTAGTTGACGCTGCGGACACCGTCAAGGAAGGTGGAGGTTCATCGATCTGTGTAGCTACAAGCTCCTGAGTCTGTTCGCCGTTCTCTGGTAATACGACGGTCGGCTCCCCAGACAAAGAAGTTCAGCTGGATTGTCGATACTGAGAAGCGTAGCTGTAGTGGAGAGGGTGAGCAGAGACTTGTCTCCCTGGACGGGCTGAGATTCCGCGACGGGCGTATTAGCACGGTCAGTAGTAGACTCCTCCTGCTCGGTAGATCCCGAGGGGGGAGCGGAAGAAACAGCAGGGATAGGCTCAGGCGCCTTCACAAGGAGACCGCTTTTGGGAGATGAAACCAGAGTAGAGAGAGAAGCATCGGAAGTAGAAGAGCCAGAAACATCGGCACCCAGCTCAGGAGGAGCCCCTGCATGCCCATTGACATGCGACACCACACCACCACCATCCACAGCATCGGAAGAAAAAGAAGCAGAATGGCCAACGCAGAAACATCGGGTTCTGCATGGACCTCGTCATGAGTCCCGAACGCATCAGGATCGTGGGCAGGGGCCTCCGCCATGTCAACACCAGCACCAGCAAAATTGCCTTGAGAAGTTAAACGTCAGCGGTGTGCGCACGAAGCGGTCGCCTCGCAGCCAAGCGAGGGACATCCACACGGAGCAGTATCTCCCAGAACAAAGTAGCTCACCATCAGTATCGGTTTCTCCTCCACCGCCCGCACCGTCAAAATCGGGATGCACATCATCATCATTGCCCTCTGGGGCTTGAGAGTCGCCCTCGGCCTCTCCAGAAATCGCGGCCATAAGCCAATCGGCCTCACTCGTCGTCTCGGTCACGCTTGGCGCGACACTGGCAGCTACACTGGACCGATCATCAAGCATACCGGGCGGCGGTGGAGGTCCACGACCCTCCTCGAAGTCACCGTCATCAGACTCGATCTTTTTTCTTTTCCCTTTGCGGGAATCTGAGGGTGTAACACCCAGTGAGAAAGAACCGTTATGCGGAATAGGATGCGAATCCACCGCGGTAACGGGGGTGTGAAAGTAAATGCGCATCCGCGACGGCGGAGGCCCAGCGTCAGAAACGACTCTCGGACCCACGGGTATATCTGGAGCAGGAGCAGCTTTAATGTCTGCTGCCACAGATGACCCGCTCGCATTCGCGTCAGACTCGTCAGCTAGAACAGGCTTGACGGTGTCTTCTTCCGCGGTTTCCGCTTTGACGACGCCATCCTGAATCGAGTCGTCAGCGGCCAAAGACACCTCCTTCGGCTCAACCTTTACAGGCGATGAGGAGGGTAAAACACCCCACGTCCACGCCAATTCACGTATCTCCAACCCGACGATCTTAAAGTCTGTGAGCGTCCGACGGTTTTCATCCTTCTTACCAGAGCTGAAACTTGAATTCGCAGGCCCATCCCTGGCCCCAAACGTCGAGTTACCGCCTCCGTCATTTCTGCCCCGGTTGGCGTGATTCTGGCCGCGCGCGCGGAACGATCCGACGAGTTTTGAAAAGATCCGCCACCCGTGAAAGAACCGCCACCCCTCCGGTTGTGGAAATCTTTATTTCCGCCAAAATTCCCTCTGGATCCGTGTCCCCGCACAGGACCGGCGGAACCACCGCCCCGCCCTCCTGTAGCAGCGCCACCGGAATAACTCCTCCGCGTCCGCCCCGTCCACTCATCCCGCCGCCCCGGTTACCAGTCATGGAACCGCCTCCTCCTCTTCCACCTCTGTTTGCGATACTAGCTCCGCGTCCTCCGCCCGCGCCGGGTCCTCCTCGGTTGCCGCCTCCGAGAGAAACGTGGTTGCCGCCAGGTCCGCCGCCCCGCGGTGGTCCTGAAAATGGCCCTGACTGCATCGGGCCAGTCGGTGGCTGGAATTGGGGCTGCGATGGCGGCGCGCGGTGATTTTGGTTGTGACCAGGGCCATCAAACCGCTGACGCTTGGCGGGCGGCATGTGCTGCGGCGGCGTGTGGTGGATGTGTCGCTGCTGCTGTTGCATTTGCATCGGTGCTTGGTGCTGCGGATGCTGGGGAAGGTGGTGCTGAGGTGGCGGATGGGGGAAGAACTGTTGTTGTTGCTGTGGCGTCTGCGGGGGTTGCTGGTGCGCGTATGGTGCGGCCATGGGCTGTGCCTGGGGAACATAGGGCTGCGAGTAACCAGCGGTTGGCTGATACGGGCTATATCCGGGCTGGGTGGGCGGAGGAGGAACAGGCGGGGCAGGGGGATGGTAATGTTGCGGTTGCTGCTGCTGTTGCTGCTGGTTGCGCCAGTGATTATTCTGCGTTCCATAGCCGTAGTTGGCATAAAGAGCGCTTTGCTCGGCAGGAGGACGGGGTGGCTGGGGTGCTGTCCATTGCTGATTAAAGGTGCCTACACTAGGAGGTTGTTGGACGTGAGGTTGCCCTTGCTGCGCGGCGGCGGCCCAGTACGCCGAGTAATCGGGCTGGTTTGGCTGCGGCGGGGGTGGTCCCGGGGGCAACGGAGGCTGGTATGAAGGCTGAGGAACAAATGGATTTTTGTTCATTTTGTATTTCAGCGCGACTCGTCAGAAAACATATAGCAAAGATCTGAGTTGATCCGGTCAGTTGGTTTGGACATGAAAAAAGGGAACCACGCCACATAAGAGGCGCTAGGACCGACAAAAGGCGCGGTAGAGCAAAAGGAGGAAGAAAACGAAGGCGAAAATGCACCAGAGCACGCTGGCAGAGAACAAGCTTCAACTCCGCTCGGATCGTGCGCGACGAACCCCTGATGTCTCTGATGCCAAAAAACATTTTCGCGACACGCAAGCGCTGAAATTCTGATGCGGTGTCAGGCGCCTATCCATTCACAATATCCTACGCTACAGTACATACACGGTTTTTCCATGGAAATAATGTGATCAGAGATAAAAGAGAAGATGAAATCCGACGATACTGCATATAATCAACTACAACGTTCCACGGGGAGCACCTAGACTTCAATGAGCGGCAAAGAAAGTTTCAGAAGTGTCGGTCCTGACCTGGGAGACGAGGAGCAAGATCCTTCGCTTGAGCTGTCTGCCTGCGTTTACGATGCTCCCCCTGCCGCACTGTTATAAATAAGGACGCATTCTGGAACGAAAACCAGGCAACTCAACTCGTAAACATGTCCCGATGGAGCGTAAACCGTTCATGAGTAGGTGTAGAGGTAGACTTGGGGGAGAGGGAGCCTGGGATCTTTGGAGAGTCTTCGTCCTTATCCTTTGTGTCCTTCGCCTTATCCTTATCTTTCGAGTCCTTGTCCTTTTCCTTGTCCTTGTCCGCCTTCTCCTTGTCCGCCTTCTCCTTGTCCGCCTTCTCTTTCTCTTTCTTACGCTTCTGACGGTCCTCCCATTCTGCCACGACTTTCCAATGTCCTCCTGGCTATATGCCGGCGGTTTTGCAGTGGATCAACAAGTGGACTTGCAAAGCCTGGATCGAGGAGGTGGTTCGGGCAGGTGTACAGGAAATCGACGTGTTTATTGTGGCGAGCACTGTCGTGGTCGGTTTGTAGCATACAAGCAGGGCTTGGGGGTCCCTGCGGTCTACGCCAAGTCTAGCCGACTATTGACGCTAGGTAGGACCCCACATACTCTCTTATAATAAACGTTGGTGAAGGACATGAAGGTTGGAAGCAACGAGCCGGAATACCGGGCCGGTCAAGTTACGTAAAGGCTTAAACGCTTTGCCGCCTCCTAAGTTCTTTTTCTCAAGGTCATCAGCCTTGACCTAAACCACCATGTCAGACACCACAGGAAAGACCATCAAATGCAAAGCCGCTGTCTGCTGGGGTGCCGGCGAGCCTCTCAAAATCGAGGAGGTTGAGGTCGCCCCACCTCAGGCGCACGAAGTCAGAATTCACATTCTGCACACGGGAAAGTCGTGCGATGCTCGCGTTTTTCGTCGTCTCACGCGTATTTTTACTCCAGGAATCTGTCACACCGACGAATATACTCGCAGCGGAAAGGATCCTGAGGTAGCGATGCTTTTATCGTCTTCATCTGCCTTTGTATAACTTGATTCGATTCAGGGATTATTCCCCGTTATTCTGGGCCATGAGGGCGGCGGTATTGCAAGTCACGCCAACGATATATTAAGTTTATCTTGTTAATCGAGCATTTAATCAGGTCGAGTCTGTGGGTGAAGGCGTAACAAGCGTCAAAGTAGGCGACCATGTCATCCCCCTCTATACAGCAGGTCCGCGTTTTCTGCGCCGATTTGGTCTCATGCTAACTACTTCCAGAATGCCGCGAATGTAAATTCTGCAAGAGCGGAAAGACCAACCTTTGTGGCAAAGGTACTTGCTCTGCTTCCAGATATCTAATCGATGAGTAACCGCGCTATCCAGTTCGTGCAACACAGGGTAAAGGACTCATGCCCGACAATTCCAGCCGTTTCACCGTCAACGGACAACCTATCCACCATTTCGTTTGTCTTCATATTGCTTTTTTAACTGGGTATATTAACCTGTAACAGATGGGCACGTCCACCTTCTCGCAATACACGGTTGTGGCGGACGTCTCGGTGGTCGCGGTGGACAAGAAGGCGCCGCTCGAAAAGGTCTGTCTCCTTGGATGCGGGATCACTACCGCCTGGGGCGCCGTTGTCAAACAGCCCGGAATCAGTACGCCTGACTATTATTCCTTACAACATCCCGCGTCTAACATGCAAATTCAGAGGGTTCATCTGTGGCGGTATTTGGCTGTGGCGCCATCGGTGTGAGTATTTTTGTTAACCACTATCCCAGGGGACCCGCGATTGACCCTCGACAGCTTGGAGTTCTTACCACCTCGGCCCTCGTCGGCGCCAGCCGCATCATCGCGGTCGACACGAACCCCAACAAGGAGGCCTGGGCGAAGAAATTCGGCGCCACCGATTTCGTCAACCCCGCCCAGCTGAAGGAGGGCACGAAGATCCAAGATTTCCTCGTCGAGATGACGGACGGCGGGTGGGCCTTGTTGCTTTTGTCTCCCAATTATTCACTTACATTTTTTTCAGGCTGGATTACACTTTCGACTGTACCGGCAATGTAAGGCCCGAGCACGTCAGGCCCTCGAGTTCACCACTGACGCCCTGGCCTGCATAGGTCCAAGTCATGCGCGCAGCACTTGAGGCCTGCCACAAGGGTTGGGGTGTGAGCACCATTATCGGGGTAGCTGCTGCTGGACAGGAAATCGCCACCAGACCGTGAGCGAGCACTATCCTTTCCTGCCCAGGTAACTTAGCAGTCTTTCAGTTTCCAGCTGGTGACCGGCCGCACCTGGCGGGGCAGCGCGTTCGGCGGGGTGAAAGGCAGGACAGAGATTCCTGGGCTTGTTGAAGGTTTCTGAATTTCGTGCACTGTTAAGGGCCGCATTTATTGATCTTTCCCTAGATTACCTGGGCGGCAAGGTCAAGATTGACGAATATGTAACGCACCACAGGACCCTGGCTGACATCAATGAGGGGTTCGGCGATATGCATGTAAGAGCCACGATTCGAGGATTTATCGTCACTCACCACCGATGTATCATTGTAGCAAGGAGAATGTATCCGCTGCGTCGTCGATATGGCCTGAAAGAATGGAAGCCACACTGAAGTGTATAAATATATGTACTCCTTATTCGCGAAATATACGATGTTGTGAACCTCTCCATTCCACTATTACTAGTAAACACGGTGTGAGACTAAATAATGAAGGCCAGAAAGAAAACCACTAGACTCCGCGATTCACCATCATTCTGGGGGCTTTCTTCGACCCAATAATCGCGCGCCAAAGGACAACCAGAGCAGCATTGACCTCCCGTCGCCTAACACCGCTCTTCCTCCACAGCGTGCGTATCACATAGAGCACACACACCAAAAACGAAACATCTAAGCAGAGCCGCCGCACGATGATCAACGTCGGCGACCGGCTCTCGTCCCGCGCAAAGAACGTTGCGGCCTCCCGCAGCGTCTCGATACCCCGCGATACCGGGTTCGCCACCAACGACCACATGCCGAGGTCGTCCAGGTCCCATTCGTGTGTGTTCCGACCGTGCGGTGGAGACCCGCGGCCGGGTCCCCACGATGGGGACCCGGCGGCCCGGGGGCTCGTTGATATGCGGGACCGGGATAAGCGCCCGGGGATGGATTCCAGGGACTCGATGCGCTCGGAAAGCGCGGCAAGATGTGCCTGCATGTTCTCGATAGCGAGTTCGAGCGGCGGCCGCGAACCAGGTCGCGAGGGTACGCCATATTGTCTCTGAGGGAGTGGCTGCATCTGCCCGCGATATTGCGGGTGTGCGGGGTAGAGGTTAGGTGGGGACGTTAACTCGGCCCGGGATGACTGAGAGAATTGGTTGACGTATGAACTAGGGAAGAAAGAGGAAGGTGTGGATGGCTCGCCGAACGCGGAGGGGGTTTCGAACCCGGGCATTGGTTGGGTCTCAGGGACCCTGTGGAGTATAGGAGGAGGGGACGTCGCAAGCGAACCAGCCATAGGTGTGCGGTATCTATGAGATGATACTGACGATGGGGGCCGTTGTATTTGAGACATGGCCGGTTCGTGGATTGTTGGAACCACCCTGTTTAGTTCGTCGTCGGTTTCATCCTCAGTTTCAGACTCCTCGGGTTGAGCTTGAGGTCGCGGCATCTGTCGGGCTTCGACGTAGTGTGAGGGCGAAGCATCGTCTGACGCTGTTGATCCCGAAGAGTCTGATTGTCGGGAGCCAGACAAAGTCCCTGGACCAGTGTGAGTGTTACCGACAGCACGCAACAATGCTAGAATTACTGCTCATGACAATATTTGAAGGATCGCCGCCGTATGATTCGAGCTCTTGAATAAGATCTGCAGATACGGTGCGGTCGGAATATTTACGCAAGACCTACATGCTGGGCGTAAAGGTATAGTAAAGGGGAAAGAGATTGAACACATGCCTTCATAAGAGTGGCAACATACAACCATTTCGCCTCGTACGGGTCTAAATCTTTGTGCTTTGCCCATGCATCCCTGGACTGGGATAAGCGCATGTCCGTCGTGGATATGAGGCCAACCAAACACACCATTTTGCTCGGCCGAGCATGTCCCATATGCCGGGTCGAGGCGAAGTGACATTGCCGATGGTTGCTGGAGGTATAGATGTCAAGCCTGGGTTGATGTAATACGACAATAGGATCCACCTTGCTTGTAAAGACTGGAATTGGGCTAAGTAAACATTCGAGACGGGCAAAAGATACTTGCCTATACATTGCGAGTTTCTCATCATAACTAGTACAAGTTGGATTTTATGCAGCGTCTGAGAAAGAATACGTACCCAGTTTGGATAGGGCCAGTTTTCGGGAGACCTTGCACAATCTCCACTGCACGATCGAATTGTGCGTCTATTAGGTCGTGCGACATGATTCAGAGTCGTCGTGTTCGTCTCACAACGCCGCGAGCAGCGAGTGCGTCGATCACAAACGGAAGAGGCGGACAGTGCACAGGATCCACGTGAAAGTGACCGAATCACAACGCCGGATTTCCACGTGTTTTTTCTTTTTTTTCTAAAGCAGAGTTGAACTGAAAGTTTTATGCCGTTTGGGCACTACGAAAATGCTACTTGTTGGCCTAACAAGGCTACGCCTTTTCCCGGGAGACTTACTCTCGTGCAAAGCCAAAGCAGAGAGCTATCTATTGAAAGAGCCCATGGTTTTACCCATCGTATCGAAATTTAAAGTGTACAACACACGGCTAAATGCCACATCCCCAGCAGAGGACCAAGTTATTTTCGGTCGAACGTGCCTTGTTCGCCGTGCCTGACTTGCTCGATGAAGATCCGGGCGAATGAGAACCAGTCCAATATTATTACTGTCCAGAATTAGTTCGTCTTCAAAGGCCAGACGCAAAGTCAGAGACTCACGACTTTCATTCTGGACCTGATCGACCTTGGGCCCATTTATATTTGAGAGCGCCGCGTATCCGTTCATCCGGTCCAGTCGTCACCAGTTTACCTTGAGTTCGAGGTTGGTCCCAAGGCGTCCGTCAGAGAGAAGATGGCAACTGACCTTTCCAGTACAACTGGCCCCACGCTTTCCCATGCGTACCATTGCATTTGAATTGCGCCCGTGTAACGCGCCAATATGAATCGGAAATGTGCTTTTCTGACCATCGAATTTGGTGCATTTCCTTCCCAACAGCGCTCGGTGTCCGCGAGAGAACCTGATACAGATTTGCGGGATGGTGTTTGAGGACTGGCGGCAAGGACGCTTGGGGCAGCAGCCGCTGCAGTGAGCGGGTGATGTTGGACATAGCAGAAGGGCTGAAAATCAAACTCCGATAAACTCCGATCAGCCCGATCATTCATGTCGTTCCTCATCCGACCATGTCGCGTTGCTCGTCGCGTCTTTTCATCGCTCCCTAAACCTGTCGTCGAAACCGATTCGTGCGGTATCCCGCGACGTCCAACGTGGTCTGTAAACGAGCTCTTATCATCATATCCTGCTCCGTCCTTGGCCCCCATACGTTGAAGCATCTGCATAATCTCTCCGCTTTGGAACCCCCGGAGGAAGGCACTCCAGATTATGAGCAGCTCAAGGCCGGGCTGGAGGAGCTCATTCGGTTGGTGGAGGCCGTAAAAATAGTCGACACGGAGAACGTTGTCGCGTTTGGGAGGGACGATCCTGGCAGGCAGGCTACGGAAATTCACCCAGCACCAGAGCTGCAGGGTGGTCGCTCGTTATTGAAACACGCTGACCGCACTCGCAACGGGTTTTATATCGTGGACGCTGACAAGCCACAATGATCGCTGCCTTTAATGTACGCGATTTAAAAAAACTTTCGAGCTCATCTGAGATTAATACATCTACAGGTATGTAGCACAAAGATCCATACACATTGTCATATTCGTCACATTACTTTCATTCGGTATTGCTTCTCTTCCACGACGCGGGGATTACATCTTTAAGAAATTTTAAGGAATCTAACCGCAGCGAGGGAATGGTCACGTACAAGCCAAGCCCAGAAAGCTTCAAACTTATTGCGCGGCGGCGGATCGTCGTGCCTTGGATGAACTCAGCTTACAGCAGAAAGCTCGAATCATTTCTTACGTGTCTGCCTCGATTTCTGCGATATCGGTCACAAAATCGAGGTCTTCAGGACGCTTCCACGCAAATCCCTTTCCGTGGCGCCAGTAGTAGAACTTGGCCCCGCCATAAAGGATCGGGAACAGCACGAAGGGCAAATAATTCGTCACAAATGTTGCAGCGACCCACTTCGAGTTAAGGAAGACGCTCCAGCCAGAAAACTGGAACATTGGGTCAGCTGACAAGTCGGAAACTATGTGTTGCTACTCACGAAACAATTAGCAGGCAGAAGATCATGGCGTACCAGGCTGCGAACGGCTGCAGTGGAGAGGCGAAAGGAAGGTGTTTTCTTTCGTAGCCTTGTGCTTTCATCCCTGCATAAAAGCGGAGGTAGGTTACACAAATACCTTGGATAATTAAAACCAGTTAGACTTCGGCCAAGCCCATCGTGAATGAACTCACCAAACCACGTCATCAAGCCTGCTATAGAGGTCATATTTGAAAACCAAACGAAAACTTTTGTAGATCCGGATGTGACGCCCATGTAAGCAAGTGCGGCGCTAGGATGAGAAAACAGTTACGCTCCAGAAATTGATCAAGAAGCACGGAGACTGACAATGCAGAGCAAAATGTCAAAGAGGCTATAGGGAGACCGTTAGGCAGGGTCTTTAAGAAGATTCTAGGGGCATTGCCAGCCATCGCCAGGCCATCTTAACTTGAAGTCAGAATAAGCAAGTAGATATCAAAACCATGAACCCACATAGTGCCCGCGAACTGGTGTACAAATCGCTTGATCCCGCACTCCACGCAGAAGTAAGCAGACACGCGTTTATAATCTGTAACAGGATAGCATTAGTATTAACATTGCGAACCGAGATCAAGGGATTCGCACTGAAGGCAGTATTTTGATTCCAGAGCTGGAACAAGTTCATTCAAGTGAACGGACCCTGGAGGGTATGCTTACCGTTGGATGGCAATGACGAATCTATAGTTCGTTAGCTGATGTGTTAGGACTAACGAGATTTCGACCCACGGGGAACTCGCGGCAGTCCCAGTTGAGAGATTCAAACGATCGTCATCGGAAGGAACGAGGAGCCCGATGATGATTACTCCTCCGATATAGAACAGTAAAATTCTGCACGCGTTTCAGCACTTGTATTGAACGCAGAGAAAGAATGACGCACCGAATATAAACACGCCTGATCGCCTTCGGAAGATTGCGTCGAGGGTTCTTAGCCTCTCCCGCAGCGATCTAACAAAGGTGAATATGGTATGTGGAAGTGACCGAAAATAACGCACAGCGACAATCTCGGTCCCACTAGGTTCTATGTCAGGGCCGCGCCGCGACGACAACTAAATACGTACATGTATGCGAACGCTGCTTGGGTCATTACTGCCCACCACCCCAAGAACCGGCCCTCAGCACCGGGTATGTTGTTGTATTGAACAAAAGGCTCTGTGATTCCAGTTAATGCTTGTCGACGATCGGAATGATAGACAACTTTTCCAGTATCGGAACCCGATTCTACGTTCTGCCGAGTGAAGATTGATACAGAGTAGTAGTGCTGAAACGTACCGGTCGTGATCCGGACCTCCTCCCAAGTCCAGTACGATCCCAAGGATTATAAGGCCAGTAATCTAAATTACAATTATTCAGCACTGGAATAATATAAGACCGGAAACCACGAACTGTGATGACTTTAATCGAGCTAAAGCCGCTTTAAACAGGGAAAATCAAATAGTGAATCTTCAACATACGCGAAAATGAATTCTGCTTCGCCGTATACGCCAGCACCACACATATTAATTCCAATTACGATAACCTAAAAAAGTGAGACGGGCCGCATATGTAAGAAGCGTTCAAACCATAATAATCGTTATCCAGGCCTGAAACGGTAGACTTGAGAACCGGCACCAATATCGCGATGCAGTACTAACCGCATTATTGGTCGTTGTATCCCAGTAGTTAATTAGCACGGCTGCAGCAGATAGCTCGGCGGGAAGAACGACGGTCCAGTTGTACCAATAATTCCACCTGCAGCAGAATGAGGAAAGGATGGTAAGCAAGACAGGTTCTTCACCCCATGGTAAACGAGAAAGCAGGATCGACCTGGAACATGCGATAAATGAATAGGCATATTATAGGTGCACACAACATACAAAACGCTCGGCAAGCTTAATATGCCCACCGGGGATCGGGAGATACGCGACCATTTCACCGAGGGAAATCCTGGAAGAAAGTCAGCCAGGGGAGAAGGGAGTGGGGGAAAGTGGTACATTACGGAAAATGTAATAGATCCCACAGCTCTGGGAGGTAATCAGAGATGGCAGATACAAGCAACATCTCATTCAACTCACAGATAACCAAGGAGGAGACCTAGAGCTCGAGCATGAACACAAAATCAATATTTATCTAACACAAGTACCGATTGGGCCGCCGAACCGAAGCGAATTCGCTGCATAGAATTGAGTTTATAGCCATTTCAAAGTCCACGCAAACTTGCCTGTGCTGAGGAACAAACCCGTACCGATGACGCCTAATGGTTTCACGTTAGAATGCGCGAATCATGGCTAGGTGTCGCGTGGCTCACCGCCGATACTACAAAATGGTTCGCTCGACCAACTTCTGCAAAAGTTAACGACGTACCTAATCATCGCAATATGACCTTGAGACGTTGTAAGGAGCGCGTCACAAGCATGTCGCTCGTCCACTCACGATTTTTCAGCTGACGAACCAGCTTGTGCTCCCCGATTTCGGATTTCGAAGGCGAGCCTGATTCAGCATCCAGTGAGTCGTTATGGACATCGTCGGGTTTCTCGGAATTCATGGCACAAGATGTTTCGAGAAGGGAGAAAGGAACTGGGGCTCTTGCCACTGCGGGAAGGTAGATAAATGAGTTCGGAGTTCGGAGCTTGAGCTGTGGTGATTGATATCTGGTTGCTCCACCGTGCTCCTTTCATAGAGGCCGTAAATAATTGTGTAATGCCGTCCAACTCCGGGGTGGTGAGAAGTGAGACTTTCGAGTCGCTGTTGTGATGTAGGAACGCGGAAAGTTGGAGCGGAAGAAGGTAAGAGTCTCGATAGATCTAAGTACAACAGGAGACAAGTAAAATTTTCCAAGAAAACAGGAGGACCGCAACTTCATAGGGACCCATGCCCTCCTGTGGAGCCGAAGCCGCCAGCACCGCGGAGCGTTTCATCGAGGTCCTATTGAATGGCGATTAGATGACGTCAATGTAGGTCCAAGTTTAGTACGCGCCTCGACCTCGAGAACGTCTGGTGTATGGATTTGCTCGAGAATAAGCTGGGCGATACGTTCTCCTTCCTCAACTATTGGAGACTGAGCAAGAGTGCGAAGTGAAGACGGTCCGGACGCACTTTGAAAATCTTTGTCCGAATAATTGAACAGCAAGACAAAGACAACGCCGCGGTAGTCAGCGTCTATCACCCCCGCACCCGTATCAATCATGAATTTTGAAGCTTTGGCAGTGAATATGTGTGAATCCTATTCAACAGGCAAATCTGACATACCGAGACCACTACGCGGTGCGACGCGTCCATATGTCCCTGCGGGGACTGCGATGGAGATTTGGGTGTCCACCAAGGCCTTTCCATGGGCAGGAACAATCTTTTTCTCTGCACTGAGGTAAAGAAAAAGAGATAAAACGCGTAGATTATATGAAAACGCGTCGAAAACGGACCTATACAAGTCATATCCAGCGGACAATGGCGACCCTCTCGTCGGGAGTTTGGCCTTTTCTGAGAGGCGTTTAATGAGGAGGTTTGCGACTGGGGCGAGCGGAGCAGGAGACATCTTTCTTTTCTTGAGCTGAGGCGTTTCGGAATCTGCCAACATAGAGCAAAGGATGAAGAGGAATGAGAAGCCGCTGCTATACACTTACAAACACAGACATACATGACCTCACGCGTCAAGCCTCTTGACCTGGGCAAATTCTAGTGGATCTCTGCTCTCCCTGCTATGCCTATAGGTGAGGTACCAATTACTACATACTTTACTCGCGCTCCTCAGAAGAAACGCAAGAAAAGCACGGGCTCACAGGCTGTACAGTCTACATCAACCAAAAGAAAACGGCTGAACTCGGACCAGGAGGATGTCCAGGCTGTAAAAAAGGAACAGAAACAAGCCTCTTTACCTTTTTCCAAGGCTTCCCGTAAGGCAGCCCCAGCTCGGACTACACCGCGCCATGATGTACTAGCTCTTTCGCGTAGTCCTGACCACGCTTTTGAGTCCGAGTCGGAGCCACAGACACCCTCCGAACGCCCGACTGGCAGAACCTCACCGTTTCTCATTGATGCGACATGCCTTACTTTACTGTCGCCAGTGATGAACACCCACGTTTTTCCCGTCGCTTCGGACGGCGGCACCAATCTCCCGTCGTCGTCGGCTAGACCACACACCCCTCATTCCAACCACTTCTCCTCTTCAACGCCGGTGAAAAATGGGAATGCTGCCAAGAAATCTGTAGCATTTGCCAGCTCTCCGTCGTTGAACTTGCAGGGTCCGATAAATTCGCCGAAGCATAATTTCACCAATCGCGGTGATTCCGCAAACGACTCGATCGCCTTGTCTATCATCCCTTCTCAGCCCCAGGATATCACGGCTGCAAATCCTGTCAGCTCGCCACTGTCGGAACGTTTCGATGACGCTGTTCCTTCCTCCCAGTCCCAGTATTTCCTTCCTTTCGAGTCGCAACGGTGCAACGAGTCCTTCAGTGTGGATTTCGTCCCTTCATCTCAATCCCAGTATATGCCACCGACAAACCCAGGGCCTATCCAACGGGATGACGACGGTTTTGTTGTTCCATCCTCTCAATCGCAGTGCCTACTTTCGCGAGAAGGAGCGGAGAACTTTGGGGTGTCACAGGACATCATCGCCCGTGTCGCTGATGATGAGGTCATCCCCAGCTCTCAGAGCCAGCTTGAACTCGAATTGCTCCCCCGGAGATATAGATCACCGAGTCGAGCAAGGTAAGAACCTGGCATTGTCATGATCCCTGCCAAGTAACTCACCGTACACAGTGGCGCCGTCCAATCCTCTCCACAACCAACTGTTCTGCCAGACCTGAGCATTGAGGTCGCGGACATGTTTGAAGATCCAATCCCCGCGACAAATGTTACGCCTCAAGGTGAAAAGGATGATTCAGCAACGGAGTCGGACGACGATGTTCCCGCTATACCGCCTCGACCTTCTGAACCTCCCAAGCGTCCTTCCCCGGATCATGGAGGATATTCTCTTCAGTCCGACTTCGGTAGCTGCACTTCTCAAAGCCTGCAGGATGGATATAGTGCAGGGAGTTCGCCGGGCTCCTTGCCGAGCGCTGTTAAGGATTTTTTCGACATGGTCGGCAGTGGGGATGGCAGCTACCCCTCATCGTTTCCTGAATCCTTGCGGGGCCAGTGGGACTGCGGGACCCAGGATGACTAGTTTACAAATATACTCATAAATATGATTGTGCCCCAAAAGAACCACTGACCGAGCCTGCATCAAAACTACTGACCGAACCCGCCACCGAAAGCACTGACCAAGCCCAACTTTCAACTACTGACCGAGCCCAAACCCAACCACTGACCGAGCCCAATTTACGAGCCCGGCTTTTGAACCACTGACCGAGCCCAACTTTTAAGTCGTTGAACTACTGAGCGAGCCCAAATTTTAGCTGCTTCAACTACTGACCGAGCCCAACTTTTAGCTGCTCCAACTGCTGACCGATCCAACTTTTAACTGGTCCAACTACTGACCGAACCCAACTTTTTTGAGTCATTATATTTCCAACCGTACTTAGCTATAATTAAATTTTCACCAGTGCTTTTAAATACAAGAACTAAATTAAGGACATTATACAGTAGGATGGTGCACAGCTTGGGCTTCATACCAAGTACAATCATTGCTTCTCATATTTCTTTTGGCGAGTGCTTTGGCGAGGCATGATGGGTGGAGGGATGTGGTCTGAGGAGGGAATGGTAGTCAATGAGGACCTGTTGGTGTTCAGTTTTTGTTATTGCAAAGAAATAACAGGGTTCACATTGGGCTCTCCACCTGCTTCCAATTTCGAGTATAGTGGGCCTTTCCAAAATTAAATATTGGATCAAATGTGCTGGGCGATACTTACCGTGACCTGACTTCAATGTCGGATTCGTTTTCGGACATAGTGTCTGCTTACCTTGAGTAAGGCCAAAAACAAGCAGTGGAGATAGAACTCACCAAACTTCAATTGGCTGGTCTGAATCATCTCCAGCCTCAATCGGTACCCTTTCAAGCTTCATCAAATGCCCAAAAAGGACATACCTGAACTTCTGAACTGTGCGCGAAGTAATTACTTGGGTAGGATGCCACATGCAGGCCAAGCTTGGAAATGATGCACTGCGGGTGAAGAGCCTGGAGAATGGATGCGTAGATAGTCACGTAAATGGTGACTGCAATGGCTTGGATATTTTGCGAAGGTATGACAAAGATTGAAAATTTAAAAACTCAAAGTTGGGGTCGGTCAGTAGCTGGAGCAGCTAAAAGTTGGGTCGGTCAGTAGTTGAAGCAGCTAAAAGTTGGGCTTCGTCAGTAGTTGAAGCAGCTAAAAGTTGGGCTCGCTCAGTAGTTGGACAACTTAAAAGTTGGGCTCGGTCAGTGGTTCAAAAGCCGGGCTCGGTCAGTGCTTAAATTGGGCTCGGTCAGTGGTTGGGTTTGGGCTCGGTCAGTAGTTGAAAGTTGGGCTTGGTCAGTGCTTTCGGTGGCGGGCTCGGTCAGTAGTTTTGATGCGGGCTCGGTCAGTGGTTCTTTTGGGGTACAATCATATTTTGCAAATATACTAATAGTGTGGCGCGTCTGAACTATATCACGGGATCGCGTATAAAGTTGATCGGGCTAATCGGATTGAGCGCGTAATTCGCGTCCTTATCGCTACTACATACCCTCCTCGACAATGCCCGGACGCCTCGAACACAAAGTAGGAAAACAAAACACCCTCCTAGATCCTCACCGTTGATCACGTCGTTCAGGTTGCTCTTATCACTGGTGCTGGATCGTGAGCAGCTATCTTCTGGCGCGCGAGGAGACCCTAATGTGGGCATAGTGGTATCGGATTGGAATCCTCCATCTTGTTCGCGCAGGAAGGCGCCAATGTCCTGCTCGTCGATATCAACCTGGAGGGGGCCGAGAAGGGCGCTGCCATGATCGCAAAGCGTTTCCCTAACGTGAAGGCTTTGGCGACCAAGGCCGATGTTGGTAAGGAAGAGGACGTCAAGGCCGCGGTAGATCTCGCTGTGAAAGAGTTTGGGCGCCTAGATGTCATGGTGAGACGTTCCTTACTTCAATTCTTCCCATTCATTTACCTAGCCACTATGTAGTTCAATAACGCTGGTAAGTATAATTTCGAGTCTGGAATCATGGATTACAATCCCGACGTGTTAGGTATCATGCATCCTGCGGACGACAATGCTCTGAATACTGAAGAACGTATCTGGGATCTAACCATGACCATTAATCTCAAAGGTGTTTGGTGGGGATGCAAGTATGCCATCCTCGCGATGCGCGAGAACGCCACGGACGAATCGAAAGGGCTCCACACTGGTGGAAGCATAATAAATACAGCCAGTTTTGTGGCGCTCATGGGTGCTGCTACTCCCCAATTAGCTTGTATGTCGGCCTCGACGTGACACGCTTTCCCGCCATTAATTCGTTGCTGCCCACAGATACTGCCTCTAAGGTAATAATGGCTACGGATTTCCTCTCTGAAAACTGAAATATTTACAGGGCGGCGTTCTTGCCATGACTCGTGAGCTGGCCATGGTACACGCGAAGGAAGGTATACGCATCAACTCTCTCTGCCCGTACGTTTCTTCAAATATTTCCACCCTGGCCTGACTTGAGCATTTGCAGTGGGCCGCTAAAGACGCGTAAGAGTGCAGTCGTCCGATGTATTTGCCTGACTGCTGCTGCCTAGCGCTTCTGATGGACTTCCTCAATACCGCCGAGAAACGGGATCGGCGTATGATCCACCTCCCCATGGGCCGCTTCGGAGAGGCGATCGAGCTGGCCAAAGCGGCGCTGTTCGTACGTTCCTAACCCTGTGCGTCTGCGTTCTCTGATCTCACGTTCTCCTGCAGTCGCTAGCGACGACAGCAGCTATATGACCGTAAGTTACATCTCCGGCTAGAGATTCAATCGGAGTGCTGATCCGTTTCTTTTAGGGTACCGACTTCAAAGTTGACGGCGGGCTTTCCTCCGCATACGTTACTGCCCTGGGAGAGCCTGTTCTACCTCCTCCTACCAGCCTGATCAACTGATTGTAATCGTACGATATACTTTAGAATGAAAAATCTCGCAGATGATCCTCGACTCTTGAAAATCCTGAGCAGTCGGGAGACGTAAGACCATCCGCAAGTAAGTGATATTAGCGTGTTACATGGTACACAGAGTGGTGTTAGATGGCTGAAGGAATTAATTTCCTTCGCAGCGGCGGCGCGGCGCTGGTCGCCCTGAGCTTTCCGGATCTTGGTTATTTCTTTTCCGATGTCGTTGTTCAGTTGTTTGTGCAACTGGGGTCGGTAACCGAGTGCAAAGAGAATCTCCAAGTGGACAAAAAATGGTGCAAGAACCACGGCTGAAAGAAGTGAGATACGGGCAAGATGTCGAAGGGATAAATGGTATACCTCCGATGAGATTGTCGAACAGGGCCGGGGCACGCCCTTCAGCTACGCCGTGGCCTAGGAATTGGGCTACCCAAGAGAAAGCATGCAGGATCATAGCCTGCGTGATATGGCCAGCGGAGCGGGAGTATGCTGTTGCGGTCAGGAGGGAGAGGACCATCTGAGGGGTATAGAGCAACTAGCACCAGAGGGGTGAGTTTTCGGCAGATCATAGACGTGGACGACGCACAGCTGCGACCGGCTCCAGTGCAAAGTAGTACGCGAGATAGAGCGCAGCATGGATAGCAGAATAATTCAAGTCAAAGGCGAAATAGTCCGAGAACGAGTAGTGGATAGCCGGGACGAATGATGGGACCGGGATTTCGGACGCCATAACTTGAAACGACCTGCTCGCACATTAGGGCCGCTTCATTTCATGGAATGCGGATACGATACCCTGAATCATCGTCAGTATCCGATGTTAAATAGGAATGGCTGAGCAGACGAACATAGAAGTAACGGAACACAAATTATATGGATAATGACATTTATGCGGTTAGAGTGGTAGGCACCGTAGAAGGTGAGCTGCGTTTGGACGTCGAACAGCTTAGACATGAGGGACTGGGGGTAGAACTGTTGCTGACTTGAACGTGAAATTCAGGGCTTTATATGCGTCCGGTTATCATGGCAATGATCATGGTGCACCGACCGAAGTCGACACATGGAGTTTGACAGAATCATCATCATGAATGCTTTTTGCCCTTTTCTTACTTTTTCGCTCCAGTTTGCTGCCATTTGAGTGAAATGTGAGATCAAAAGTGGGTTGGACAAATTTTGTCCAAGGGCAAGCAACTTTTGACTGTCAAATAATCTACAAGGCAAAGATTACAATGAGAAAGGAGCTATAGGAAGTCAGGAGGTCCATATGAGCTTCTATACTTAGTTGTTCACAAAATGAGATTTTTCCCATCCTTTTGGCGTCCTTATTTCATCCTGGTCAAAGCGAAGAGAAAAAAGTGGGCCAAAAGGAATTTAAAGGCCTTGTAAGTACTGTGAACAGTCAACGTGAGTTTACAACGTGAATTGAACGAAAGACATAGAAAAATACGTGGACGTGTCTTCGGCAAGTCCTCGGCCATCACCCCATTTGGGACACTCCAGCCTTTCTCCAGACCGCCATGGTGCGCTCGACCATTATTGTCCGGGCATCGGACGCTCTTCCCTCGCGGCCAGTGTCGATGACGAACAGGTTCTAGTCTCTTTCTCGTCCTCCGTTTCTCTGTTCACCTCCCAGGCCATTCCAGACAGAACAGGCTCTCCAGGAACACAAACAGCAGTCTAAACTCATCTTTCGCCGCATTACCCCGAACTCTGAGCCCCGATGCTCTATTGAAAGTGGTCAATACACATTACAGTCAGTCACTGGCTCTTCTCTAGCGGCTCCTTGACCTCAGAGAAATCTTTAGTTACCTCATATCGGAAAATGTCGTGTTCCTGACTATCGCTGACAAGTCGTACCCACGGAAATTGGCTTTCTCATATCTCGATGAACTGTCCAAGGAGTTTGCAACGACGTATGGTCCTAAAGTCGAGGCTGTTCGCAAGCCTTACGCGTTTGTCGGTTTCGGTGCGGACACGTCAAGTACTGCATGAAATTCACGTTCTGACTGCCACGCAGACACCTTCATGTCGAAAACAGCCCGACTGTACCGCGACACCCGAACCGCAACTGCGGCCAGTGGTTCCGGTCTGGACAAATTGAATGACGACCTGCAAGATGTGACGAGAATAATGACAAAAAATATGGAGGAACTTTTATGGCGAGGAGACTCGCTCGACCGTGCGCTTACCCTTCCACTATATTTGCAGCCATTCTTATCTTTCATTAGGAATGTCCCACCTCTCGACGTCGCTACGGTCTGAATCGGAAAAGTACCGGAAAGCAGCTCGTAATATAAACCTTCACGCTTTGCTTCGACAGTATGCCCCACTCGGTGCCATCGGCCTCGTATTCCTCATCATACTTTATTGGAAATTCTGGTGACCTGTACTAGAATATATTTTCAATTTATTATAAGTATTGCCATTCGGAATCCCATTTAGATTACGTACAGGCTCGTCCCAGCTTTGAGTGAATCTCACACAAAGACTCTTTGTTGATTGCCAACTCCCTTGCTCTCGACTGCTACGGTATTCTGGACTGCGATGTACAGGGCTCCTTCACCCTTCTCTGCCGAGTACCAGCAGCGTGCCCAGCCGTACAGTGGGCAAATCCAGCCCGGGCAAGTGACCTATACTACGTCGACAGACACCGACGGTCGAGTTATCTATCATCCTTTCAGGTACGATATCCTGCTTTGCATATTATGTCAGGGCTTCTGATACGGTTGGAATAGAGCCGTCGCCGCTAGGTAGAACCATTTCATTTTAGTCAATAATTGATTCCTCACGATCCTAGTTATCAAACACCGACGGGCATAGTGAGCGGAATCCAATGGGTACCCGCGGAAGCCACCAAGGTACTACCTCCCGGGGCCCAACCGGCGAATTCGGTCAGTGAAAAATGGCTTTATCCTGACCGATCGCTGATATCGATGTGGTATTTCGCCACCAGGAATTCGCAGCAGCATGGTCTCGAAATCCTATAAGTAAGGAGGAACAGAAAGCTCTTAAAGAATGGTACGCAAAGTAATGCCGACCCAATAATTATTCAAATGATTTCAATTATAGGCAACGCGATGAGGAAAAGAGACGAAAAAAAGAAGAGAAGGAGGCGAAACGCCAACGTGAAAAGGAACAGCGAGGTGGCCAGGCGTATGGGGATGCAGAAAGTGAGCTCCGCAAGGCCCGTGAACGCGATGCACAAGTCATGGCGGCTCGTGAGCGTCGCAAAAGCTTCAACCAAGGGGCTCCAGCTCCCGGTTCTCTCGCGTTTCCGGGTTCTGGTGGCACTAGCGGAGGATATCCTGCAATGGGAGCGACCGGCTATCCACAAGCTGCGAATCCAGGCTATCCTACGACGCCATATACCGCAGGATACAACGGTGTTCCTGCGAATGCCTCGGGATATAGCACCAATACTGGACTTTCTGACCTCGATCGACAGTTTGGAGATTTGAATCTTGATCGCAACGGGGGCTATGGAGGCGACAGGGAGCGGAAAGTTAGTGGATTGTCGCGCCCCAGCCAGTACCAGACAGAGACGGAGCGTGCCCGAAAGATGAGCAACAACTTCGGGGAGCGCCCTCCATATCAGGCAACCGGGTCGTATCCTTCTGGAGCTTACCCCAACGCCGCGGCCTATCCCGCACAGACGGCTGGGAATCCCTATCCATCCGCGTATACGAATCCCTCCCCGAATATGCGTCCAGGCGAATCCCCCCAAGTTCCTTATGCTGCCTCTGCATATGCCAATATTAATGCTAATTATGGCGCTGCCCCTCCAATGGCGCGACCGACCACACCTTACGGAGGCGGTCAGGTTTATCCTCCGGGGCATATAATGGAAGGCAAGCCCATTCTTGGTACCACTCCACCTATCCCAGGTACCGTGCCAGGCTATGTAGGTGGGCAAGGACAATACCAGGCAGGAATGCAGATGCCCGATCCAAACGCTGCCGACCAAGGGCAATTAGCGGCACCCGAAGGATTTTCGCGTCCTATCAATGCGGCTCAGGCGTATACCCCGTTCGAAAAAATGAAGGTTCAAGTACGCATCAGATCCCAATCTTGCGATATATCCAGCTGACTATAATCCAGGATATGGATGATTTAATCCACAACGCGCCTCGGATGCCGGCTGTCCTCCAAACTCATGATGTATACTCTTCTGATTGTGAGCGAGCTATCCTTTCGTTTGTGGCGATGACTGAAAGCCAACCAATCCAGGGAATCGTATGATGCAGGTTGGTAAAACTTGTGTTGATGTAACTTTACCTTACGCATGTTATTCCAGGATCTCTGTCTCGCTTGGACCGGAAGGCTCCCCGCGCCCGGTCGTACCCAGAAGAAAACTACTTTGGCAGCTGACCTCATCGATTTGTGGAACATCTCATTCTTCTTTCCCCGTGGAGTTGAAGTGGTCCTTTACAAAGGTCGCGAACGGCGCTCAGGTCCTAGCGCCGGTTTAGTGGACATTCATCTCCCGACGTACGATGAAAACGACGAATCTTCATCCTCATCCTCGTCTTCTGAAGATTCCGACTCTGACGGGGGAGATATCCACCGGGCGCATATATGTATGGCCAGCAACCCTTCGCACCTGGCCAAGGCTCCATGGCAGAGGTCCTTGAGCAGAGGCGCCGACGGCGTGAGATGAGGGCCGAGAAAAAGCGGCGCCGCAAAGAAAAGAAGGCAAGACGCAAGGCGAAAGCGCGGGAAAAGAAATTCGCGTTGTACCTCACTTGCGTTCCCAATGGAGGGTCGGCAGGCGTTGGTTCAGTTTCCGGGGGAATGCCGATGGGTGCAATGGGAGGGATGGCGATGGGTGGCGCTGGGATGGCCGGCATGAACCCTATGGGAGGCCTGGTATGAGCACAATGGGGTCCATGGGAGCACCCGGCATGCACCCGATGAGCGGTGCGGGATACGGTGCTGTTGCTGGCGGGATGCCGATGTCCAACCAATCCGGAGGTTATTAATCGCAATACGCCTTATCCGCTGATTCTTCTTCTTGGATTCTTTCTCTATGCATTTAGCTTTCTGTAAAATATCAATCACGCTTTCGATATTCCTTTTTGCTGTGTGTAGTTTCGTTTGCCTTCTGTAAAATAGCATTGTATCACGATTTATCGTTTGACCGTCAATTCTCGGATAGTCGCGAGGATATGTATTCAACAGCGTCCACATGCTACAAAGTAATTCTTCCTAACGCCATAGGAATCGAGCTTATGCTACTTGGCGGAATCAGCCCCACCTCCGTTACAACAGCCGTTATGGAAGAGGAGGTGTAAGATCATAAAGCGGATTGAGGATTTCCAAATTCGGTGCTGGGGCAGAAGTCTGGAAGAGATGGGATGGAGCTACAAAGAATAAGAGATCGAAGATGTGTTCGTTTGAAAGAATATACGAACCTAGTTCGTTCTTCCCGAACCCATCGAGCATAACACCTTCACTGAACTTGTAAGTTTCACAGCACACTAGTACAGGCACGTTGTGCTGCTTCGCTAGCATGGCGACAAGAGCTGTGCCAGCTCGGGAAAATACAGCACCATTAGAGTGGAGAGAATGGGCTCCGAGAATGACAGTGGTGGCCTCTGTTATCAGGGATGGAAGTGCGGGCAGAAGAGCATAAGTGCAGGGGATGGGAGGAGGAGGCGGTAACAAAGAGTCATTGGAAAGGGTCCAAGAAACAGGAGGTGCGGAAGTCAAGGCCTGTAAGAGCGCCTTGCCTAGAAAAGATTAAGTATTGAGTGGAAAAATCACTCTCAGGTAGCGAACCTTCGAGTAGGGGCCGAGAATCAACCACAATGACAGAGAAACGCTTGCCCTGCTTGTAGGCACTCAGTAAGACCTTTTCAACGACTGATGATCTGGAGATTGAGCTCAGTGTAAAATCTTTTGAAGAGAACAGCTACTACCTTGCGTATGTGAGGATAATATCGCCATCCTTGATCTTTTTGCAAGCTAGATCTTGAATGACCTCGTCGGCTATGATGATGCGATCGCGTATATAGTCGTCTATTTTTTGACATAAGAGATCCTTCGCCTGTTATACACACCAGTTTCCTTAACGGTGAAGAACGAAGAACGAAGTACAATGCGTACATCTTGCTCTGGCATATCAATGTCTGAACCACTGATCTCTAGTTTGAGCTGCCGAATAGCATTTCCCATCGTGACAGACATTGGTCGTGCAGACACGAGATGCGTAATTTGCGGGGAAAGATGGGTCATGAGATGTCGAGAAAGTGTATTGTTGGGAGGCGTAGTGTAGTCTTGAATTACCTGTAGGTGTGTTCATGCATACACAGCATGCGTGATATTAGAAGCCTACTGTTTTGAACGCAGTCAAAGTAGCAATACATCTGGCGTTCGCCCCGCATATTCTGAACTCTGAAAATTGCAGAGCAAGCCTGACTATGCAGGGGTGTATATCGCCCTTCATGCCAGGCCCGTGTTTGGGTAGTCCGAAATGCGAAAAGATTCGCAAACTGCGCGATTTAGATGTCACTGTTTCAACATCCATCGCGGACGGGGTGTCCTTGGAGTACGATTTAAGCGTGCTAGCACTAGAAGATTGGGTCGCCTCTGTGTGTTCGGCAGCCCTCTTCTGCGCATTGGGTTTGGACTTTGGTTTATTCGGCGTATCGCCCGTCTGAGGCTGCTGCTTTTGTGCCAATTTTGCAGCGCGTTGTTTTTCCTGCAGTTCTCTACGCTCTGCCTTGGACATGGATTTCTGGCTGGGCTGAGAGCCGGAGGTCGATGCGAGGGCTTCATTGTTCGTGGTGGTGGGTGCAGGCATCGCGTCTGCCACTGGAGTCACAAGTTCGGACCGGATGAAATTAATACACGTGATTTCGATGACGAATCCCATTTTGCGGTTGCGGCTTTACTTCGTACCACGACGACGACAACTCCAAGTCGACCGCTCGGCCACACGCCATCTCAAGGACACTTTCTTAACGATATTGACGCACAGGATTTTTATTTCTAGTCATGGTCTGCTCTTTTCAAACCGACAATGCCCATCTCCTGATATGTTGTTAGGGTGTTCCCGCGCTGTTCCGCTGGCTCAGCAAAAAGTACCCTAAAATCAGTGCGTTGTCTATACTTTTGTTTTCGCCATGCTGAACGTCGCTTTCCCTCAGTTTATCCGGTCGTGGAGGAGGAGGAAATCATAGTTCCCGCCCAGGATGGCTCCACAATCAATATACCCGTGAACATGTCCATGACCAACCCCAACGGAAAGGAATTCGATAACTTATACCTTGATATGAATGGAATTGTACGCAACAACCCCTCCACCAACATGTATCTGATTCACGTTTTTTAGGTTCATCCTTGCACGCATCCAGAGGGCCGAGTGAGTAATTCATTTTGGTTTCGATTCAATACCTCAGTTGTATCCCTAGCCTGCTCCTGAGACAGAAGAGGAAATGATGATTGAAATCTTCAAATACACCGAACGTGTCGTTAATATGATACGTCCACGTAAACTATTGTTCATGGCAATTGGTGAGTTGGTCCGTTGTGCCAGATTGAGTGTCCTTCCTGAGCTCTCACAGATGGTGTTGCTCCTCGCGCGAAGATGAATCAACAGCGCTCGAGGCGTTTCCGCGCCGCACAGGAAGCGAAGGATAAGGAGGCCGCCCGGGCTGAGTCAATCCTTCTATGGGAAGGCGAGTTTTCGATTTTTATCTGTCGAACCGTACATAATGATGTACCCATTAGCCATGGGAAAAGAAATAACTGATCTCGATCGTAAGGAGGGCTGGGACACAAACGCTATCACTCCCGGCACGCCCTTCATGGAGATGTTGGCTACGTCTTTGCGCTATTGGGTAGTTCAGAAAATGAACACGGATCCCGGTTGGAAAAATGTACGTTGTTGTCACGTCTTGCGCTCTTTTGGCTCAATGAGTAATTAGATCCAAGTCCTGATTTCAGACGCCGGAGTTCCTGGAGAAGGAGAACATAAAATCATGGACTTCATTAGGCGTCAGCGTGTCAACCCAGGACACGACCCAAATACGCGTCACGTAATTTATGGTCTGGTCAGTGTTGACCGTTTTTATTTATTTTTATTACACGCTTATTAATCCTTTCAGGATGCTGATCTTATTATGCTCGGGATAGCGACACATGAACCAAATTTTTGGGTTCTTCGTGAGGATGTCTTTGCCGATGCTAACTCGACCGCGTGCCGCAAATGCGGGCAGGAAGGTCACTATGCAGCACAGTGTACTGCTACCAACGTCGTAGAAGTAAAAAAGGAACCCGACGCAAAAAAACCATTTATTTTCCTCGATATCGCCATCCTCCGTGAATATCTCGAAGTCGAGCTCGATGTGCCCCAAACTTACTTCCCTTTCGACTTCGAACAAGCTGTTGATGACTGGGTCCTCCTCATATTCTTCGTCGGCAATGATTTCCTCCCCCATCTTCCTTCCCTTGAGATTCGCGAAGGCGCCATTGATACACTTCTGAGGATCTGGAAGCAAGAGCTCCCTAGAATGGGCGGGTATCTCACGAATCATGGTGACATTGTGCTGGAGCGAGCGCAGATCATCCTTGAAGGACTGGCCCAAAGAGAGGATGAGATATTTCGACGAAGGCGTGAAGGTCCGTGTTGCAACCATATAGCCTTCGGGTCCCATGCTATATACCTTCCGTTATTAATCTGTCGTCTAGCTGAGAATCGTCAGGATCAAAACGCCAAGCGTCGTAAGTTGGAGGAGAAGAAGAATGTCAGACCGTCGTCTAGCCTCGCACTGACTGCTCCGCCCACTGCTCCTTCTGGCGCTCCTGTACATCATCCCCTCCCCCCTCGCCCCAGTTTTGCTGCGAATGCCGATTCAATGGGTTTCGGTGCTCCACCTACTGTTCAATCGTCCCAGAATGCCCCCACAGCTGCGCAAGCACTCGCGGGCTCTAATCGTGACGTTGTTGCCAATCGTCGTGCGATTCGTATGGCGAATATGAGCGCTGCTGAGATGCTTAAGGCTGAACTTTCCGGCGCTGTGCCCGTCAAACCCAATCTTTCATTGCCTGCCAAACCAGCTACTAGTGCCCCTGGCACAGACACATTCCTCCCCCCTCCCTCCGATTCTTCTTCCAGTTTGAGCAATGGAACCCTAGCCGATCATAATGAGGATGTTCCTGGCTTTGGGAATCATCACACCAGTACTAGCACTGTGTCGGATTCACCTGACGATCGTAAAGACGCTGCCGTACCTGTTGAGCCCACTCTCGAGAACGATGCAGAGGGTGATATAGATACAGACGAGCCCATGAACGGCGACTCTGCTGCAGACGTTGCTGCAGACGCATTCATGACCAGTGATGACGATTTGGCTGGTGGTGTGAAGCGGAAATTGTCAGACGTAGACGATACGGCCGATGAAACCCTCGGCGACGACGAGGACGATGCTCCTCCGGATGTTTCCGTGAGGCTCAAAGTTAATTCAGACGGTACCGTGGACCAGGAAGACACCGTCCAGTACGTTGTAACAATATTCGTTATTCTCCTTGCTTATTTTTGGGTTTCAGACTTTGGGAGCCAGGATATAAAGACCGTTATTACGACCAAAAATTCCCAGATCATATCAACGATCCTGATCTGAGGAAAAGGTATTTGGTTTCTCACCCCCTTTGTTCATAACTGATTCCACCTTGCAGGATTACGACAGCATACATCGAAGGCTTGAGTTGGGTCTTGCATTACTACTACCAAGGGGTGGGTTTAATAATGCTTGAGCCATTTTTATGGTGCTAATGCAGCTTGATCTAGACTCCTTCATGGCAGTGGTTTTATCCATACCATTTCGCACCTTTCGCTGCCGATTTCATTGACATCAAAGACATGAATATCACTTTTACGCTTGGGACGCCCTTTAAACCTTTCGAGCAGCTGATGGGTGTTTTCCCGTCAGAGAGGTAACATTTTGTTTTCGAAATAGATAACACCACTGAGCCCGTTCTAGTCGAAAGCAAATTCCGGCTATTTTCCACTCCCTAATGTTGGACAAACGGTCACCGCTGAGAGGAGCTTCTACCAAGGAAGATGGAACGCCCACAGTCGATTTTTATCCCGAAGACTTCCTCATCGACATGAATGGCAAAAAGATGGCATGGCAGGGTGTCGCTCTGCTGTCATTCATCGACCAGGACATGTTGCTCAATGCGATGGCGAAGCCCTTCGACTTTTTACCGCCTGATGAGCGCCCAGCACTCGATATTCCTTCTGATCTGTCTCCTCCGGGCGCCAACGACCCGCCGTACACGATCTATCTCAGTGAAGAGGAACGACGCCGGAATAAATGGGGCTCTAACGTTATGTTCGCCTGCGATGAGCATCCTCTTTATCCGTTTTATGAGCAGTTGTACGCCAAACGCAAAAGCCAGGATGCAAGTGTCATTTGTTTGTTTTCTATTAATTTTGGTGCTGATTCTACCCCAGCCTGTGCCTCTCGACATCAAGCTCAGTTCCGGGATAAGCGGCACTGTCTCTCCCGACCCTACCTGTATTCCCGGCTCGACATATTATTCCGGTTTGTCAACGATGCCAGACATTCGGAACGACAGATCGCTTTCGGTGCTTTATTTCTTCCCTAAACAGATAACACCTCATCGCTCTGTCCTCCTTCCGGGTGTCATGAAGCCTCGCCGTGTTCTCAGCCCCGGTGATCTCGAAACTGTTCGGCGGGGCGGCCGAGGCCGTGGTGGCGGTGGAGGCGGGCAGCGAGGGTCGTGGAACAATGGCGGATCTGACCGCGGCGGGAGAAACGACCCCTTTCACTCGCGCTCCAACAACTACGGACAACAGAGTTCGTATGGGAACGACAGAGGACGCGGAAACGACAGAGGAGGATACAGGGGCAACAACCACAATAATTCGTATCAGCAGCAGGGACAATATCCCCCGCGACCGCAGCAACAGCAGTATGGCGGATACAACAACGGCCCGCCCGCCCGGCAGCCTCAAAACTATGGTGCTTATGGTGCCAATCGCGGTGGTCCGCCGTCGAGGGGTGGGCCCCCCAATTATAATTCCTATGGACAACAAGGACAGGGCGGATACGGCGCCAATAACTACGGCGTGTATGGCGCTCCGCCTGCAGGTGCAGGTGCTTACGGTGCAGCACCACAATATGCTGGATACGGCGGGTACGGCGGCCAAGGCCAGGGCCAGGGCCAGGGCGGGCAAGGTGGGTATCCGGGCGGCGGATATCCTGCGGCCAATGGACCTGCCTATAATGCAAATCGTGGCGGTTACAACAATAACGCAAGAGGACGAGGACGAGGATGGTAGATGCGGGGACTTTACGGAAACCTTGTAGTTCTTCAGTTCGACTTGTGATTTATATATATAAGTATCTATGTACCCTTACACTGACAAGCGTCCATACTCGGGATGCTGTTCGGTTTTTGGAGACATGGATTACTGAAGGCACTTGTTCACTCCGATTTAGATGATTTGTCTACAATTTGTCTAGGTGAATTACATGTAAATGGATAAGTATCTTAAAAGAGTAGGGTGCGGTCCTGAAAAATAACAGGATCGGTCAGAGTTCGTCCTTGGGTTTACTCTGCTGTTCCGCCAATTTCACTTTTATCCAACTGAAAACGCGCTCGGTGACGTGTTCAACAGGGTGGTCGAAGAGATAAGGCAAGACGGGAACCTGTAAAGGCTGAGTAGAGAAACGGGCTGTCGAACATGTAAATTTACAATGGCGAGGCCAGTAAAAGTTGGACCCCAGGTGCGAAGACGTGGGCTTTGGACCCTGTCAAATGCTTTCTTTGCCTGCTTGACCGCGGTATGGATAGTTAAAGCGGGAAGCGCCCTGCGTGTTGTCGAATCAGAACCGTGCGTTGGATCGTGGAATCCAAGTAACGACTAACATAGAAGCAATAGACTGGAATGTAGCACGTTCGACGGCCGTCATTCCTATTCTTACCGGTTCCGAGAAGTGAGCGGCCTCGAGGGGGGTGGGGCCACGCCGATGGGCTTTGTACGATTCGTAACTTACGTCGCCAGTGAGATAGAGCCATGACACGCCGTACGCTGCCGACACCAGCCACGGAGGCACTGTGGAAAATCAGTAAAATCGCGAAACGAACCTTCGGATATTTACCAATAGGACGGAAAGCTTCACCAACATCGCTAGTCTGTGCAATTAAGGATCTATCCTATGCGACATGAATGTGAGACATACGTATGCAATGTAACGAGAGCTGGCACGGAGGGCGGTTCTCAGTCGGGCTCCGTAGGCGGCATAACGGAGTTCGGAGTCTGTGGTGTCTGCCCCCTCGTCCGCGAGAGCCTTGACTTCGTCCTGAATTGCAGACATGATTTCTGTGAAACAAGAATCACGCGTCACGCATCCCGAAAGCCGATGTCACACGAGCGTGACTGCTTTACTTTCCGGCTCAGACCGGCTCCTACCTGGAACCACCATGGACCTGCGCTCTACCTCACCCAACCTTGACCTCGAGCAAGAGACCTCTGCTGCAGAGAAAATCTCGGCTTACTATTCCCTCGTATTTCCTACCGTCACTTTCTATGTTCGCACTCTGTCTGTAACAATCGGTAGACGTTGCAGCCCGAACCCCAGTCTCGCAACCTCCTCTGCCCCCGATAATATGCAGGTCGATGTTGACCTCGGTGCACTCAAGAGTGTGTCGCGTCTCCATGCGAAGATTGAGTACGACCAGGAGGAGGATCGTTTCATGTTGCTCGTTGTCGGCCGCAACGGAGCTTGGGTTGACGGCGTGTGGTCTGCGAGCGGAACACGCGCGCCTTTGGGCGAGAGGTAAGCAGAGCGTTCTGTGCACATTTCCCTGCTTATATTTTCTAGATCCCAGATCCAAATTGCGTCCCGAACATTCCATTTCGTGTTGCCTCCCCCACCTCCCCCCGAAGATACCCCATCACCCAGTTCACAGTCATCCAACAACCGACCACGTTCGCCCTCTTTAGACATCACTTCCATATCCCCGCCTTCCACGCCCCAATCGCATTCTCCCCCGCCCATAGACGCAAGGCTTCCACCGCCACTCCCGGATCCACAAAAACCTACTCCCAAACCTACCGCGACGAAGACGAATCCTAAGAAACGAAAGAAGCCAGAGCCGCCGTCCCCGCCAAAGCAAAAGCCCATTCCTGCAGAAATACCGGAAAAGCCTTCCCTGACATTGCGGCAACTGATACAACTTGCGATCAAGGATCTTGGCGGCAAGGCTACTTTGCAGGAGACATGCACCTGGATCATGAACGGTTACGAACATTACCGGCATGTGGATGACAAGTGGATGGTACGCTCGCTTAGTGGTATTTTTATGGTCTCACTTAGCAATGTGCAGAGTTCTGTGCGCCATACCCTATCCTCCGATAAGCATTTTAAGAAGATGGAAAGATGTGGCGGGTCTCGTGGTAAAGGGTTCTTCTGGTCCGTTGACGAGGATGTCGATGAGCAGTCGACAACGCAGTCCGTAGCTGCGGCCGCCGCACCAACTACTAAGCCGAATAAGGCAGGTAAGGGAACGAAGAAGAAGGAAAAGCCTCTGGACTCTCCCCTCAAGAAAGGCGCTAAGGGCGATTTGCCGCCCCTTCTAACCACTGCGCCTCGCGAGATCAAGCCTCCGATAACGAACCTTCCAGCCAGCCGCGATCAGCCGCCTGTCGTCCCTACTCCTGGACCTACTACCGCGCCCACATTGACCGCGTCCGTCGTTCCCCCACCGTCACAGGTCACCACCGGCGTGTTCGCATACTCTACCCTCTCGTCATCCTCTTCATACCCCAGTCAGAACCCATACGCGTCTCTGACGCAAGGCAATTGGAGTCTTTCACATGCTGCCACCTCTACCTCTACCCTCCCTGCTACGACCACCCCATCCCTGCCACCGCCCGTGTCTTCTTCCATCGTAACCACAGCCCAACCCGCACCGCAGACTCCCGATGTCTCGATCCCCATCGTTTTAGGCCCCATTCCCCCTACGCATCCGGACTACTCTCCCGCACATCCAAATAACTCTGCGAAGGAGGGCTATATGGTGCTTCACGAGCGGACACTCATTCTGGACCCGGACGTGTTCAGCGGTGTGGACGGAGAAATGCTGAAAGAGCTTGAGAAGATGGGCGCCCGAAAAGCGCTCAGTGTCCTTGCGGGACATATGGTGCGCGCACTCAAGGAACGGCGTGCTGCGAGAGGCCGTGGCCGAGGGAGGGGAAGAGGAAGAGGGTTGCCGAAAGGGAGGGCAGATCCACCGCTTTCACATGAAGCGTCGTCTTCACGCCCTCCACCTCCGTCTGATGGATCGGCGCCGAGCGCGAGTGATGGGAGGGACAAGATTACTGCCAACGTGGATGCGCAGCCGCCTGTGACTGTACCAACGGGTGGCGGACGGGCGGACTCTCCGCTTGTTGTCGTCGATGATTCCGATGGTGAAGACAGGCCTGCTTCAAAGCGGAGAAAGTTAGAAGAGGTTACATCTACTGTTGCTTTTGATACGGTAATGTCGGCGGCGGGTTAGTGGCTCGCTTTCAGTTTCTTTCGTTGAGTTAGATCCCTCATCTCATTTGTGTATTGCCGGTGTAATTCATGTAGCTTCATCACACACCAAGGATTCTTATGGCCGACCCATATTCACGCAGTTATGATAAATAAATAAATAAATTGGGTCATAGCAAGAACTGGTAGTCGTAATACAGTAGAATAGGGTAGAAATAAGGAGAACTAATAAACAGAAATAAAACGGAAGTAAAGCGGCAGATTGCCGGAAAAGGAAACTTGAAGCTGTGCGGCTTGCCACGTAGCTTTGTACACATAACAACCTCTCTGCTTCCCACTCCCATCTCCGCACGACAACGACGACATAAACAAGGACGAAGGTACATTTGGTATCCCTGTCGTTGTTGAGTCGAGTTGACTGGTTTCGCTACGCCCTACTCCCTCCAAATGACAAATAATAAAATATCAAGGACGGGCGAAAAGGAAGTAGATGATGGGAAGCATATGTGAGCCGAGTCATTATATTGGGTATGCCGTGGCCTGTGTCGTTGTGAGTCAATTAGTCGTGCTGACTCCGGTTTACTTCTTCGTCAGACCGCTCCATTTGACGAGCAATTCCTTCGAATGAATGTCGACCGTACCCGCTTCATCAAACTCTCCGTAACTTCCCACGATCTCCGCAAGCAATTGGTGCTTGTTTTTGCGTTCTTCTACGCCATTGACAGTCCTCGTCCGCACCGTCTCTCGCACCCACGCATCCGGCACGATATCAATGTTCGTCTTCATATCCTTCAATAGTGCCACCAGCCTCTCTATCTGGCCGGGCCCGTGCTTCCCTTGGTATGCCTGGTCTTCGAAGGTCGACAAGCTGCTCGTCCAGCGAACGTATGTGCTAGGAGGCAGAGGCTTCCTGCGGACCTGGATTGCCCGTCGTTCGAGATTTGCTTCAGTGGCCTGTCGCTTGGGTGGGGGAATTAATGACGGGCGCACTGGAGACGGCGGCCTCTTGATCCCACGGCTGGAACTGGTCTGCTTGGATATCGGTAACAGAAAAACGGAAGGTTGGATCGAACGAACCGGGAATTCCTTCGGTTTTGTGATGGGACGAACAGGGATCTGGCCCGCAGTCGCTCGCTTTGTAGAATTTCTCTTTGCTTTTTTCTTGGGAACCCTCAACGCCTTCAACTCTTCAATGGGACGTTTCAATATGATTCGCTGTGAACCACTCTCGGCGAATGACTTTGGGACGATGCTTTCCGGTACGGTATCCTCGCCAAAAAGGTCGGCCGAATCGTCCTCGTTGAACAGGTTGCGGGCGTCCCCGTGCTCTGGTGTCACCTGGCGCGAAGTTTCGTCTTCCGCCCATGCATGACCATCTCTAGCAGCAACAACGGGCGACGAAGGAGGGGTGGTCGCCTGACTGAATATACTTCGACTCCGGCGCGAGGACTCCGACCAAGCGCGTCTGCTGCCCCCATCCGTGAACAAGAAGATTGGTGACGGAGGGGCACTGGGAGCTACGGAGCTCGGTGTGCGCCGCAAGTCGGGAGTGCGCGTAGTTTGGAAATAATCGACATGAATGATAGACGGCGGTGCGGGAGGTGGGGTGAAGATGGTTTTATCCCGACTCTTGATGGGGGTAGATGGTGGTGTCGGTGTGATGCGCTTCGTCGAAGATGTATACAGAGAAGGGAGTCCGGGGTTTGTGGGTTGTTTACCCTCTTTCTTCAATGAGGAATGAAGGTTCGGAGGCAAATTAAATAGGGTATTAGACTTCAGCTCGTCTTGTATCGTTTGCAGCTGGTCGCCCAACGGCCATGCGTAATCGTCTACGAACTTGTCAGTTGATGCAGGTGGCTGTGGACCTTGTTCTCCGGATGATCGAGTAGTTCCCATGGAGGTTTGTTCCGGGACTGAAAGGATATGTGATGTCAATGTAGATGCTGAGGTGCAAGACATACCTAAGTCCCTTTGGATAGCAGGTGCTATATTCTGCCACATAGCTCCAATGTCAATGTTATCATTGATTCTGGAGTTTGAACTCTGTGTCTTCAGAGCAGAGAAGATGTCTCTTTTCTTTGGATTTGGAGTGGCATGGCCAACTGGAGTAGCAAAACCAACTTCATTAACTGAAGGGCTTAGTTTCTGATAACCAGAAGTGCCTGATCCATTATGATCTAGCTCCATACTATGTTCATTCAGTTCATCTGAATGAACATAGTATGGGCCACCAAGCACTGGAATTTGGCCTGCTACATTCTTTGTGCTACTATCGGCAATATCTACAAACTGGACAGGGGGATTAGACAGTCTGAGATGATTCAAGACAAGATTAGGGAGTAGTACCTGAGCATGAGACATTTGTTTGAGTGAGAGGTTTAACTTGGGGGATTGATGGTAAATGATAAGAAAGGGGAGTCAGTGGCTTTTTCCTGCTCTCTTATATAGTGTTCCTTACGGCATTCTTCTCACGCTCGGACCATGACAACCAAATACTTGACTACCGTGACACATAAGTGAAAACAAGATTCGGAAAAGAAATTTCTGGGGTCCGAATATTGGGCGGATGCGTGTTGTACCGGTTGCATGGATTAACCAAATACTCAGTACTGTAACTTGAAAGTTTTGCGGCGGCCAAAAGCGAAGTTCTGGAAAGATAAGATAAGATAACTCAGCTGTCTGACTAAGTTCTTGAAAATAGGGTGCCATCTGGCTAAGTCTGAGTCAGTCCGCTCAATTGCAGCTGCAGAAGGAAGGATCCGAGTCTTTACAGCTATGCATTCCATGCGAGATTTTATTGGTGAATATTTTATCTACATAAACGGTTTATTCTGTAAGCGGCTTCGGTCAGAACCGGAAATCATGATCGGACGTAATCGGCTAATGAATTTTCCGCCTTTTTAATAACAGGGATGCTGTCGTCTGGTTGTCCCTTCAATGGACGAGTTCGGATACTCTCTCGATGTCAAGCTCACTGATGAGGAATGGGCCAGTTACCTTTCCCACAAGCGCCGCTGGTGCGAGCTCCAGCCTTTGCTCGAGTCTCGCGGGTACCGCTTACCGAAGGAATACCGTCCAGAGCGTGTCTCAGCTTGGGACGAGCGCCCCGACGGTTACGTCGAGGAGCCTCATGTGCGTTTTTTGTCCGTTGGAATTCAGCGTTGTGTTGACTTTTACCCAGTACCCACATCTGCTTGAAGGAACTCGCATTTCGGACAACCGCTCTGTGATGCTAAAATTCTCTCGAACAGACCTCTGGGAGGCGTCTATTTTCGAGCACCTGGCGTCTATACCGGACGCAGACAACCACACGATTCCACTGTACGATGTCATCACGCCGCCAGGCGCTCCCGAAGCACCCGCCGAATGGTGTATTGTGATTACGCCACGCCTTACGGATTGTCGGAACCGCCACTTTGACAAGTTGCGCGATTTTATAGATTTTTTGTCTCAGGTTCTCGAGGTGAGTGTAGCGTCTCCTGCATGGTTCGTTACCTATTTTCCTACTAGGGTGTTTGTTTTATGCACCGGTACAATATAGCTCACACGTATGTTGCGTGGTTTAGACATACTTTTTTCGCAACAGCTAATACCTTTTTATAGCGACGTTGCCCGTACCAATATAGTCTGGGACACCCGCCAAAATCTCCCGGATCCCTCGGATCCGAAGGGCAAAGGCACAAAAAGGCAACCAGCGCGGACGAGATATTATTTCATAGACTTTGGGCTGGCCTGCTCGTTCTCGAGTTTCGAGGAGCGTGGCCTTGTGAAGGGTATTTGCGGTCAACATAGAAACATTCCCGAGCTCTCGGAAGAAATTCCATATGATCCATTTGCCCTGGATATACGGTAAGGCCTTTCTCTTCACCGGTCGTGATTTTTATCGACAATTTCGTCAGGCAAATAGGCGAGATGCTTAAGCGGGATTATACCGACGCTTATCATGGCTTGGATTTTCTTGACCCTTGGATGGCACGGCTACGCGACGATGACCCAGCTAAACGCCCGACAGCGAACGAGGTGCTTGCAGAATTCCAAGTGCTGGTGTCGACGCTGCCGGAGGATAAACTCAAAGCACGACTTATCGGGCGTTCCGAGTGGCCCTGGGGCCGCCGCATACTAATCGTCGCTATACTTCTCTGGATAGTCGGCAACAGTACGTTTGTGTGGTGGAATTGGGACAGATTGTATGCTCCCGTCGTAGTCGAAGTCGCTGCATGAACTAAATCTAGCGAGGTAACACTTAATCTAATTTCATGTTTAAAAGTCGCGGCCCGCCTGGCGCGCTAATACTTAATACTTATATACTTACACACTGTATCGCACACGCAATGTAATTTACGAACCTCATCGCTAGATCTAGAATGGATGTCTGGTTGGAATCTAGCTCGACACAATCTTCCAACTAATTTCCTTTCCGGCCCAGAATGGGACTGCGCTGCTTTCCCCAGTTTCATATTTTTCCTCGATGACCTGGCCACCGATTTTCCGCAGAACAATATTTTGTGTCTGCTCGGCCTTCAACTCCCGGTTATAAAAACGACGACCAAGTGTGCTAGCGAAACCCTGCAGCTTATCCAGAGCGCCGAAAGATTCCAGGAGGTGTGCCACAAGAGGAAGAAGGATCGGAGAGGTGTATACTCCTGCCGCGCAGCCTTGGGTTGGAGTGCTCGTTGACTTGGAGTGGATCGGATGAGGCGCCGAGTCCGACCCCAAGAAAAATCGAGGGTGGCCTAGGTTCATCGTAGGCGGCGCGCCTGAATGCACACATAAGAAGACGCACCCTCTCTAATGACTTCGCGTAAGGCCTCCCGGTCGTCCGGAAATTTGGCGACCGGTTTGCAAAAATTGAAAGACTGACCAGCCCAGTCGTCCACCGTCAGTGCAAGATGGTGGGCTGTAATAGTGCACGCGACTGTGGAACCGCATTCTTTGACAGCAGAGACCGCTGCGCGGGTAGTAGCATGTTCGAGGACAATACGAAGACGCGGGAACGCTTTGTGAAGAGAGTGGAGATGGGGCAAGAATTGAGGCTCTGCATTGAGTATATGGGTGTTCTGAAGCGGCATTACTCAGGGCTCGGCCGGGCTGGCTATACTGCTGCTTACGGTCGTAGGATCCGAGGGCACTTCGCCATGGAGGTTCAAAACCATATCTACGCGCTGCATGGCTTCAAAAACAGGATAATACATTTCGTAGGATTCGATACCGCCATCCGAGTTGGTGGTAACGCCTCTCGGATAGGATTTGACGCCGACGATGCCGGCCTCTTTCGCTTTGACGATCTCTTCTGGCGTGAGGTCCGGAGAGAGGTACAAGGTCATTAAATATTCGACCGTGGGGTCGATGGCCTCAAGTTCGGCCTTGTACGCCAGTGCCTGGGCTGTGGTCGTGACAGGAGGCTTGAGGTTGGGCTGAACGGGATCAAATGCGGGAACCTCCATTACTGAGGTGGATATACCATAACGTAGGCGAGAGAAAAGCCACCCTTGCGAACATGAGGAGTTACGAGTGTCGCCATCTGTCCCTGACGCAGATGGACATGGAAGTCCGCTGGGGAGGGCACGATAATTTCTGCCATGGCGGGCGAAGAGTGAAATAATCGATTGCCTTATTGGGAAGTGTCACGCTCTGCGCAAAACGCTCACGTGGTTTGGTTGAACGCGCCTTTTGAGTTTCATCTCCCACAACAACATACCATGGTCGCCGCTGGCTCAATTACAGTAGCAGGTTTGTACTCTCCTTGCAAGCACAATCCCGTCTCTCAGTCCCTTTAGTGCGCGTCCGACCACCCACGGCATGGGAGGCCGCCCGTCTCCCAGAGCCCTGCTATGACACCACAATCCGCGGAGACGGCGCACTCTCGACCCCTCGCGCGGTGACGAGCACCACATGTCTCCGCGATGTCGTTCAGATTGTCGACGACCGCATCCTCACCTTTGATCCCGACGAGAAGGACAGGTCAAAGGCCTTCATGGAACGCGGCTTCATGCCCCCAGGCAGCAAACGCTACAAAGACAAACGTTTCATGTTCGACAGGGTCTTTAACAACGAGGCGCGCCAGCAGGAGGTATACGAGGCTACTGCCCAGCCTCTTCTCCAGGGGCTGTTCGACGGGTACAACGCTACTGTGTTCGCTTATGGCGTGAGTGCTGAACGATCGTGTACTTCGGTTCGTCTAATCAACCACAGGCAACTGGCTGCGGCAAGACCCATACAATCAGTGGCACAGAATCCGATCCAGGCATAATTTACCTGACCATGGCCGACCTCTTTCAGCGGATCGGGGACCGTCGAGACGAGTGGAACGTCGAAGTCATGGTCACATTCCTCGAAATCTACAACGAGGAGATCCGCGACCTCCTCGCCGACCCGAACACCCCTGCGCCTCGCGGTGGCCTATCCATTCGAGAGGACAAGACTGTCAAAGTGGCAGGACTGGCCGAACTCAGACCAAACTCAGCAGAGGAGGTCAAAGAGATCGTGTTACAGGGAAACTTGCGAAGAACACAGAGCCCGACACTCGCCAACGCAACCAGTTCGCGATCACACGCCGTTCTTCAGGTTCATGTCACCCAATCACCCCGTACCGCCTCCCTCTCCGAACAGCGAACAATGGCCACGCTCTCCATAATAGATCTGGCCGGCAGTGAACGCGCAGCCGCCACCACCAACATGGGCCAACGCATGGTCGAAGGTGCCAACATTAATAAATCCCTCCTCGCACTCGGAAACTGTATCAATGCCCTTTGCGAGAGCGGGGGCGCAGTTCGCCACGTTCCCTACCGCAATAGCAAGCTTACCCGTCTCCTTAAATTCTCGCTGGGGGGCAACTGCAAAACGGTCATGATTGTCTGCGTTGCTCCCACCTCCAACCATTTCGACGATACGCACAATACGCTCGTCTATGCGGATCGAGCGACAAAGATCAAGACGAGGGTCGTCACACGAAACGTCGTCAATGTCGATAGGCATGTCGGCAGATACGTCGAGGCGATCAACAGACTCAATATCGAGATTGAGGAGTTGAAGGCTAAGCTTGCTGGCAAGAACAACGCCGAGGGAGAGATTACACGGAGGAAGAAGGCGGAGGCACTCGCAGAAGTAGAGCGGGCGAAGAAAGACGTCAAGGTCAAGGTCGAGCAGACCATGGCTTCCATCGCGGACGGGGCCGCTTGTACTGGGAAGATCTCCGTTGCGAAAGCGAAATTGGTCGCTATCCACGCGCGTTTGGCGGAAATCAACGGACGAAGCTCTCCATCTGGCTCGTTGTCAGCCGATTTGCAGGCGGAGAAGGCACTCCTGCAAGCTTTGGCTGGACCAGAGGAGCAGGCTATCAAACCGGACTCGGTGTTGACAATCCGGTTGAAACGCTCAGCCAACTCGAGTGCAATGTTCGACGCTACAATGCGGGCAGTGTCAGAAAGGCGCTCTGAAAAGTTGGATGATGTCAGTGCCGACAACGTTAAGCTCGATGCGCGGTGCAGCAAGGCAGAGATGGAAAAGGTCAAGGCAGAGGGGGAACGGGACGCGATGAAGGATGCAGTAGAGGATATGGCCGAGGTGTTGGTGAACCTAGTTGGAATGCTCGGCAGATGCACCGTCCTAGTCGGGGACGCAGCGAAGGCCTTAAGTGGTCCTGGAGGGCAGGACGATGCCAGCAAGGTCGCAGAGCTGCTGAACACCATGAAGGAGAAGAACGACGAGGCATTCATCAAACTCGTCGGACATTCTACTGAGGCGTATACGAACGACCGGGGCATCGTGGATTTAGAAAACTTCAAGGGCTACTCGGCAACGTACACTCGCCGGGTCAGCTCGGGCCCTGCTGTTTTACAGCAGTCCAACGCAAAGCCACTCACCAGTTCCAGACGCTCATCTTCATATGGCTCCAAGCCCAACACGTCCGTATCCAACACTTCTGCCGGATCTCCGCGGCGAACCTACAGGACCCCGCGCAAGTCGTTGCGCTCGAGCATGCAGCCCTACAGGCGCGTCTCTGACAAGGACAAGAGAGGGGCGGGGAAGAACGTGCAGTGGAGGGACGAAGCTGGCCAAGGAGACTTGGATGCCGTATCCGTCATTCCCGCCGACGTCTCATCTTCATCCGACGCACCTGCTGCCTCTGGGCCGCAGAGAAACATGTCTCTCGGCGGTTCGGAGAGCGAATGGGAGGATGAGAATGAGAAGACAGATGATAGTCTCAGCTTGAACTTCCTATCTGTGTCGCTCCCAGCGTCGACTCGCGAACACACCGCGTCGTCCTCGCGGTCGTACGGCTCTCTGGGCGCCGGTGGAGCTAGACGGTCGCGGCCAAGTCGCTTAGACCCCAGCTTCCTCAAGTCGAAGGCGAAAGGTTCAGCTCTCGGTAGTCTGGCGGAGGACGACGAAAGTGGCAGCAGCCCCGAGAAGCCCCGTCCCATCGCGTTCTGTCGGACGTTATGAACCAGTTAGACAATTCCAACGGTGGGATCAGCAGAAGTAGCTCCGGGAATATCTCCAAGTCTCGCGAGCGAGCACCGTCGAGGCAGGGTAACGGCGGTTCCAGTGCCGGGCTGGGGAGAAGTGGGAGTGGACGGAGACGGTCTACGGTTGGACCCCTGCGAAACGAGAAGGGAAGGAGACGGTCAAGCATGATTCCGCAACTTTCGCCAGTCAACGGAGAGGCACCTAAAATGAGGCGAGTATTGCTGGCAAGCCCCGCGAAACGTGTCAAGCGTGTATCGTTGACGAAGGTCGGTCCGTCGAAAGGCATGAAGCTATCGGCTGGATCATCCTCGCTCATGGCAAACCTTTCCGCTCTCGCTCCACCTTCGGTCGGGTTCGATCCAAATGCTAGTGCCGATTTGAGCATGAACAAGGGACCCAGGCCAACATGGCGATGAGTTCTTGTCTGCGGATTGTATACTGTATAACACTGTCTTTTTATCGTCAATATTTGCAACTTAACGTTCATTCATCCTATGCATCATTCCATTACAGTACCTACCGTACCTACCATATGCACCTTCATAGCATCCTGTCGCGTGAGATCAAATATACCCAGCCATAACGACCATACGTCCCTCATGCGCCAGGTGTCCAAGCAAAAAATGTGTATTCACCCTATATTACACGTTTTACTTCAAAGAAGGACTGGGGAGAAGGGTTGGCACAGTTCAGAACAACCAATTGGCTGAAAGACTTACTTTCAAGTAGTATATCTGCCACCCAACGACGAGGAACAAGACTATAGCCTGCAGAACAGACCACCATTTTACACGGGAATTCGTAGATTCCGCGGTGTTCCTGTGCGTTCTTTCTCTTACGACGATATATTCCTGCTCGTCTTTAACTGATTGCAAGCCGCTTGCGAGGGTGCGGATTTCGCGTTCAATCGGCGCAACGACGTCGGCTGCGGGAAGGATCAGACCTCAACTCGACGAGGAACGAGGGCAACGGACCATCTTCTCCCACATAAATAACTCCATGCACGTTGAAGCTGGACAAATGTGTCGGGCCAGTAGCGAAATATACATATGATCAACATACCTGACAATTTTGTCGGCAATGGCGCTCATTTGATTAGAGAAGCAATATTCGTGTCTTCCGTCTTTCTCAGCCGTTATAGATATGGTACCAGTCGACTGTCGTATTTGCTTGCCCAGCAGGCGTTCGTCCGGGTCTGAGAGCTGAATTCGTGTGAGTGGAGAGAACATGGCTCTTCAGCGACGGTACTGACCCAGAAATCGATATCCAGTGGCCTCCCCCGCCAACTTGATATGTGACTGTCATCTGGGGATCTGTAAGGTTCAAATTCTTCGGTGTGGTCGGAAAAGCGGGACCTTGTCATGTTGGTGCAAATCTTCGAAGAAACATTCCTTCTTCCCGGCGTCAATATCTATGAGATGGGCAGAGAGGAGTGGCGGAAGTAGAAATAACAGAGAAGCCATGCGTGAGGAGTTGGCGAGAGTATAATATTCTAGACATTTTCGTTGAAGAAGAGACGTGTAGCTTGACTGGTGGCGATGCGGTTTGGCACCGCCACCGTCTTTCTTGGCTTTCGTCGTCTACAGTTGCTCCAACTCTCATATTTTTCACATCTCCCTCTGATCACCTTTACGATGGCCGAGCCCGATAACGCACTTAGCCCCAAAGTATGTTCATCTCTTATAATGCCCATCTGTCCTTCGTTTGCTGGGTTCCAGTCTTTTCTTCCACCCACAGTATCTGACTCGTTTTCTTTTTGCAGCAGGAAGAGGAAAACGATCCTCATTTCGAACCCGTCATCAAACTCACCGAGCAGATTGACACGAAAACGCATGAAGAGGACGAGGAGGTTCTCTTCAAGATGTGCGTGTGCTTCGACGCGATCTCCAAACCCGGGCCCCACTAACTGTGATTTATGCTTTTAGGCGTGCCAAATTGTTTCGATTCGACGGTGATGCCGCCGAGTGGAAGGAGCGCGGAACTGGGGATGTCCGTCTACTTGCGCACAAGGAGACTCAGAAAGTCAGATTGGTGATGAGACGTGATAAGACTCTCAAAGTCTGCGCAAACCACGTCAGTAAGTAGACAATCGTTTCAAATACATTTCTTTATCTCTCTAACACCTCTCTATTTATCAGTCTCTTCTGACATGCGGCTCCAACCCAACATCGGTTCCGATCGGTCCTGGGTCTGGAAAGTCGCCGCGGATTACTCAGAGAGCCCTCCGACTGCAGAGACTCTTGCAATCCGGTTTGCCAACTCCGACAGTAAGTGACTCACCAATGCGACACTCGTATTTCATTAACGTTGTGGCGCAAGATGCGGCTCAATTCAAGACTGCATTTGAGGATGGGCAGAAGAAAAATGCATCTCTGGCTGCGGCTCCTGCTGACGCTCTGGCTCCCCATGCTGAGACCGAGGCCAAGCCAGCAGAAGCCAAGACTGTAGCACCCGCAGAGGACGACAGCACTGCTCCGACAACTGGTGCTACTGCGGAGGCCAAGGCTGAGGATGCCGCAGAAGCGAAAGATGGAGACAGTCATGCGACGGGCGCCGAGACTACACCCGCCGAAGCCGACGCCGGTGCTGAGTAAATTGCTCGGCCCGCGTCCACTTTTAATTGTCCTCTGCTTCACCCTCTCACACGATAGTTTAGTAGAACACACACAGGGAGCGAATGAATAACTTTTGTATGACTGTGCGATACATATGATGGAATAATTATTACAATGCGGTAGATACTCATTCCTTCTTCTCCTTCTTTATCCGGTACTCGCGCTCCTCTGCGGCCCATGCTTCCCAAAACGCGACAGTCGAGTTATCACTCTTGGGCCAACACTGTGCAGATGAATCCCCTCTGATGGTGGCAGCAGTAATGAGAATATGGCGTATGTCCTATGACACTGTAAAAAGATGACATTACGAATGGCACGAAAATACCCACCGATCCACTGAAAAAAAAAATCAGCGTTCATCCTTCACTCATACTTTTTAGACTTACGGGACATCGTGCATTGGTTCCAGTAACACTTTCTCCTGAAGAAACCGTACGTTAACAAGAACGACATCAACACGAAGCAGAACAAACCAAGATTCCCCTCAACCCTCTGGCACCGCCTCCCCTCTCTACGGCCTTGAAGCAGACCTCATCGAGTGCAGCGCTGGTGAACTTGATTTCAACACCGATGTTACCGAACTGGGATTGATATTGCGAAATCAGGGAGCCTTTGACCTCCGTCAATATCCGCCGCAAGTCGGCAACCGTTAGTGGCGCAAGTGTGGCTACAGACGGGATACGAGAAACAAATTCTGGTATGAAACTGGCGGTTCCTAGCGATGAGTAACAAAGACCGCGACAAAACATTTTGCATACCCATATTTAACAAGATCTGAGGGCAACAAGTTCAGATGGTTGTACAACAAAAAGACGACCAAAGCATACCCGTGGGATCGACAACCTGGTCGAGACTTTTGGGCGTTGCCGTAAAATAATTGTTGGAAGCAAACCCCATAGACTTGAAGGCAATAATTAGATCTAACGAACGAAAGATAGTTTCAAATGGCCTACTCCGCGACTCTCAGCGAGTCGGGTCCTGACAACGTTATCCAAGCCTACGAACGCGCCGCTCAAAACGAAAAGTACGTTCGTCGTATCGATGTGGTATTGTGCCTCAGATTTCCCTATCCCAAACGCATCCAGAGGAGTCTCGTACAGGCGAAAACACGACTCACCTCCCAACGCATCAGCCCCGGACGCCCCTTTCGCCTGGACGGTGACGGTTGAACCTTCCATCATACGTAGGAGAGCCTGTTGAACGCCTTCTCCTCCAACATCGCGAGATCCATCTGTGCCCGACTTTTTCGCAATTTTGTCGACCTGTGGATTAATGTTGGAAAAAAATGCCAATATCGATGTGGAGGAAAATACCTCATCAATGTATACAATACCCATGCTGTGATTTAAAGACAATGAGAATTCCATAAACGTCAGAGAAGTCTAAGACCTTGCACGTATTGGATCACCATTGGCGACAGTGACCTACATGTTGTTGAGATGTATAATCAACGAATTTCGGCATAATTACCAGCCGCGAAATACAGGTATCCACATCGTCGCCGACGTACCCTGCCTGCAAATTATTCTTTGAGAGAATCCAACAATTCACTGTCTTAGTACCTGCGTAAAGGCCGTTGCGTCGCTGATTGAAAACGGGACATCCAGCACTCTGGCCAGAGTTCGCATCAATAGCGTCTTGCCTAGAAATTAATCGGTTAAATGATAACTTTCATGAGCGGACGAAAGTACCAGATCCTGTGGGGCCGCTTGGGGAGCAGCATCAGCTGGGACGTCTGGGTTCAACTTGAACCTACATTATCAACACATTGCTCTTATCGAAGAGTTGGGTCGGTGGTGGAGGAAGATGGGGACGTGCTGTTGCGGGTTTGCGCAATGGTCGTATATGAGCCGTGGAAACTCCGGAATGGACTGCAGAACCCGTTGACTGGAAGGAGGGATAGTTAGGGGACGAAAACCCACCATCTTCTTCGGGACCATGGAGATACGCCTCGCGCGCCTCCCATGCAGCCATATTGGCCTGCACTCGTTGGTAGTGGTTAAATACACTATTTCAGAGTCATATAGAGGATACAGAAACCGTGTGTTGTTTGCACGTACGCCACGGACAAAACCTTCTTTGCAGTTTCTTGCCCGACGACGAATTGGTCGAGATATTGGGTTAGCTTTCGTTCGTGTCACTACACCGTCACTGAGAAATCAGCAGAGACGGACCTGCCGTGGAGTTGCTATCCCGAAAGGACCCCAAAAGGAACACCTAAATGCGACCTAGGAAATGCTCGTTCTCCAGAGTAGCCATCGGATCCTCCGTGTTGCTGGGTTTGTGTCCGTATTTGTCGCGTGAAAAGTCGAGCGCGCCAAGGGGGTGGTATGTGGGTGAGCCTCCCACCGGGAAAGCTCATTTCCGATGGGAATGCCCTTGTAATAGGTCGTCGGCGTACGACGACGGTCTGACTCTTTGTGGCTCGCCGAATCGGTCGGGATCAACGGTAAAGGGAGACAGCAACAAACAACTCGTAGTTCATACTCCATCATCGCGCATGGGCAGACATTCTCGGTCCCCTTCACCCCGTCGAAGGTACGATGATCGTGACCGCGAAAGAGCTCGCGATGGCGATAGGGACTCATCTAGACGGGTAGACGATCCTGAAAGTGACAGGCGGAGGAGGGATCGCAGCCGTAGCCTCGACAGAGACTCGTCGAGGCGAAAGCGAGACAGAAGTCGGAGCCGGGATCCTGACCGAAAGGAAAAGAAGTGAGTTCCACTCCTCTTGAAACATTCCGCGTCTCTAATTCTACTCTACAAGGCGTAAACGCGATAAATCGGAGGAACGGAGAGCACGAAAGGCGGAAAAGAAACGCGCCAAGGAAGAAGAAGAAGCGCGGCAAGTCGCTGAATTAAGTGTATACAGTGCTACCGATAACCCGTTCCACGACGTCAACCTGGGGCAACAGTTCAGATGGCACAAGAAGAACGAAAAGGAACGGAAGCAGGGAATGACTTTGGCCGATTCTCAGAGACGGGATGCTGTCCGGCGTGCGGAGGCAAAGGAGGAATTAGACCGGTTGAACAAGCGACGTGCGGAGAGAGAGGTGGAGCAGCGAATCAGAGAAGAAGAAGAGATGAGAATGGCACGACTCCAAGAGTCTGCCCAAATGTCGGAATGGCTCTCGAAGGATGGCGATTTCCAGTTGGAGCAAGAAAAACGACGGGCAGCAATACGCATCAAGGAAAAGCGAGCTAAAGCCATTGACTTTTTGGCTCTCAATCTCAAATATGTCAACCCGCCAGTCGATGATAATGACGACGGCGAAGAAGAAGAGGATGCCGGCTTGGAAATCGATCTTGACGAGCCATACAACATATTCGATGTGGGTTTCACGCCCTCGTATCGCTTTTGACACTCATCGCATTCAAGAATCTATCCTCTAGCCAAGTCGAAGAGCTCCACGAAGATATCGAGCGTTATCTGACCTTGGAGCAGACTAATACCAACATTGATTTTTGGACGGTACGCGATTCATACGCAGTCTGTGGTTAGAACAATCTAAGCATTAATCAGAATATGATGGTAATCTGCAAAGATCGTTTGGAGAGAATCCAAACAAGCCAGCGCATGGGCGTTGAAGCTGCAGCTGCAGTTGAAGCCGATATCTCCGCCTTGTTGGCTGGGAAATCCTACGAGCAACTCGTTTCCCTTCAAAGACAGATTCAGGACAAGCTTACTAGCGGGGAACCGGTGGATGTCGACTACTGGGAAGGCCTCTTGAAGAAGTTACTGGTGTGGAAATCAAAAGTATTCATCCCAACCACATGGCTTGGATTTGGTGCTTATTTATCATTTAGGCTAAACTCAAAAGTTTACATGAAGTTGTTGTTCGCAATCGTCTGGAGCAACTTCGCAAGCGACAAAGGGACGAAGCCCTCCAGGCTCAAGAGGAGTTGTTGGCGGGTGTTGCCAGATCTGCTTCCAGGCGGACAGAACCCGCGGTCGAGATGGATGTTGTTGAACAAGAAGAGGTTGTTCCTGTTGAAGAGATGGAGGAATATCATCGGGACATGAGTCCGCCTCTTCTCGATATTACGAGATTAATGCCAGAGGAACGCGAGATCGATATTCTGACCGAAGATGAACACCGCCGGGCTCTGGTACGTTAATCATCGCGCAGTCCTTCATCGCCTATCTCATCGATTTTCTATAACAGTTTGCCAACGTCGGGCAGTTGCCGCGTCCCGTTTCGTTCCGAAAGCTGCTCAAGCTGTTGTCGAGGCACCCGATGAGGAAGCTGCTAGTGGGGCGGACCTGGCTTCTGAAGCGCTCTATAGAGCGGAAGCCGAGAAAGATCTTGATGAGGAAGAAGAACTGTTCAACCTCGAAGAAAGCATCGCCAACCCGACGTCCTACAATTGGGAAGACAAGTACAGGCCCAGAAAACCCCGGTACTTCAACCGTGTGCATACCGGTTACGAATGGAACAAGTATAATCAGACCCATTATGAGTAAGAATGTTCGATCCATACGGACTGCTGTCTAACGCTGTATATAGTACGGACAACCCTCCCCCGAAAGTTGTGCAAGGATACAAAGTCGGTAGAATTTTTATCTCCTGGTTAGTCAACTGATCTTTCCCTCAGTTTAATATTTTCTATCCGGATCTTATCGACAAAACGAAGGCGCCGACATACAAGATAGTGAAAGAAGACGGTAATGACGACACCGTACTTCTTCATTTCAGCGCCGGCCCACCATATGAAGATATCGCCTTCCGAATAGTAAATCGCGAGTGGGAATTCTCGCATAAAAGGCAAAGTGGACTATTTTACTGTCCACCATTTACTAACAACCTGGAGCAGAGGTTTCCGCAGCAGTTTCGATCGTGGCTGCCTATCTCTATGGTTCAACTTCAGAAGAAATGTACGTTGGGAATTACTTTCGTTCGAACTCTGCTTACTGACTCTTCTTTTAGTTCTATCGCAAGTAAAACGTCCTCGGATTGTACCTGTGTTTGCGTATGTAACAATGAATTATATGTCGCCGTCACGGCGATTTGACTTTCCTGATTGGGCTATCGCTTTGACCAGATTTATACGATGAATGACCGTGTGGCGAGGCCGAGTTTCCTTTTTTGCGTGGCCAAAGCGGGTGGCTGATGTGCAATCAATTTCCTTCTTTGTGCCCTTTTAAAGCGGTCAAAGCGACTGTCCTCTTTGCTCTTTCCTTCTCCCTCCACGACTCGTTTCCTCCAGGTGTTCGTTCCATCTTCACCGCTTCAGTAACACCTCACGCAGACTCGCCGCCACCCATGTTCGCGTCATCCCCACCTGTGGAATCATTGCCACCGCCTGTGTTTGACGATAACACTACCATGATCCATCGCTCTGCCTCAGAGACGAGCCACGGTGGCAGCAGCACCTGGCAAGAACCTGGCCCGCTCGACACTCGATGTTCCTCTGAAGAACCCGTTTTACCTCTCACTCCGAAACGGGTTAAGTTCTTCAAAGCTACCGTCGTTTCAACTTCATCGGGAGATAGCGCACCTGTCTTGAATTTGCGCCTTAAATGCCCTCGTTGGTCCGAATGGGCTACGAGTCAGTTCGCCTTTGACTATCTCTTTGCGCTCATAACATCGTCAACGGCCTCTGAACTGTAAGTAATCTTCTCGAGGCATGTTTATTTTCTCTGAAATTCTCGTCACAAGGTTCAAACAACGATATCATGAACAATACATTGATGCCGTTTTCAAGCTTCATTCTGTGATTCAGTCAATTGGGAAGATGCCAGACGGCTCGCCTCCTCCAACACTCTTCCAGAGTTTCTATCATTTGAGGCGCCTGTTCCCGAACGGCTTTGTTGCTGCCCAGGACTTCATAGGCGAGGTTGGAACCACCCTCCTTCTCCGAGTTTTTGCTCTTGGAATCGCTGTCGCCAACCAAACCATTTATGAGCAAAGAAATTACAATCTAGAGTGGTATGGTGGCTCGTTACGCTTCTTGTCGCCCTCCGATCTAACCCAAAATATTTGCAGGCAGGAAATGTGTGGTATTCCCGACTCCTATGTCGATGCCTTTGAGACGGCCGGCCTGTACGCCTTGAATGGCGATGGTTTCGACTTGTCGGAGAACAGAAGTATATACCTCAACTGGATGGGACATTTAGGGTATCACGCCGAGTTTCTTCACTTCCGCACCAACCAGATCTACCTTCGAAGCTCAGCGGATCTCATCGCGTTCGTGCACGCTCAGGCGTTCTCTCTTCCTCAAAATTGTCGACGAAAACATATCCATCCCATCCACCTCCCATTCTTAGAGACTCTATCCATCATGCTTTGTTGGGACACAGGAGTGACACCACTTCCAGTGCAGGCTATTCAGTTTGTCGACGCTGAGTCCCCGAGCCACATACCGCGGAGTCGCATTCTGCGTCCAACTGCTGCGGATGTCCTTGCAGTTGTCGCGGAGGAATGTACTTCCCGGCTGCTTTATCCCCTATCTTCCGGGACGACACTTTCCTATGATGATGATTGTTCGTTCACAACGCGACTTGGGAGATCGTCCATGACGGGGGATTGCTAGTCGCGTCGCGTTGCACTGCGCGTCGTAGAAGTTTCCAACGCGTTTTTTGTACTTATTACTCTTAATACATTCATGGACACGCTGCTTGTGATGATATCGAGATAGAGGCGCAGAGTGCCAATATAGGATTTTTTGCTAGAAGGTGTTCGAAGGTTCACGTGCATGACAAAGTGGGCGGTGCGGCTTAGCTACTCTGTCTCTGAAACTGCCTCTTACTCTCACCAGCTCTCACCCAGTTTGACAACCAACCGCTGAAAACACACCTACTTAGTAGTATGGCCACCTCCGACGTGAAGATGGATGTGGATGAGCCTACAATCGACGAGGGCCTGTACTCGCGTCAACTGTAAGCATCTTTTCGACTCATCGATGTTTCTCGTGTTCAATGGATTCTTAGATATGTCCTTGGCCATGAAGGTGGGCCAATCTATCTGTGGGGCCACCATCTTACCAGTATATGTAGCGATGAAGAAGATGGCGGCTTCCAACGTCCTTATTGTTGGAGTACAGGGCCTCGGAGTTGAAATAGGCACGGTCCTTATCTCTTCCCTGATCAATCTTATTTAATGTAATGTTCAACAGCCAAGGACATAGTTTTGGCCGGTGTCAAGTCGGTCACTATATTCGATCCAGAGCCAGTGACTGTCCAAGACCTAAGCTCACAAGTCAGTTGCGCTCTTAATGCAGAGAATGTCGTCTGATTCAAGTTTTAGTTCTTTCTCCGGGCGGAGGATATCGGCAAATCTCGAGCCGACGCTACAGTTCCCCGACTGGCCGAACTAAATGCCTACGTTCCCGTCCGGAATCTGGGAGGTGTGGCTGGGCAGGAGATCACTGTAGAATTGATTCAGGGTTTCCAGGTACGCGATTTTAGACTCTTTCAGAACTTGAGACTGACCTGTGTTTAGGCTGTCGTTTTGTGCAACACCTCGTATCGCAAGCAGCTCCAAATCAATGCGTGGACTCGCGAGAATGGTGTCTATTTCATTGCAGCAGAAACACGCGGGCTCTTCGGGTGCTCAAAGTTCCTCGTTGGTTTGTCGTAGTTCTCAACGACCTTTTGCAGCTCCGTTTTCAATGATTTGGTCCTAAATTCACCTGCGTCGACCCGACTGGAGAGCAACCACTCACGGGCATGATTGTTTCTGTCGAGCAGGTCCTTCATTTTACTGTCTATCTTATTCGCATGACGCTTACCCAAGTCTCAGGGCACTGACGGCCTGGTGGCGTGCTTGGACGAGACTCGCCACGGTCTCGAAGACGGCGACTTTGTCACATTCACTGAGGTTCAAGGAATGGTCGAACTGAACGGATGCGAACCTCGGAAAGTCTCGGTCAAAGGGCCCTACACTTTTACCATCGGCGATACCACCAACCTTCAGACTTATAAGGCGGGGGGGATTTTTACACAAGTAAAGATGCCCAAGACCATCGAATTCGTACGTCTTTTTCGATAATTTTTGTTCAGTTGTTCAACCAGCTTCAGAAATCTCTATCAGAGTCGCTTAAAGCTCCCGAATACTTCATTACCGACTTTGCCAAGTTTGATCGACCAGCAACTTTACATGCCGGTTTCCAAGCGCTTTCGGAATTCCAAGAACAACATAAACGCTTACCGCGTCCTAGAAACAATGAAGACGCAGCCGCGGTTGTCGCTCTGGCTAAGAAACTCGACTCGGAAATCGACGAAAAGATCGTCACCGAGCTTGCCTATCAAGCAACCGGCGATGTGGCTCCTCTAGTAGCCGTTATTGGAGGTTTCGTTGCCCAGGAAGTGCTCAAGGCCTGCTCAGCTAAATTCCATCCGATGGTCCAACATATGTATTTTGATTCTTTAGAATCCCTTCCCACGACTCTGCCCTCAGAGCAGGAATGTCAACCGTCAGGTTCGCGTTACGATGCCCAGATCGCGGTGTTTGGCAAAACATTCCACGAGAAAGTCACTAACCATCGCCAATTTCTCGTTGGATCCGGCGCGATCGGCTGCGAGATGCTGAAAAACTGGAGTATGATGGGTCTGGCGTCTGGGTCCAAAGGGGCCATTCAAGTTACAGACCTCGATACGATCGAGAAGAGTAACCTGAATCGGCAATTCTTATTCCGGTCGAAAGATCTGGGCAAATTCAAAGCCGAGGTTGCTGCTGTTGCTGTCGCAGACATGAACCCTGACCTGAAGGGGAAGATCTTGGCGAGGCAGGATGCGGTCGGCCCAGCCACCGAAGGTTAGTATTGCTGTTATATATTTTCCAGAAGTTATACTCATTTTATTCAGACGTATACACCGAAGAGTTTTTCCAAAGCATTGATGGTGTCACAAACGCATTGGACAACGTAAAAGCTCGTGAGTAGCTGCGAGTATTCCCTTCTATTTTCTAAGCTGCGGCATACAGGCCTGTACATGGACCAACGATGCGTCTTTTACAAAAAACCTTTACTTGAGTCCGGCACCCTGGGCACCAAGGGCAACGTTCAGGTCGTTGTTCCTCACGTGACAGAGTCCTACGCCTCATCGCAAGACCCGCCTGAAAAGGAGACCCCTTCTTGTACGGTGAAGAACTTCCCAAATGCCATTCAGCACACGATTGAGGTTAGCCTGATTTGCTTGCTCGCGTATGGCAATTCTAAAGCGCTCATCCAGTGGAGCCGAACTAATTTTGATGATTTCTTCGTCAAACCTGCTCAGGCCGTGAATGCCTATTTGTCGGAACCAAACTACTTGGAAAGTACTCTCAAGTACTCTGGCCAGCAAAAGGAGCAAGTCGAACAGATCCTGTCTTACCTCGTCACCAATAAGCCGCTTACATTCGAGGAATGCATAATTTGGGCCCGCTTGCAGTTTGAGGAGAAGTACGCCAACGAGATCAAGCAACTCTTGTTCAGCTTGCCGAAGGACGCGGTAACGAGTACTGGCCAGCCCTTCTGGAGTGGACCTAAGCGTGCACCTGACCCATTGGTCTTCAACTCCAGCGACGTAGGTACCGGCTGTATGCTCAATTTCTCCAGACTGATTCAATTACAGCCTCTCCATCTGCAATATATCATCGCTGCGGCCAATCTGCATGCATTTAACTACGGGCTTCGCGGGGAGACGGACCCGGCGATCTTCCGCAAAGTTGCTGAGTCTGTCATAGTTCCGGAATTCACCCCCAAGAGCGGGGTGAAAATTCAGATCAACGAGAACGAACCTGTTGCTCAGGCTGGTGGTGGAGGTAAGTCTTTCCATTGTCCCGCTTGTATGTACTCTAAGAGGGGCACCTGGTAGACGAAGCGTTCCCAGATCTTTCCGCCAAGCTTCCTGCGCCGTCCTCTTTGGCTGGATATCGCTTGACGCCTGTTGAGTTCGAGAAGGACGATGATAGCAACCACCACATTGATTTCATCACCGCCGCATCCAACCTCCGAGCGATGAACTATAACATCACTGTCGCTGATCGGCACACCACCAAACAAATCGCCGGAAAGATCATCCCCGCCATCGCGACTACCACCTCCCTCGTGACTGGGTTAGTTTGCCTTGAGCTTTACAAGGTGAAATATACCCGTGTTCAATTGCGTTTATCGTGAATTAACGATGGGGTTTTGCCAGATCATTGACGGCAAGACCAAGCTCGAGGAGTACAAGAATGGATTCGTCAATCTTGCCCTTCCCTTCTTCGGCTTTTCGGAGCCCATCGCCGCCTCAAAACTCAAATACGGCACGACCGAGTGGACACTGTGGGACCGCTTCGAGTTTAGCAACGACCCCACACTACAGGACATTGTGAACTGGTTCCAGACCAACCACAAGCTCGAAATCACGATGGTCAGCCAGGGCGTCAGCATGTTGTGGAGTTCGTTTATTGGCAAAAAGAAGGCAAGTGTCGACGCCTTTTTCTATATCGGGTTGAATGCTTATGGTCTTTCAGAGCGAGGAGAGGTTACCCATGAAGTTCAGCAAGTTGGTAGAATTTGTCAGCAAGAAGGCCATTCCGCCCCATGTCAAGCATCTCATCGTCGAGGTTATGGTATCCGACGAAGAGGGCGAAGATGTAGAGGTATTTTATCTTCTTCTGCACCTAGTTTCATCGCTGACGCGTTCTAGGTTCCATTTATCGTTGTCAAGATCTGAGTGGAACGTCGGACTCGAGAATCGCGGTAGTCAGCCAATAATAGAATGAATGTATACATACGAATTCCACTGCATTTTGCTTTCATTTGGAGATCACAATAAGATCTTTAGGGATACAGAATGTATATTTCATCGCATTCATGACCCAGTAACTAAACGTAATTGCATAACTACTTACCTACTAAAAAAAGTGGTGGGGTGGGGAGGGAGAAATGACAGGGAGGGCGGGTAAGGGAACGGGGGTGGTGGTGGAGGTACGGGAGGTAGGTGCGGAAGTGAAACGAAACAGAAGAAGTTGTTTTTGGGTTTAAAAATTTATGCGTTTTTTTTGGTGGTTCTGTAGAACCATGGGTGGGTAAAAAAAACGCAGACGAAGGATGCTATGCAGAAGAAACAAGAGGCGGGTGGGATGGAAGGGTGTGTGTATAAATACCAGACACGAATGAGGCAGAAGAAGGGATAGAAGAAACGCACGACGTGTGCGCGGCGAAGCAGCAAATGCTCGTTGTTGTTAAGTCCATGTGCAAATCGACAAAGGCGCGATACGCCGCAAGGGGGAGGTGAGGCGGCATGAGGCGCCGAGTAAAACGAGGATGGGATGATCGATGGTGTTGTGCTTCAGATGTAAAAAGGGCTTTCATCCCTATGGACAGGATGGATATGTCGTGGAGTTTGGGAGGCCCGAAACGTATGAGACAAGGAGAAGAGACAGACAGTCGAGGCGGATATTCACATGAAGAAGCAATAGTACAGTGGGGCCGAGAGGCTGGTGAATGGAACAGGCGGCGCAGATCCCGCACTGTTTATTGGTGTCGGCCAGAGTATTATAGTTGTGGGACGAAGAGGCGATCTATTTGGGGAGCCAGAGGTGCAAGATGCTCCTTGTGAGTGATACTGCTCAGGTTCTGAGCCAGGCGGGTTGGCAGTGGCCAGGTTGGACAAACGCCGGCGCGGGATATCCGTAATGCGCGGGAGCGGCGGCCCAACGCGCATCGATCTCGTTGGGCTCGTTGGAGACCATGTGGATATCGTGGCAGTGGTATTCGAACTGTGACTGCGAGCAGGAGCGCAAACGATTACGCGAGTGTGAATTATCTTGATCGTAAGAAAGTGATTGCGAGCGGGAATGGGACAATGCTAGAGAGGAAACAAACGGGTAGGCGTTGTACGGCGGGTGGGAGACATGGAGAGGGGGCCCATCGAAGACGTAGCCCATCAGAGCCTGCGGTTTAACGGCCACAAATGTGCCGCCCGGGGGCCAATTCTGGTTGGATATCCGAGCTCGTGCGGGGGATGATAGTTTGGCGCCATCTGGTACGGAATCATGGACGGGAGGAGAGGAGGCTGCACAGCAACATAGTGGCCAGTGGCTCGGTTTCTCTCGCGGAGGATCGGCTCATCAGCGGCGGGGCTCCACCTCGCAGGCGGAGGCAGCGATTTCTCGAAAACCTTGTGGCTCTGCCAGTTCTGCGCATTGTCGACGGAAACGCGGGGAGGCGGGGCATCGTGCGAATTAAAGCTGCGGGTGGAATCGGCAGCACTAATCCGGCGCTTTGGGAGATACTCCTCGCGCAACGGGCCGTCCTCGTCGAGATCAATCTCCAGAACATCAACAGATTGGGCCTGGTCCTTCTCATTCGTTCCCTCCTGCGCTCGTCCAACCCGATGAATACCGGCTGTGGACTAGCGGAATTATAATTGCAAGCAGCCGGTGCCTGAATGATCTCATCGAGCGCCTTGCGAACAATGGCGTGTGGGTTTGTAGACGGACGCGAGATCGGCTGCGGGTGCAAAGGCGAGGAGGAAAGCTGATGGTATGACACGAGGTGGGAGAGCCATTGAGACCAATCAGACGACGGAACGGAGAGGTCGTAGGCAAAGATATCCAGTGCGAGGGATTCGAGCTTGTTCAAGGTCCCAATGGGAACATTCGAAATAGTATGCCTGAGGAAAATGGGTCAGCTTCTTATGTTCAGCGCAGCAATGATGAAACATACCAAGTCTTGTTGGAAAAGGTATGATCATCCAACCATTTGTTGGCGAGCATGCATCCAAGCACTATAAGCCGGAAGGGAGCACTTGCCTCAGTATCCTGATCAAGGCTGTTGCCTAGCAAGGCCGCTCTGAAACGCAACTCCTTGACATAATCGACGCTCAGAGCAGCGGCGTCATAGTACACAGGCAAACGGACGATATACCAAAGGGCCAAAAAGACGGCGGACGGCTGCAGCAGCGTCGAGAGGAGAACCGAGTGAACAGCATTGGCTAAGTAGCTCGGCGGGAAACTTGAACGTTGCTTGACCACATTCCCCCTTAAGTAAAGATTAGTTACCGATCGACGCAGTGCATACGAAACAACGTACGATGGGCGGGAGAACGCCGAGGGCAAGCTAAATCCAGTAGAGCAAGCCTTCCAAACGTAGTTGGCGACCCAATCGGACAGCGGCTCGGCGAGCTTCCTGTAGCCAGAGGTGGCGCTGGGCGTGACGACCTCGGGAACAGGAGCGCGTGCGTCTTCTTTGAGTTGGTCCACGTAGGGATGGAACTCGTGTGACTGGGGCGCAGAACCACACTGCTGGGCTGCCTGGGACTTGGCGGACAGCGGCTCTCCATACGTGGCGTACGACTCGGCGGCAACGGCGCGATCAACGAATTCGCCGAAGGGGGTGACGGGCCCCACGGGGCTAGAGCCAACATCGGGACCGCTGTAGACGCCGGGAGATTGGTCCTCAAACACCGGGGTGAAGGCGCCGCGCTCGTAGACCTGGTCATCAACGTAGCTGGGAAGATCCGACGCGGGGGAAGAGGTGCTGATGTCGAGCTGGGACTGATAATCGACGTCCATCCCGAGGGAGCTGCTGCTCCATTGACTTTCGTTGTCGCAGTGGACTCGGTCCAACGCCGAGTAATCAGAGCTCATCTCGTCGTCTGCGTCCCCGTCGGAGCCCATGGGCAAATCGGCACGAAGGAGGGTATACAAGGGCGGAATACACGCTTCAGCGCGCGATCCTTTAATAGCAGACGCGTTTGTGTCCGCGGCTGCCAACCCTGGGTAAAAATCCGGCTGCTCTGCGCGACGAGCGGCGAAGCGCGAGTCGTCCTCCCAAATGCGACGGGGCTTTGTCCTCCTCCAGGTGGGCAGGGAGTTGATCCACTCCTCGCGGGTGCCGAAGGAGGGGGGGGCCCTGGGGGCGAGACGGGCAGGTTGCACGTCAGGCTCTGGAAGGGATTGTGACCAGTGACGTTTTTCTTGACTGGATGAGCACACGGCTTGGAGACACGGGGGACGGGGACTGGCATCTGCTGAGGTATAGACGAGCGCGCAGAAGGCACCACGCGGATACGTGGCTCTGCTGCGGTGCTCTGGTTTCGCTTTTTCTTTGGGAAAAAGCGAAGGAGCGAGGGAGGGTCGTAAGGTGTGTCGTTACAAGGGTCTGGGACGATAGCGATGGACTCGAGAGAGCCGCAGGGATGGCAAACGCACAGCAAAGGCGTGCCTTTTGGGTGCCCTGGGTAAGGAGAAAGCAGCGAAAGGGACCTGCTGAGGAACGGGGGACGATGAAGGCTCTCGTCAAAGAGCGACACCCTCGGTCTACGCTGGTCGTCGGTGTGGCAAGAGGAGGAGCCGACAAGGGGCGTCGATCCACCGCGCGGGGAAATGGTTGACCTCAAATGCCTTTTTCCTTTTATATGGGCCCGGATCTGCCGAGATCCGATGCCGAGTCATCCATTGTTTTCTTTTCTTTTCCAGCTGCTATGTACTAGTCTGCCACTACGGCTTTTGTTGTGTGAAATATATATATAGTGGAGGAAAACAACGGCGTAATAACGGGCCTCCGCAACTGATGACGCCCATCGAGTGCCAGTCAGCCTCCCAGGCGCATGCGGATGATCCCCACAGACTTCCTGAGGAAGCTAGTGTGAAGGAGTGTGAAGAGAAAGAGGACACACGTGGGATAGCTACACGGCCAACACCCGTTAACGCGCGTTAACGGGACTCTCGGCGGATCCGGGGCCCTGCCATGCCAGGTTGTTGCGCTCAGAGTCACTGCACGGCCAGCCCCTTGACAAACTGCGATCCCCGTCACTCCTGCGGTGCTGCAATGGCATGCCCATGTACATAGATAGATAGACGCTGTCGACGGTGATGTGCGGCGAAGACAAAGTCCAGGACGTTGGATCCAAACACCCGACCGTCAGCCGCCCTTTACATCACACGACCTTGCCAAACATTCAGCGGTCCGCTGAAATGTCGTTTCCCCAAATGCCTTCGTTTCTTAACAACGCGCAGTCCAGGAGAGCGCGGGTTCCAATGCCGGTATTCCAGCCGGCGGGATCGACTCCATTTCCCTCGGTCAGCTCAAACAACTCGTCGCAAGCATGCCCAAGGACAAAGTGCGTCTCCGCGTCCTGGCGAATATATCCTCAGTCGACGTGACGTTTCGCGCTAGCAATGGTGGTATGACTACAAATACGACGACGAGGACACCGTCATGAACGAAATCGAGGAATTCTATTCCTACGTCGAGATGCCGCAGGTCGCCGAAAACCTCAAGGCCTGGGAGGGCTCCTTCTCCGGTGGTATGTGCACCCCGCATAAGTTTCATTACACGTACGTGAACTCTCTCAGGATGGACTAAGAGCTCGTTGGCGACGCGTAAAGCCCACGTCGAGGTCTTGCTCGAGAGTTTAGAGCACAGAAATGCCGAGATCCGTTTCACCAATGCGCGTCGATTATTCTATATCGTCCAGGGTGTGCAAATAATTCAGCTTGATCATAATCTGGCATGCATTAAATCGTAACTGTAACCAGGGACGTTTGCGGAAACCGTGTCACCGGAGCACCAACTGCACTGGATATTTGAAAACTGCAAAATTGTTCGGTCTGCCAATGGTGTCAGCACAATTATAGAGGCAATGAAGATTGCGAGCTCTAAACACGATCTGTTATGGTACTCATCTTGCTGCGGGTCCTACTTACATACTGATTTTTTGGGCCATAATTTTCTAGCGGTCTCTCAGACGCTGAGGCTGATCACTTTCACATCTCTGCTACGGAAAAGGCGGATTTCATCGAAGAAGTGACGACCGAGATCTCCGTTTACCTCGGCATGCTGTACCACCTGGTGGAAATATTTAAAGGCCACGATGACTTTGCCGATGAATTGAGTGAGTCGTGGTTGATAATCATAGTCATACCCCGCTGACCGGGGTACAGTGAGTTTCGATCCACCACTGCCTGTCTACCTATTTACCGTCGTTTCTGGTCTGCGGGACAAGAGCGCCAGAGGCTATCCGGTCAAGAAGGTAATTAATTGGTTCCCAAATTGGTTACGGCCGTGTTTACCCGCTTTGCGCAGCTCCTGCTCGTGTTATGGAAGACCCTCTTGTCATGCTGTGGTGGTATTCGTGATCACGCCCGCGTAAAGAAGCTGGCGCGGGAACTCGCCGGTCTACAGACGACAGTCGACGGAGGTAAGTATCTCTCATGTTAATGACCGCGGCCCGCAGCTCAACGTCCCATCGTAGGCGATTCAACCATCAAATCAACCCCGCTCGATATAGAGACATTCCGGCAAGAAACCTCCGTCAAGTACCCTACATTTACCCCTCCGCAGCCGCCGTCGTCGGCCCCTCCCCTTCTGGAGATCGTCGCCCCGAAACCAATCCCGATTACCACATCGCGCTTGGCGCAGGCGTACTCGCCGATCCCCATCCGCCACCACTACCACCACGACGACTCCGACGTGGGCCTTACCCACGGCGGCGCGCAGCACCCGTTCCACTCACAGCACCCCAGCGGTGGCCAGCGCCCGAACCCGCAGCCCGCCACGCCCGCACCGACCCCTCCGCCACAGTCGCCCAAGCCGAAGAAACAGCAGTACCAGACGGATCAGACGCGTCCGTTCTTGTTCCCGTTCTCGCGGAACCGCTTCGACAAGGATGCCAGGCTCGTGCCATTTGCCGTGGACGAGGCGGACCGGCTGTATAACCGACACATGCATGTGAGTCTCGCGCTGTGGCAAATGTGGCGCACAAGGGAGGACTGCATGACGGCGGAAAGCGGGTTGGAGCACATGCCGGGGTCCGAGGGCCAGTTCGAGTCGTCGACGTTCATCTCCAAGGTCGGTTTGACTGTCGTGCATTTAACTTTTTTTTTTGACGCATGTATAGGACCCTGAGGCGGCTGAACCGCTACCGGATATTGCTCTCCTGGATGCGAAGATCGCAGAAGCTACCAAAGCCATGGAGGAGGGGGAGACCCCCGCCGAGAAGCGCAAGGCAAAGGAGAGAAGGGAGGACCTCATGCGACTCAAGAGAGTCGAACAGATATACGTAAGACCATTTTTTATCTGCCCAGAAATCTGGCTTTAATGTTAACCATTCAGAGTGCTGTTCTGCCTACATTGTCCGGCTGGGTACTAGTGCTGTTGAAATTATTGCTGGCGACCGTGTCGGCGAGCACCAACATGCAGCCTCCCCAGTCGTCGGGGTCTAACGTATTTCCTCCTGGTGTTGCTTCCCGTAAATGCCATTTTTATTCTTCTACCAAGAGGACTGCTCAAATAATTCAAATAGCCCAGGAACAACCCGCCCCACCTCCCCCGACGTCGGACGAAATCGACGTGACGAGACACCGTGAAATCACTTCCAAGGCTGTATCAGCAATCTTGTTACTAGTTTTGAAGTGGTTCAAGGTCTCCCGTGAGCTTTATTTTCTCTCCCTTGACGCTCTTACCTCTAACCATGACTTAGACATCATGAAGTTCCACCACCTTGGCCAACATCTGCTGGACACCAACTGTCTGCTGCTGATCCTGAAGATGTTTTCCCTGCAGGACCTCGCGGCGATCGTGATTTCCAAGGCCGACTCTCCCGATAACAAGTATGAGATTTTTGTGGCCCATGAGCACCCCTAACGTGTACCTCAGCTTCTTCCGGTACTGCATGCTCAAGTTCGCGAAGAACCCGCAACCGGTGATGGCCCCTGAAACCCAACAGCGGCCGCCGCGGCATACGGTGGTAAAGACGCGCATCTTGCCCAACGGCGAGAAGCATGAGGAGGAGGTGGATATGGTCACCGAATTCTCGTGGCGTAACTTTTTCTCGACGATCAACTTTGCGAAGATCATGCAGAAGCTGTCAAAGAACCGCTCGCACCGCATATGGATGCTTATACAGTACAAGAGCTCCGTGAGTGGCGTGCATGCGCGAGGCAGCGGTGATCGAGTCTGATTTTGATTTTGGTGTAGCCTGTGTTGAAAAGAGCGCTCAAAGTCCAGCATCCGATGTTCCAGCTGCATATCTTGAAGCTAATCAAGAGTCAAGTACCGTTCTGCGGGCGGAAATGGCGGCAGAGTATGTTGATATGGTTTGACCACGCTCAAGTTCTCAACGTTTCTGTAGCCAACATGAAAGTTATCACTTCAATATATCTGAATTGCCGGCCAGATCTCCGGGACGAGTGGCTTACGGGGACGGAGGTCGACGATGCCTCGGATGCACAGGTATTAATTCCACGCATTCACTCTCATTTTTACGACAATTTCCTCGCAGGCACAAGAACATGCGCTCCGGCATTTGGTCAAGTTTTGTGAGTACACTGATTCGCAGTAAATGTTTGTTCGGCTGACCGTCCGTAGACAACAATAGGCGATACGGGCCCACTGCGACCCTGAACCAGCACGGACAGTCGATGCACCGACACGGACGGTCGGGCAGCATGTCGTACCTCGAAGGGCTTCATCCCGGCCCCGAGCTCGGGCTTATTCGCCCCGTCACAGGGACGCCGAACATAGTCGACGCGGACGTCTTCCCACCGTCGCGCTCGCAGGCGCCAGACCCGTCGATTTTCCTGCCGTACATCACAGAGGACATTGCGTTCGAGGAGGAGTACGAGGAGTACCTCTCGGACCTGGGGTGGTCGGACAACGAGCAGACGGACGGGCCGCTGTTTGGGGGCACGTCGGCGTGGCACCGCCTGCCAGCGTTCGCAGCGGACATTGGGGACGGGATCAGCGACAGCGAGAGCATCGCGTCGATTGGGGAGCTCGGGGACGACGCGCGCTTGGACCCGAGCCGCGATGACCCTGAGGTCGTGGACGAGAATCTGAACAACTGGGAGGTGCGTTCAGACTAGGTACTACGGCTGGAGGCGGACTGACGGGCGGCACCACAGCACATGAGTCCCAAGACGATGGCGGCACTGCCCAAGTCGCCGGCGGGCGGGCGGCGGTCGAGCCAGGGCGGGGGGCTGCGGCCGGTGCTGCCGTTTGGGCTGGACGACGCGGTTGCGGTGGACATGGACGACGAGGAGGACGAGGTCGAGCTGGGCCTATGCCCCGCGAGCAGACCGGGTTCACGTCTGGAGCCGGGGTCGACGAGGTGGAGTATGCTTACGGGTAAGTGACAGTCCCTTCCTGGTGCCGATGGAAGCTGAATTCGCGCAGGGTGTGAACGGGGAATGCTGTGGATTATATACTTTGATAAAATACAATAAAAAATTGGGGATAGTGCACATCGAGTGTTGTGTGTGATGCGACCCCGTTCTAGGGCGATTGCGCAGGGTCACTGGCCAAGGGCGCTCCTGGCGAGGGTAGCGTATTGCAGAAACAATATCCTTGGAAAGCAAAGAATTAAATATGGACGAGTCAAATGCTGACCGACCCTTGAAGCTTGAAGGTTTGTTTGTTGTTTTCTGGTATGCGACAATTTGTACGCTGTTGGGAACACCGTCAACTCCAAATTATGAGAGACACACCACAACACCCTCTTTTTCTTCATGCCAATGCATCGGGAATACGACAGACGGTGGCGAACGAGCGGCGGGGCCGTGCGCGGGCGTAGAGGGCCGTGGGAACATTGTCAAGTTCAACCTCCGCTTAGTCACGCCCCTCCTTGCCTTCGTCCACCACACCCTCCAGCGTCTTCCCCGTATTTTCACAAAGAAATGTCTGCACCCCCCCAAGGCATGCCCCCCATGCTCGCCGATGGCCAGGATATGTCCGCAAACTACTATCCTCCCGAGAACGACCTCACTGGCGGCCTTCCTATCAACCTCGACTCCCTCCGTGACGGGCCTCCCGGCAGCAAGCCATTCTATCCCTACTCGACTCTTATTCGGTGTGTATCTCTTTCGTGTTGTTTTGTGCTTTGTATGCTTTGTGTGTTCATGTCATTTGTTTAGCTATGCCATCAAAGGCTCGCCAAACCAGAAACTCCTTCTTGAAGACATCTACTATGCCATCGAGTCTCGCGTAAGTCCTTTTCGCCTTTACTCTCGTCTCGAGCCTCAGTTTCTCGCATAGTTCCCCTATTTCAGGACAGCACCCAACGGGTGGAAGGTAAGCGTCATTCTCCTTATCTCTCGTCCTCAGACTCATCGTTTCCCCAGAATTCGGTCCGCCACAACCTCTCGCTGAATCCCTGCTTTGAGAAGGTGCCACGTCCCCTCACGGATCGTGGCAAGGGCTCCTATTGGACCGTCAACGACAACGTCGACCCCCGCACCGGCGTCCACCGCATCCGCAAAAAGAAGTCCAAAGGTGCAAAGGGCCGCTCCTCAGAGGATGACGATGTCGATTACCACCCCCCTGATGGCTCTTTCGACGAGTCGCAGTACACGCAGCCGCCGCTCGATGAGTCTGGTGCACCACGTCCGCCCCCGCCGTTCCCGTACGTGCCCCGAGATTTGCCTCATTTTCGCCTTCTGACTCCTGACCTGCAGCTTCAATCCGAACTTCCCCATGAACATGGGCTTCCCGATGCCCCCTGGCCCGATGCCCATCTCGCCCGAAGAAAACATCGAACTCGACGAGAATGGGCAGGTCAACTGGCGTGTGGCGTGGCTCAAGGAGATTGGGCACTTGCAGCAGGTGACGGCGGAGCAGGAGAAGGCCGGCGTCGACCCAGAGTGGTACAGGATGATGCTGTTCCGCGTGCGTGGTGCACTCATGATGCCGCCGGCGGATGCGGTGATGCACGTCCCGCCGTACATGGCGCCGCCGGGTGCCCCCACCGAGCAGCAGCCGCCCCAACCCCAGCAGAGCTAGACGGTTTCTTTTTTTTCTTCTTTTGCCTTTGATAGTTTTTCTTTCTCGACATACATACTTTTGGCGCTGTGTACTGTAAGGTATTCTGTGCGATGTGTTCGGATGTGTTCTATGGTGTACTATTGGACAACAATTTCACGCGTTCTCAGTTGAGCTTCACGTTGAATCCAGCTTGAATTGTTCACGGCCGAAGAGCGCGGTCTTGAATCGGCCGACTCCGATTACAAAGATTACAAAGTGAAAATGTCCTGACCTGAGTGGCTGACTGCAGCTGACTGTATGTAGAAAACAGCCATTACCATCCGAGCTCTCTCTTCTCCACAATGTCTCCCGCCATCCATAACGATGCTCCTCCTCCCATCGCGCCCTCCAAGGGCCCCGCGCTCGCCATCGGCTCCTTGAGCACGGCCCAGGATGGGAAATACCAATCTCTCATCTCTGACCTCGAGTCATCGAGAAAAGTAGACAAGCAGATGCTCGACAGACTGATAGACCGAGGTGAACATTTCTCCCTATCGATCCCCATCTTGCTGTTGTAACGCTTCTTGCAGCAACCGTCCTCGAAGTGTCGTTCTACTCGTCTGTCCATGTCACTTTATCCCTTCCGGATTACCAAGACCTGCTGCCCAAGGCCCCAGGTCTGCTCTTACAGCTGCGGGAAGGTCTCCAGCCCCTAGGGACCGTCCACCTACACAATCTCTCCCCCTCAGACTCTGCATTCTCCTCCGAGCTGACGCTGGCTGGGTTCACTGTACTCTCCACCGACGGCACGCTGATAGCACAAAAGCCTGCGCCGAGTGCTGCCCTCCCCCTCAAAAAACCGGCAGCGGTACCGCTGAACCGTAAAAAGACGGACCCAGCGACGAAGAAGGCGCTCTGGGCACTCAGCGCACCAGACACGCCGTCAATCGACGCCGAGGCGCTGCTCACGCCGGCAGACCGTGCGCGGCCGGTGCCGACGTGCGACCCGGCAGTCGCGGGGGTACCGCGGCGGAAGAAGGCGTGCAAGAACTGCTCGTGCGGGCTGCGCGAGTTGGAGGAGGAGGAGGCGCGCACGGGCAAGGTGGTGCTGCTCGACGGGTCGCAGACGGGCGAGGCCGTCGAGGTGACGCAGGACGAGAAGGCAAGGCTGCTGCGAGCGGCGGCGGCAGCACCCAAAGCGACGAGCAGCTGTGGGAGCTGCTTCCTCGGTGACGCATTCCGGTGTGCGAGCTGCCCGTATCTCGGTTCGTGTATTTTTTTGGTTGGAGCGGGAAGGAAACTAATGGGAAGCGTATATAGGCTTACCGGCATTCCAGCCCGGTGAGAAGGTGGAGATTGACTTCGGTATGGACGATATTTGAGTGGTGATACATACCATAGAACTGTATTAAATAATTCTCGGCGCAAAAAAAAACGCAGCTGGCTAATGACGCGTCTAGCCGACACGTGAACGCGAAACTTGAAGGAAATTTCTTTTCATGGCCACAACAGTAGAAAGCAGCACACGCGCACTCTGCAGCGTCTGCAACCACCGGTACGCCATCTACACCTGCCCGCGCTGCGCGACGCGCACCTGCTCGCTGCCATGTTCCACGACACACAAGGCCCGCGCGGCGTGTTCCGGTGAGCGGGACAAGGCAAAGTACGTGCCCATGAACCAGTACGGCTGGGGCACGATGATGGACGACTATGCTTTTCTGGAGGACGTGGGACGTAAGGTGGGGGACTGGGGCAGCGAGATTACGCGCGGCAAGTTCCAGGCAGCAGCAGCACCCACCAGAGGGCGCGGGAGGGGTCGCGGGCGCGGTGGAGGTGGGGGAGGGGGCGGGAGGACGAAGCGGGATGTGTTGCGCATGCAGCTGGAGGCGCGCGACATTGAGATGGATATCCTACCTGCAGGCATGGAGCGCCATAAGGTCAACCAGTCGACCTGGGATTCAAAGTGCGTATTACTTCGCGATTATTTTCTGCAACGAGGTATTCATGCCAACAAGAAATCAAACTGCACTATTGACTGTCGAAATTAAATTCTACCCCCCGCCGAACCCGCTCGCCTTGCCCTCGCAGCCGCCCGACCCGCCGCACACGCTCCTCACGCACCGCAACAGCATCGACACGCCGCTTCTTCAGCTTCTCCAGCACCACATTAATGAGCGCAAAGAGGGCACCGTCCCGCCATGGGTGCGCGCGCTCGTCTGCCCCGACCCCACCGACCCCGCCGCCTTCACCCCACCGCAGTGTGTAATGCCCGCCTCGGTCGACCCGCTCGCCACAGCAACATTCTCCTCCGGCCCCGGCGCGCGCCCGAAGCCGAAGCGGCGCCCATACTATCGCTTCGATGCGACGCAGAGCCTGGCGGTGCTCCTGCGGCACACGCACTTTGTCGAGTTCCCGACGATCGAGGTGTGGGAGGAGTTCCGCGGGACGGTCGTCGACAACTCGGGCGCGGTGACGCAGGCGGCGCAGGACGACGAGCGGGCACCGAAGCGCAGGCGGCTGGACAGGAGAGCTGGAGGGAAGGCGATTGCGGGTTTGCTGGACGGGTACGGGAGCAGCGACGAGGAAGAAGAAAAAGAAAAGGTGCAGAATGGGCTGGAGATGCTTGGCGGGTACTCGGGGAGCGAAGACGACGGGGAGGGCGTGCAAGGAGAGGTGGATTCGGACGAGGACGAAGAAGTCGAGTTGGATCCGGCGGCGCTGCTGCAGCTGATGCGCAAGGCGCGCGGGGACGAAAATTGGACACCACATACGGGAGACGATGATCTTGTCGACTGGGGCGATTCGGACGAAGACGTCGTGTAGCTTTTTTTATGTCGTGTAAATTTTCTTCCTTCGCACTAGAGATCCTGTCTTCTGAGATCAAGCAGTCCCTTCATGAGCAGTTGCACTTCTACGACAGCGTTGACGGAGGTTCTCAACGGCGTCTCCTGTGTGTTGCGTGTCGGCGACGCGGTCTTGACCTCGACCTCCCAGAGAGTGTCGGCGTGCGCAGGGATGGGCTGCTGTGTTTTTGGATCGACTTGTTCCTGCTGGAACATCTGAAGCTAGTTAGCGCATTTGGTCCACTCATTTAACCATTGAGATACACACTTGGATAACAAGCGGACCCCGACGGAAGAGATACCCGCGCTTGTAGATCTGCGAGCGGCGCACGTAGCCCAGAGTGCACGCGAAGCTGAGCGCGTCGCCAATGACCTGGCACGTTGCCCACGGGCGCACGGTAGCCTCTGGATGCGCGCGCACGGACTCGGGCTTGAGGTACGAGTACAGAACCCAGCCCGAGTCTGGCTCGGTGAGCTCCTTCTTGGCGCGGAGGATGACGGGGTCGGCGCCGGCGTCGCGCTGCTGCTGGGCGTCAAAGGGCTCGAAGACGATCTCGCGCGAGTGCATCGGGTGCGCGGACTCGCTGTGGAGGGTTATGCGGTTCAAGATCGCCTTGAGGTCTCGCGAGAAGAACTCGCCGAAGAGCGCGACCTCGTAGTAGTGTGAAGACATGTGGTCGTGTTATTTGGACGAATCCTTGAATTACAACGAACGATGGGAATCTTCTCTTGTAATAATACACATTTCAGTGGATATTGTCTATGATACTCGTTCTGGTCTTGCAGCTCGCCTTTACCGTCTAACTCAACCCGAATGCGATAGTCTTTACTCGGACCAGTCTTATAGAGGTGTCAGACTGGCATAAATAGTGAATAACGATTGGCTCGAGGCGTCGTAACGCCAAAAACAAATTGCTGTTGGATTGGTTCACTCATCGCCCAGTCCGATTTCCAACCACGGTCGGGATCTTTTGGCAAGTTTTGAATTTCCAAGCACAACGGGGCTACTCTTTCTTGTTGCCATTGCAACCCTACTGGCAAATCCACGCTTTGAAACATCCACCAAGTGCAGCTCAATTGAAATTTTGGTCCACTCAACGCTCCGAGATGCCCATCCGTACATATGGAGGCCCCAGAGAAGGCCCCATAAGTGATAATAATTGTTCAATTTACTCGAAATTATTTACGCACCGCGTTATTCTTTTCGTCCCCGTCAGACTATTATCGCCTCAGACCTAATAAGCATCGCGGACAGCCTCGTTAGCGTCGTTTCGTATCTGTCCATTGGGACCGTCCGGACGTGGGAGACGCGGTTCCAGTTCCCGTATGCTTCCGTTTGTCGGCTCAATTCCGCAGTACGATCGTCGGAGAGTTGTTGCCGCTCTGAAATCGCCCTCCAATGGCGACGGGATGCGAATGCCGTTGAGATTCCAAATCCAAATGCGACGGACCCGCGACACCACGGAGGAAATCCGTTCAAGACCTCGGTGCAACGGCGACGGCCCCGCGGTTTCGCCACATTTCTGACGCAAGTCTGTGATTAGATTGATATTTCCACGTATTTTTCAGATGTGGGACACCGAGATGACGGACAAGTAAAAAAAAAGAAATATCAAAGGAGCCATAAGCCTAATGGTTGGTTGCGAGGGAGGATCGACGAGGAACACATTTTTAGCAGATGGTGGTTGGATGGTGGTAGAGATGGTAAGAGGCAGAGTACACGAGGATATCCAAAAATAGCAAGTGGCTGTTAGGAACCAAATTGCAATGCACTCTGACAAGTCTTTTCATGCAAAACTATAAATCTGCTCGCAGTAACAGTATGTCTCTTCTTTCTTCCCAGAACATGCTCACCTTTCTGCGTATTCCAGACCCGGGCACCTCCACCGCACGGCCCACCCTTGCTCGCCCGGACTCGGAGCTCCTCGCGTCCTACTATGAGTCCCCTCTCGCAAACCAGGGCTTGAATTATACTCCCAATGCCGTCCAGAAGAGACCAACCCACCGTAGGTCTCTTTCCGGAAACTCGACGTCGTCTTCGGATTATTCCTCTTCCGACTCGGGCTCCACTTCCGACCATTCCATCGAGCAAGTCCAGCCCGCGACACGTCGCGCTAGTGTCCCGTCTGAGGGTGGCGCCGACAGGCGTCGTCTTGCAATTGTCCAGATGGACCCCGTGCCAGAGTCTGACTCTCCAACGTCGTCCAGCGCGGTCAGATCACGCCGCGGTCTCCAGACGCGCCTCGACGGCCTTGCCTTGGTGGCTCCCCCAGACGCGGCCCCAAATTTATACGAATACCTAAACCCTCCCACCTCCGCACCCCCCACCACTACTTCTCGCTCCATGCAGCACCACCCCGAAGACAAAGGACACAACCGATCCGCGTCAGAAGCCACCTCTATTTCCCCAAAATCCAAGCCTTCTCGCGACGTGGGCATCGTGGGCACCGCCTCCTTCTCGGCCCCGCTCGAGTCCCCGAAAAAACTTCGCTTGCAAACCGCCACCGAGTCCCTACTTCCCCCCGTCTTCCAGGAGCCGCACTCCTCCCGTGCATCCTCGCCTAATACTGCCGCCACCCCTGCAGATGCTGCATCCCTCTCCCCCTTCGCCCCAAAACGCCGATCCACGGAACTGTCTGTACATACCCCTGAAATCGGACAGGGAAAGGAGATTCATGTGCCTGTCGCGTCCCCTGTTGTTGTCAATCTGGGACCGGACGCCTCTCTCCGCGTCGGAAATTCGACGTTCGATCGACGGAGTCCTGCGCCGCAGGTGGTCGAGCCACGCTCCGCCTCGCCTCTGCCCCCATCGTCGTATCTCCACTACCAACCAGGTGCGTTGCCATCTTGTTTTTTTTTTAATGCAGCGAGTGATTTTGATTTTTGTCACCAGGCCTCCATGCTACTGCGGGTCCATTACCTCCCCCACCACGCGCAATATTTAATATTGACCCCTCCACGCCTCCGCCGCCACGGCCTCCCCGCTTGCATTCGCTTCCTCCACGTAGCGCGCGAAGGAGTGATCAACCCCTTCAGCTCGCGGTTTCTGCTGTTTTGAGCTCCAGTGGCTCTACAACTCCTTCATCCACGTCCCGGTCCATCTCTCCGCCGCAGGCAGTTGATATTGGGAGTTCGGAGGACTCGAACGACGAGTAAGTTAATCTGCTAGGTGCGATTTTGATTCGTCCCAATGTATTTTTAGGACTCTTCATCGCCGTGAAGGCGCATTCTCGCCGTCAATCATATCGACAACTCCGTCGACGAGTCCCTCAGACTACAGCCCAAGTACAGCGCATCCAGGGCGCACGATAGATGGCTTGATTCCGAATGTCAGAGATGGTACCAAAAGCCCCGTCAGCATCGGCAGTAGCAGTAGCGGCAAAGCGGTGTCCTCTCCCATGGTCATCCCCGCTTCACCGCGCATGGAGAGTCTCCGTGAGCAGCCTGGTGAAGACTGGACGCACATTAGCCGAGAACTAACGGCTTCGCCTTCATCGGACGGGCACGTGTCACAGGACCGTGTTTCGTGGGAATCGTACTCGCCTCCTTCCCAGGAGGGTGTAGCGCCCAGCCCGCCGGCGAAGGGCTTCAAGACGAATCTCACGAGCAGCTTGAAGCGCTTTTCCTCGCTGCCCCGGACACCGTCGCCATCGACCAAGTCGCTGGCCCGATCATCCAGCACGCGGAGCCGCGGCAGCCCCTCGCCGTCGGTCGCGCTGATGCCGCTCCCATCGATCCAGCAGATGCCGCGCCGCCGGAAGATCATCTCGCGGAACCCACCAGCACTGTCCTCGGCCGATATACTGTCGCGTAAGAGCGCGCTGGAGCGGTGTTCGTTGTATGCGCAAAAGATCAACGAACTGTACGTGCACGATTGCGGGCTGAGCGAGTGGGTGTTGGAGACCCGGTTCAGAGGTGCGTTTATATGTCTTTGACTCTGAGCCGTTGCTTATTTCCTTTGGATTAGGTTCAAATGGCCCCGGTAACCGGGATATGCAGCCCTCTGAGCGGCGTGGTGCGCCGCAACCGCGACATGTCTCGCATTCGTCGATGAAGTCTGAGGCGACGTTCCCGCGGCGGCCGGATGCGATGGTGGCGACCGATCTGTCGACCAAGCCCAGCGATATCGCCCCCGCCGTCCCTACCCTCCCCTACCCCGCTCTCTCCCCGCGGTCAAGGACCATGAACCTCCCCTCCACCTCCCTGCGGATGTTCGGCACAACGAGCCCCAGCTCGTCAAAGGCGGCAAGCAACTTCTTCTCCTCGCTCGGCCGCAAGGCGAGCATCAGCAAGCGGGAGCGGCCCAACCCTATGTCCTTCTCGCTGAACCCCCCGACCACGGGCACGCGGCTCACCAAGAGCCCGCCCGTAAGCATGAACCCGCGGCCTGTCCTCATTTCCAACACGCCCTCGGTCCCCGGCGGCCCGCGTGCGCCCCCGAACCGCGCGCTCCGCACGCAGAGCATCGCCGCATCCTCCTCCCCGTTCTCGTCCAACTCGTCCGTGTCGGACCGCAGCGCCTCGATGGCAGCGCGCCGACCCTCGCTCTTTGCGCCAGGCTCGTCGCCGTCGGCATCGATGTCCGCGTCGTCCAGGAGCCAGTCGGCGAGTGGCAATGGCTCACCGACGCCGGGTCCGGGCGTGTCGGACCGCGACTTCGAGCGCGGGGTCGACAAGCTCTCGGATCTGCTCCCGCAGGCGGAGCGTGGCGTACTCGCGGGCTACCTGCGCCGCGCGGGGCAGGACATCCTCGCCATCGGACAGTACCTGGAAGACGAGAAGAATGGCACTCTCCGGCGCGACTAGACGTCGTTCGGTTCGTTCGTTCATTTGTTTGAGTATAATGATCTTATGGGATCTATAAGTATTAGTATTGCATTCTTTATTCTCTAGTCGGATCCACATGCTATGTCTAATCGTCTGTCTGTACACCTTCAATCCTTCAAGAACCCAATGTACTACCTTTGCAATATGATACCAATAACAGTTCAACTGATTTTAACAGTCCATATCTGTGTCAAGTGTTGGCTTTGGCGCGCTGGTGTACGCCTGCATCCTTCACACGTCGAGGCTTCTCCGATACTAATACAGTTGCCGCCCATATTCGTCTATGTCAGTGTTAACTTTGAGTATTGTTAGCTTCGAGGGACGCCGGCAGGGCGGAATCCCCCCGGCATGCGTTGTTGGTGGTTCGTTGGAGGGGCGAAAACTGGCGAGCGACGCAGTCAATATTATGTCCATATAAACAACGAACAAACGTGCCTCGCGGTGCTGGCCGTGCCGTAGGTGCTGTCGACCACCCATGGCTTGCGGTGGCACGCGCCTTCTGCCCGCCCAACAGCATATTTTCGATCTCGTTTGCGCTCGAACGATCCGACGTGTTCCCTGACTGGTACCCGCGGTCGTTTTGCGCTGCGAAGGGTTGGCGGTGGGATTGCGTGCGCCGCGCCGAATGTTGAACGTGCTGTTGCTGCTGCTGTTGATGTTGCTGTTGCTGTTGGGCCCAGCCGTTACCGTGGGATGGAGGTGCGTATGACGGCCAGAGGTTCGGGTGACGAGGGGCGTGCGCTGAATCTGTCAAGGGCACGTTAGAACCCCAAAGCGATTGGGCTAAAAATTATACCCCGCTCGCGTCCATACCACCAACCACAGCGCCCAAGTCACCAGGATTTGAAAAGGACCTCAGTTTATTGCGTTGGTCTTCGGCGGTAGGAAGGGCGGCAGCGGCATTTGGGGCGAGGAGCGCTTTGCGTTTGATTTTATCGTGTTGTGCCTATACAATGGGTTTATAATTATATATAAAGATTGAGTTTCTCTACCTTGAGCTTTTGGTACTCTCTATCATGCTCCCGAGCTGCTTCCTGCAAATCGCGCACTTTCCGGCGTTCCAATTCGAGGTCCCGCTCAAGTTCTGATGGGCCAACTCAAATGCGGCGGTGATAGTTCAAGGAAATAAATACCAGCTCTCTTGTTGCTCAACAAACTGATTTCACCGTTGGCTGTCAAACTCAAATTTTAAAGCCGAGAAAATAGGGTAGAACATGCTCTACCTTCCCTGACCACGTTCTCCAGCTGCTTTTGCAGCTGAGCATTTTTGTCGTTCACATTACGCACCACGGCCTGTTGAAAGGAGCTAGAAATCTCATAAGAAGTGCGCCCCACGTTGTTCATAAATACGCACTTTTCCTGGTGAGACTGGTACTGCCAGAAAGAGATCGCGCTGGGGAGTAACAGAGGTTTATTATTGTTCAACTGTCGAAAGTAGGATTGCAACGAACCGACTGCATATTTCTAGAATGATTGACGGCGATAACCCAGAAAGCACGGACTTGAGTTGACGTGAGCATGCATCGAAAAGATGGATATATGCGCTCGATTTACGGTTTTGTAGTCGTTTGAAGGATGAAGGGAGCAGACCACCACGTCGTCCCTAGTAATCTATTGAGAAAGAGGAGTGAAGGTCGATAAATACGCAGTTGCTCACGGTTCCGAAAGAGTTGTTTCACAAGCTGAAATATACATGTGGTTGAGAGAACGGATGGTACGTATAAGAACACACACCAGGGCAAAGCCGGGCGGCATTGAACAATTCGTTTGCACAGTCGACTGAGATGGGCGTTAGGTGGAACGAGCCCCGCCGCCGAAACAGAAACGAACGTACCGCAGAATATGTGTGAGCCTGCGGCCAATATCAGCGCGCAATCGGGCTTAATAGGGTGACTTACAAGTGGTCTATAGGAATGCGACTGAGTCCGAGTCGAGCAGACCGTGAGGCAGATTTGCTTGGCTTACCACTACAGCCTTGTCTGTCAGCGGCCGGCGGCAAGTCAGTCGATTGCATTTTAGATCCGTGTCCATATTTCGAGAGCCACCGGGTTTGTCGAGATGGAGTTGTTAGTTGTGCGTGAGCGCTTTCGGTGTGGTGTCTAGAGGTGAATCTGTCACGGTCACAGCGTGACCGAACGCGCGACGCGACAATCATGACACCGCTATGCGCAAAGAAAAATTGAATATAAGCTACAGTGAGTACAGTAGAGTCGTCTATGGATGAAGGTATTACAGTTAAAAAAACGGCGTGCCAAATGATTAGGGAATGTTCACGTCGAATGTATTATGTCGAAATCATTCCTGGATCCTCATCCTCCGCAGGACTGCCAAAAATCTCTTCAAAAATTTCCTTGCCATCCGTCGGAAGAGGCGAGAGCCGCGCGCCAGCGATGGACGAATCGTCGCGCGCTGCCTTGATCCGGCGGATGCGCTCGTCGTTCCAAATTTTCTCCAACGCGGCGGCCAAGCTCCGGAGACCAAAAAGAAACCCGCGGTCCGCCTCCTCGGGATAATGGGGCGGAAACCGCGCGTAAATGAGCCCCGTCTCGGGATCTACGTCAGCCATGTAGCCCTTGGTTGGCGTCAGCTCTGGAGGCCGATCGTTGAGGTCGGAGTACGGAAGCCAGTCTCGCCCAGAGGTCGTATGCGCAAAGTCGACTATACGAACGTTGATCTCACCGCGTTTCCGCCGGCTGCGTTTGGCCACGGGCCCCAGGAGCAGATCCTCGCTGTGGGTACGCCGAAGCGGGGGTTTGTCAGACGTCCGTGCGTAGTCCGCATTGTGTCGTTCCAAAGACTCGCCGCGCTTACTACGAGACGATGGTTGTTCCAAGGTACTTGAGCGCAGCGTCTCTTGAAGTTCCCGGTCACCATCGTATATCAGTAGAAGACTACAACCGTAGAAACGGTACCCCTTCAGCCGGTTGATAATACGCGCGAGGCCGTAAAGCTTTTGCAACAGGATGGGGATTTGATAGACCAACAGCTGCTCGCCATCATGGAGAAAGGAGGCCAGAACGGAAGGGAACGCTTCGGGACGGACGTCGCGACCCATGTACTTGTCTTGGGCGACGTAAGATTGCGTTACATGATTCCAAACCTGAAGGTTGTTAGCGCGATCGAAGAAGAATAGTCAAACATGTCAACTCACCTGCATACCGCACACCCGAACTCCCAAGGATCTGCTTGTTGTCCGGTCGCATTTTTTTCGCTGGCTCTTCTTTTTTGCGGAAGTAGCATCTAACCCATACTGCCGCGTCCCCATTTTTAAATCCATCACACACGGGTGCTTCAACCGCCCTGTCAGGTCTTCCATGAGGATGAAATGGTTTTGCCGTGTGACAGAGGGATCGAGCTCCGCCGAGGCATTGAACGGAAAAGACTGAGATTGCGACATGTGTGGAGGGGGGGAGGCACCAAAGTCGAGGGACCGAGAACGGCTCCGGCGCCGACTAATCGACGGAGATAGCTCGACATCACGCCACGCAGCAGAAGAACTATCAAACCTCTCGCTGGGCGCGTCGTCAAAATCCAACCCGAAAACATCGATCATGTCTTTGCTCCGGTGCTCCTCCATTGCCAGGGCCTCGAGCTTGGAAGGGCTCGCCATCATGCCTTCACTCTGTACCCTGCGGACGGTTTGAGGTACGATTTCCGCTTCCCGAAGTCGGTCAACTTGGCTAATCAACGGCCGAATTCTACCACTACGCGTTCTTCGTGGACGAAGCTCATGATCGTCATCCCCTTCTGCATCAGCGACGTCACCATCGTCGTCGGTTGCCGCCAGTCTGCCTCCGGTGCGTCGCCGAAAACGGCGCAGCACTGTGCTGAACACATGATCCTTAAGCTTAGTGTTGACTGTTGTCGACCCAGTCCCTCCAAACCACGGCGAATGGGGCAGGGCTGGAGAGGACAATAATGTGGTCATCGAAGGGCGACTAAAGCTCTCTTCCTCGTCTGAAAGGGACTCGACGAGGAATGGACGTGAACCCGGTTTCTCGCTCAGTTTGGCGGGAAAGGCACGCACGGACTGGCTAGGGGAGTTGACTGGCGTCGGAGCATCCATTTCGCTCGTAACGAACGGCGGGTAGCGTGCTAATGGGCTGGGACGGGGCCGGGGGCCATTGGACAGGGTGGGGTCGCCGAGATCAGGACTCGAAGCAGCTCCGCCGTTCAGATGGGTCCGGCCGAAACGACGTTCGAGAGAGGGCATCGTAGCATTGGACTGAGAAAGGGAGCGATTACGACCGCGCAGCATCCATTCAGGAATGATATGACGGTTGCGGTCAAGGACAACTTCAGGCATCTCAGCTTCATCCGTGTCGGTGTCACCAGCCTCGTCCTGCTCAGCCTCGTGGATTGTGATACACTCAGAATGTACCTGTGGAGGTTGGGTCGAAGCCTTGCGACACGGGGGACGCGTTGGCCGCATTACTTCATGAGTGGAGGTGGGGGAGGCTGGTGGTTTTGGGACGCGTCGGTAAGTGACAAGCATAACACCCAAGTATCGCGGAATAAAAGCCAAGAGAGGAGGGGCCTCCCGTTCGACCGATTCGTAAAAGAGATTCTCGCGAGACACAAGCGGCTAAACAAATGGAGTAAGACCTGAGTGCTACGTTAGAATTTGTACGCGCACCTTGCAGACGGCTTGCTTTGTGAACTTGTAGATCGCGCTGTGTCCGCCCACTTGATTCCGAAATGGACGAAGCGGTATGTGCGGCAGATGTTCCTGTGATACATCTAGGTCCAGATCTACCAGTCCGCCGTCATCCGTCTCATCCTGAGAAGGTGGACGCCGAGGGTCTGATGCATATGGAGGCGCAAGGGTATCCAGGGAATTAGAGACGCCGACGGAAGAGGTAGACGTGGAAGTTGTAGCTGAAGCAGTCTCCCATGCGGATTCATCGTCTGTGGACCAGGGTGAAAAGCCTGCAGATTCCAATGGTGATATGGTTGGCCGATGTGAAGGTGGCTCGAGAGAAGATGGCTTGGGTATTTGAAAAGGGGATGGAGACTTTGTGTGGGGACGCGGTGTAGAGGTGGACGGAGGAAGCTCGGCTGTAGGGGTTCGGTCGTTTGTGGAATTCGCGCCTTCCTGAAAACGCAGGGTTGGAACGCGAGTCGAACGTGATCGCGAAGGAGATGGGGATGGAGGATAAGCGCGCGGAGTCGGTAGCTTGAAATCAAGCTCAAGCACACAGCTGCAAGAGGAACACAGAAAGACGTACATCGATCTCGAACACGGGTTCATCAGCCGGTCGTTCACGCCTTCTTCCCCGACTCCTCTCTTGCGGACTCGAGACGTTGTCGCGCCATTGTGTTAAATCGTGTATCAGAGTTTCGCGCGCAGGGGACTTGGCGGCAGGATGCGCTTCAGGTTCATCTTGCAACACACTCTCCCGTGTTCTCACTCTCCGCAGGACAGTCATGCTCCTCTCGCGTCTAACAGCGGCGGTCTCCCGGTCGGGCCACTCTGAACGTTTGACAAACTGGAATTTGGCCTCGGCGACATCGTCTGCGCGCTTTGATGACCTGCCCTCGCGCCAGTCGCCGCACCACCAGCATCCTCCTTGGTCTCTTTGAATAGTTGCAGCGTTGCTGCTACTTTCCGGCCGATGCCCGCGGTTGACGGCTGGGATTGGATGGGGCCATGGATGAAGATGAGGCACTGGACGACGATGAAGAATACGACCGGCCCGATAGGGGTCGGGAAGTATTAACATCGTTCAGAAGATGGGCCAGCGCGGAGGAAGAGGACGAGGAAGGGAGGGTAAGAGCGCGGGCGGCATTTCGACGGGCCTGGGATGTGCGGGGAATGTGTCGCGGAGAGGATCGCTCGGTAACATAACCTTCTGAATCAGTCGCATTACGATCTCTGCGATGCTTCTTGGGGGACTTTGAGCGATGGAAGACGGAAGACAGGGACTTTTCGGACAACTGTTGTTGGTCCGGAGGAAGCTGGGGTGAAGAGGAAGCTGTAGCAGGGCCTGAACTGGGTGGAGAAATAGGGAAGCGATAGAGAAATGAGTGGATGCTATTGTCGGCGGCGGACCCCATAGACAGCGTGTAGGACGACGGCCGCCGACTGGACTGGGGTGTCGATAAGAGACACCGTACCGGAAGGAATTTTCTTGAATGAAGAAATAAAGAAAGGGTAGACCAAGAAGAAAAAGGGCCAGCTCACGGATATGTTTTTGAGGTGCACCAAGCAAGGCTGGCGCTTGTATCGACGAAAGAGGAAGAGAAATGATATCACACCCAGGTCCCGCACGTGCATGCATGGCTGACAAACACACCACTTGGCGAACGTTCACCGCGTTCATGTGGGTCCAAATGGATCCCGAAGTTGCTCGTCGGTGTCTTCCACGCACGTTTTATCGCCTATTTAAGACGTCCTCCGCTGCTGGCGTGTGTATCTGATCCTGTTCTCCCAGTAGCGTATCTCCGCAGTTGATGCCCATCACTTGGTTGGCCAGCTCAAGCTCTTTTGCACCACTACAAGCCTCTTTCCAACCCTACTCTCACGCCCAACGCACGCAATTGCGTTATCTTCCGGTCGGAGATTGTCTCTGATCAACGTTGTGCACTCAAAAAAATATTGCCATGGCCAAATTCAGCAGATTGCAAAGATTTCTTACAGCCAACCCCATTCGTATTAGCTCACATTTGGTTCCGCGGTAAAATCTAATCACAGCTTCCTCACCTCACTCGGTGTATACCCGAGTTCGCCTAGTACCCCGCCAACTTTACCCTGCGAGAAGTTTCGCCCATACGGTCCAGCTATCGCGTTGATCATCCTGCATAGGGTCTGTTCAGTGCCCCAAGCCATACCAGTACAATCGTGGCCTACGGCTCGGGTCCACAGACAAGGAACAGGGTCTTTGGAGGAGTAGCGTTCGACTTCTGGGCGAAGATAGTCCGCCACCACGGAGTGTTCAATCCGAGACAGCGTTGGATGACAGCCTTGCTGATTCGACCTACTTGCAGATCGGGAACGCTCCCGCCATCCCGCTGGTCCACAAAAAGGTGAAGGGCAAACCTTTCTGGGTGCTCTTGTGCATATGCTCGGAGACGGCCGAGTATAGCAGCCGGAGGCAGTTCGGAGGGTGTGGGCGAGGAGTGAAGCAAAGTAAATCGTGTTTGTGAGTCCCCTTTAGACAAGGACGAATGCAAAAGTTGGTAGAACGGGGTGATGCCCGTTCCCCCAGATATCTGCAGACGTCAGAAATGCCGGTGAACAAGAAAAAAAATTTACCATCACTATCTCGTCCCATGCGTCCTCGTTCCATGGCCACGTCGACAACGGCCCCCGGAATTCGACCTGATCACCGACTTTTTTTGAATGAAGCCATCGCCCAACCTCCCCTTTAGGGTATTTTTTATCCAGAAAAGCATTCGGCCATGTTCATCGATGCCTTCAAGGGGTGTATATGGACGTTCTACTTGGATATCGTCGTCCTTGATAAATACCGACCATATCGGCGCCAAGGGAGAGGTCTTTTTGAAGCCCGGGACAGTCAAAACGAGAAGCTTAGTGTTTGGACCACTTGGTTCGCTGGAAGTAAGCGTAGCTCTGGTGAAATGGGACGGAGACAGGGATGCATTTTCCACGGTCGGAGCAGAGCGCGACTTGTCTGGCAGGAACAAATATGCGGCGGTTACACCTGCTCCAAAAAGACCGAGTGAACCAACAACTCGAGGTCGCGAAAACATGCCGGCATGATGGCATCGGCAAAGCATACGCAAACAACGCCAATGGCCTATTTAGGAAACCCTCTTCGCTCAGCTCTTTTGACCTCGTACCACCACCCGCGTCTAGGCCGCCGTATAGCTTTGTATCCAGAACTTGACTCCAACTGCCCTCCTCTCCGATATCCTCTTGGGCGACTCTCACAATGCTTCAGTCCACCTCATACATCCCTACCGCCCGACGCCGGCATCGAGATCAGTGATTCCTTCAAACTCGACGCCGAACTCACGCCCACTCTGCGTGTTTGAAATGCCTCCAATCCTTCTTACCGGCCCCTTCATGCCGGATGCCGACTTCCAGACGAACCGCTTAGCCGTCCTCTGCCCCCCGCCAAAGCCGATAGGTTTAGGTCTCGACTGCATCGACTCGGGCCTCTTCGCAGTCAGCTACAACTCCCACCTATTCATAGACGCGTACGCACAATATCAGCACTCCATTCTCGCGTCTCGCGAACCTCCTCCTCCTTCGATTGCGAAAAGTCTATGGCATCCATGAATATTGACACGAATTCAATCTCTCTCCCTCCAGCGACATCCCCTGTGGCTTCCGCATTTCATGTCGAAGAACCTGAATTCAACAGCCTATACGACTTGGACGTGCAATATCACTCCTCTCGAAGTTTGAGTACCGTGTCCCCTCAATCTGCCCTCAACTACTCGTACTCCCCTGCTACGCTCTCGCCATCATGGTCCCTCGATTCCATATTATCCATATCGGCGTTCTCGAGCCCCAAAGATATCTCGCCGCCCTCTAGTGTATCAGCCTCGTGGGCCTCTTCTTCGAAACTTTCCCTATCCAACGTTTCTGTGAAAGCAGAGGCGACCTCAGAAGAATCGCTTCTCGCTCCAGACATGGCCGTTTCCTTCGGCGACATCAGCATATTCCGAAACTCTGCTGGCATCCCCGATTTCAGCAGCGTCAACCCTGCGTACATCACCCTTGACCACCCTCACCCTCTTCCGCCTGTGAATGACATCCTCAAATTCGAGGAGGACGACGTTTTCAAGTCGACAGAATTCTCCCATTACCATTACAACGGTTTCACCAGCTCTTTGATACCCACTTCTCCTGAACTGCGACTGCCGAAAATGTGTGATGACGAGTCGGATTATATTCCGACACCGGTTCCTTCTAGCCGTATGGTTTTGCCAATCCCAAGCGTTCTTCCCCTCGTCCTTCCGCCGCCTAGAATCCTCAAGCGGAAATCTTCAACGGAAAACGTGCCTGTTAAGAAGAAGGCTAAGAAGGAGGAAGAAGAAGAACGGGTAGTCGTTCTCGGGACGCCCATCCTTGATGCGCACCGTGGAATCACGCAGGCTGAGCTCGAGGCCAAGGCCGCCCGATACCGGCAGCGGATCCCGGCATCGAAGACTTCGACAAGCGTTGGCTCGCGTCGTTTTCTGGGAAGCTGTCCGTCGCGGGCGAGTTGATGGACAACTTTCGGTGTTACGTTGCCGGATGTACGCAGGTGAACAAGAGGCAGGATCATATGGTCGTTCATGTTGGTGCGCATTTGGACCAGAGGCCATTCAAGTGCGACCACTGGTGAGTTTTCCTTTGTTTTTGTACGAACGAGGACTGAAATATCATGGTCACAGTCCCTCACGTTTCAGGCGCAAGAATGAACTAAGCGGCACGAGAGCAGCCATGACCGCTCCCGACCGTTTGTCTGCCCGCATTGCCCCGTCACGTTCAGGCGGCAGGATCTCCTCGCGCGGCACCTGAAGAACAAGCATGCGCCGGGGAAAGAGAACCTTCTCCCACGAAAGAAGGCTAAGCTTTCCTGAATCGTTATTCCTTCCTTCTTTCCTTATAATCCAAAACTCACACGACTATCGCCTCTCACACAATTGCCCATAGAATTTAGAACTCACACGACTATCGCTTCACCCAAACTGTACAGTAGTCACTCTTAAATCGTCCGCCAGTGCATGTAGATACCCCTGTGATCAAATGTGAAGCCAGATTGCCGCAAACCGTTTACTTTTGCTACCGAGCCGCCGACAAAAAGTTTAGTTCAAATTGCTATGACAATCCATTCACTTTTCTCCTCCGAGTCTCCACACATCGTTGCGGCACCTTTTTCCTGAACCCCACTGTATTCAGTTTATCTCTCTTGGTGCTACTGGCCTTTTGGGCAACCAGTAAGGTACCGTACTACTAAGGCAGGCTTTTTGCCTTTCAAGGTGCATTTTGCGCCGCCTACAACCATCGTTGATCTTTCACTCAACCGGATTTTGATTTTTCTTCTAGTTGTCGTAATATACGAATAATTAATTTTAGTTCAAAGTCGCTGCTACTACAGATTCGTCAGTTTATATGTTTACCGTGAATGAATACGTCGTGAATGTGGGATAAATACAGAAGTCTAATACGACACTACCGAGTACACACTATACAAAACAAGGTGAGGTGGAGATGGAGCAAAGGCGTTACGGACGCCATATAGAGTTGCGGGCGGGGGTGTGATAGATGATGCAGTCCGTGTTCGGTGATGAGAATGAGCTGCTGCTTTGGATGGGCTGGCCTGCAATGGAACGGCATCGGGCTCTGCCCGTCGCATGAACTGCAATGGGGTCAGAACCTGACTGAGAGGAGATCCTTTGTTTGACGGTGAGGATTTCAGTGATTGCGGACTATTCCCGGTGGGAGTTAAGAGAGAGAAGATGGCAAAAACGGACCGTGCGGTTCAGGTGTGTGAGGTGACCGCGGAGGAGTTTCAGGTTCCTGCGTTTCGAGCAGGGTCGCGAACTGATCCACTTCGCTTCTCCAGCTCCGGGGCGAGGAGGAGAGTTTTCAAACAGACGGAAGCTGTCCGCGAAATGGTCCTTAATGAACCTGGAAGTGGATTGATTAGTTCAAACGTAGCTGCATCGAGATGTTCGACGCACTTGGATAATTCAGTCCAACCGCCACCCACGCGAACCATGACGGTTTGGGAACGGAGAATGCGGCAGAAACACAGTTTCGGGTCTTGGTCACCTATCCAATATTTTCCACTCTGATCCTTCCAGCTATCTGACACGCCCTCGATGGTGATCCCGACTGGGAGTTTGTTGATGACGTCCCCGACAGCAACATCGAGTTTGCTTTTGGGATTTGCAACATATTTCTTTCTCGGCGGGGGCGCCTGCTTTTTGGGAGTGACGGTTTTGGGCACCGATCCTAGTGAATACCTCGGGGTGCGCGACCAAGTTGACGTGGAGGCGGAAGAAGACCGAGAGGGACTCATGACAGAGCGTGAATATGAGGAGGCTTCGGACACGCTGGGAGACGCGGTTCGGTGGTGGGAAGGGACAGGTAGGCCAGATGGACGGCGAGGAGGGACATGGGTTGAAGGAGTCAAGCTTGTTGTCCGTTGGCGCGATGAAAATGTAGAGCCATGAACGACGGGTCCGGACATTGAACGGTTGGACGAGACATTCGACAGTTGACTGCCAGGTCGACTACGTTCTGTCCCGTATGTGGAACGACGCGACCCACTCTGGGGTTGGGGAGGAACAAGACGACTGCGTGCACGCTGGGAAGGACCAGTTGCAGCTGGAGAGGCAGAAAGTCCGGAGTAGGAAGAAGTTTTGGTAGGCGATTTTCTGATCGATGCGCTGCTGCTTCGCCCGGAACCACGACCGGAGCTAACGCTGGCGGGCCGGGACCGTCTGCCTACAATCCGGTCCTTGGCCATCTCCTCCAGCTCAGTCCAGGTCTGTTGAGTACGGTCTCGTTCGGTGATTGCTCTCTGATCGTCTTTGACTGCACCGAATATAGCCCCCATACGCTCGATTGCCGAGGTCGTAAAAGAAAGTCGAGAGGTGAGCTGTTCCTCGGCTGGCAGATTTGTTGGCACTTTGAAAGACGACGTCAAAGTCAAAGGTACGCTCGGGTACGTATCAATGTGCTCCAGAAGATCGCTGAGAGCGGCATCGCAAAGATGCAGTGCCTCGGTAAATTTTGATAAGTTCTCCAAATGTTCCACGAGCTGAGTAGCTCGAGTAACCTCGGTCCTCAGCGAATTTAGTTCCATATCGACTGAGGGATCTTCCGCCGAAGCAGGCAATGTAGCAACTTCTTCGCAAAGCAAAAAGAACTCGAGGATGACTCGAGCAAGTTCATCTTCGGAAGGGAGATAAGTGGCAGACATGGAGGTGCCTGCGAGTCCTTCGATGCTCAATGCTCGAAGTCGCTTCCGGAGCGTGAAGATATGATTCTGTAGTTCATTCATCTCTGCGGATTGGAAGCCACCAGCATCAGAGGGAGCGGCACGCAGTCCGAAGACATCTACGTCAAATGTGTCAACTTTTGAGACAATAGTTAAGAACAGGAAACCAACCATGGTCTGGGGACGCTTTCGCTTTGCCCTTTCGTTTGGCAGCCTCCTCTTCCTCCAGTAAACGAGTCTTCTCAGCTTGTCGATCCGTTTCGGCCTGGAGTTGACGTTCCCTCTCCACGCGCTCCTGTTCGGCTTTTTCAGCAGTAAGGCGGCGTTCCTCCGCCAGTTGTTCCTCCACCATCTTGAGCTTCGCCTCCATCGCCAAACGCTCCTTCTCCAAGCGCTCTTGCTCGGCCTTCTCCGCGGCTAAGCGAACCTTCTCGGCCTCTTGAGCGGCGATATGAGCCTGCTCAGCCTGTAACCGCTGCTCTTCCTCAGCACGCTCCCTTACTTCCCTCCCCAGACGCTCTCTCTCCAAGCGTTCCTGCTCTGTCTTTTCCGCTGCTAGACGAGCACGCTCAGCCTCCTCGGCGGCGATGCGCTCCTTTTCAGCTTGCAGCCGACGCTCCTCCTCCACGCGCTCTCTTTCTGCCTGCTCCAGACGCTCCTTTTCCACGCGATCCCTCTCAGCTTGTTCGGCGGCAAGACGAGCCCGCTCAGCCTGCAACCGGCGCTCCTCTGCCAGCTGTTCTTCTGCAAGTCGAAGTTTCGCCTCCATCTCCAGCCGCTCACGTTCCAGGCGGGCTCGTTCTGCTTCCTCGGCAGCCACGCGTTCCCTTTCGGCCTGCAGCCGGCGCTCTTCATCCAATCGCGCCAGTTCCAGCCTCTCGCGCTCATCCGCTTCAGCCTTTTGCTTAGCGATAAGCGCCTGGGCAGCTTCCTCCGCAGCGATTCGCTCTTGTTCGGCCTGAATGCGTCGCTCCTCCGCCAAACGCTCCTCCTCCAGCCGCAAACGCTCTTCTTCCTCCAGACGTTCGCGCTCCTGTCGGGCTCGTTCAGCTTCCTCTGCCGCGATGCGCTCCTTTTCCGCCAGCTCTGCAATGCGTTCCGCCTCCAATCGCGCCGCTTCGGCCCGTTGCGCCTCGGCGACTTGTTTAGTGAGCGACTCTACGTCATCGGTCCAGGTTTTGAACCTCAGTTCGGCGTCGTCCACCGCGCGCACGCGAGCGAGGTACATGGTTTCATGAACAGCGGGATCGTGAGAGCCAGGTGCAGACTCCATTTGCCGGAGGAGTTCGCGAATGGGAGAAAAGGAACGCGCAATGGCAGTACGACGCGCCTGCGAGACGCTTTCTACATCCTTCTGCAACTCCGCTAGTGGCTCGGAGATGTCAGTCTGCCCCGTGATGGTAGATAAAGAGCTCTTGAACGTAGCGAGCCGTTGAACGACTTCGTTGATATCTGAAACGACGGAGAAAAGGGAGGTGTCCACGTCCTTTGCCATTTGTGCAAGTTGAAAGTGGGTGGCTCGTTGCTCGAGGGTTTGCAGCTCGCCGCCGAGCCTCATGGCATACGAGTTGGAGTCCGCACGAACAGCATCGTCGAGAGACTGCAGGTCGAAGGGAAGTTCGACCGACTGATGCTCATCGAAAGCCGCCAGCTTCAAATCGATCGAGGAGAATCGGCGTTTGATGAATGTCGTGGTAGTGGGAGACGGACCGGGACCTTTGGAAACAAAAGGAACTCGCTGAGGCAGACTGTCTGTGAAAACCTTGACTTCAGCCCGCAAGCCATCGATGTCGCTCGTTACGGCGCCATCGAAACTGCTCAACTCCGAAGTGACAAGCTTCCCTGCAAGGACCTCCTCGATTCCGCTATCAACACGCATCTTGAGGTCATCGATGCGAATTTGCAGATCGTTGAATTCATCCCGAATCGTTCCCATGGCGGCCGCCTGACTCTTTACCGCTTGCAGGAGACCAGCCATTTTTCTGACCTGCTCCAGGAAGCGCTTCAAGCCAGCGGAACTGCGTAACAGCCGTTCATTTAAAGGTGCTTCCAACGTACGGGAGAGCGAGGCAAGAGGGGCATCGATTTCCCGAGTCAGTTTCGCACTCAAGTCATCGAGCCGCTTGATCGATTCAGTAGGAGGCGAATCGGCGGGAAGAGGTGCTGAAAAGCTGTCGGGTGTGGGTGGCGCCCCATTGGCATTCAGCTCTTGTTGCCAGCGGTGCTTTTCCATAGCCTCTCCGATCTCACGTCGTATCTCCTCTAGTTCGCTAAGGTTGGCATCCATTAAATTCCAAATCTTCCTCGCCTCTCGCAGTCTGCCCACCCGTGTCGTGACATCGTCCCGCGTCCACTGTGCCTGACCGCGTAACGTTGAAAGTCGCTGGAATTCGGCGGCAGCTTTTGCCTTGAAGGCTGGATCTATGCCGGGCCGATCCAGCCCAAGGAGGGCTCCGCGGGAATTGCGGAGGACTTGAGCTGCACTTTCGGTGGCCATTTCCTGCTCCTTGAGGATGGAAGGTAAAAGTGCAAGGAAGGCGGCGTGGCGAGTGGGTTCGAGGCAGGTCTCGGACATGAGATTTGGAGGTGTACCGTCGCCATCTGTGGATGAGACGCCTTTTTCAAGGCGCCCAATGACTGTCGTAAATGTCGTGGAAAGAGTAGAGGCAGTCTCGACAAGGGTTTCGACGCGGTTTACGGCCTCGTAGTTAAGACGGTACTCCTTGGCAACGGTTTCCACCTTTCGTGCCAGGTCAAGGGTAGTTGAGATTTCAGAAGAGAGGGTCTGAACAACGGAGTCGTTGACCGCCTTGTGCTCTGGAAACAGCACGTGGGTTGGCCGAGGAAATGAGCTGGTCGGGGATGCTGGGTCGCCCCGAAGAACCAATCTTTTAATCAACGCTTCTGCTCGCGTCACAAATGAAATACTTTGACGCGCAGTGGGGTGTTGAAATTTCGCAGCTTCAATCTCGTCCCACAATGTTTGAGCAGCAACTTGATCCTTCATCGACTCCACATATATTTCATCAGCTCTGAATATACCATATTGAGCGGCAATGGACAGTGGAAGAAAGAAAAGACTGTACTTTCTCCATTGCATGACAGCATTCATAACAAACTTGCCTACATGTTCGAGCTCAGCAATCCCCTTCTCCTCTAATCGGTCTTGTTCGTCGAGCAGATCCTCCGGCACCGCTTTGCGACTGGTGTCTATCAGTTTATCGAGCATTTTGCCAGCTGCAGATATTTTGCTGTGTCTGAGGGACGTTATTCGTGCGGAAAACTGGGCTGCGTCCCGAGAAAGGACCTCTGCCAGTTTGAAACGCGCGCCTCGAGAAAAACCAGCGGACGCGAGGAGCGTATCAGACGCTACGGAGGCGAGTGACGCGAGGGAATTGCGACGGTTGGGAACGCTGGATGGGGGCGGGCCCACGTCATCGTACACGGCAGGTGTCCATTGTGCCCGTGTGTCGAGGAAAGTCTTGAGATCCGCAATAATGGTGCGCCGGTCAATCCACGCAGCGGTGCGAAACTCCTCCCATGATAACCTGATCCCTAGGAGTTCCAGGTTCTCCGAACGGTCTCGTAATAAATGGAGCAATTTGTCCAACTCATAAATAGTCGTCAGTGTTAGTTCAATTAAGTCAGTGTCCGCAGGGGATAAATTTCGTTGTGTAGCAGCTTCAGAGGGCTCGAATGAGCTATTGCGTTCGCGAAGAAGATATACTGTAACGCACCTTTCGTAAATTTTTTGATCGTCTGCAGTTCGCCACTGTCGAAAACCTCTGTCTCCTTCTCAATAGCATCATGCTCGACGAGCCACTGCCGGAGCTCTTGACGGGTGGCAAGTCCAGGTACTTCCTCGGCCGATGCCTTGATGGAATCCATGCCGACGAAGACTTCAATTGGAGGCATTTGTTCCAGAAACTGGAGTTAAATTGTTGAGCGCGTGCCCCCGGCCCAACAATAAGAGGGTAACCTTAATTTTCTCTTCTATCCAGGCCTTGCGGTCGCTGAAAGACGTGAGCACCTCGGTTCCAACGGTTTTACGGGGGTGGACAAACCTGAACGTCTGGAGCTCAATGACCTCCTTCCAGTCAAGCCTTTTGAAATAATATTAAATGTTGACACCGCAGCAGACAATTAGGACGCACTGCTCTTCAGGTTCTGCCGGGGAAGCAGTAGGCATGTCCGGGGTAGGTGACGACTGCACTTGACCGTCCTCGGCCAGGGTGGGTAGTGGGGCCGTACCAGACGGCTCATCTTGCGCCGACATGGTGGAATATGTGGAATGGAGGTCGGTGGATCAAGAAAGGAGCATAGACCTCAGACATGCAGGTGAATAGAACAACGAGGCAAAGGATGGAGCACGTGTGAAATTCAGAGAGTATATGTCCGAACAGAATGACGACTGGATCGGGTGCAAATTCCTTGACATCGACTTCGAAATTCAAAACTGCTTCTACAGTTACTCATACATAATATTGTACATTACCTACTTCCAGATGTTCTTACACCGGTACCGTCCTACACCCTATTACTTGCACATCTTCAGCTAGCCCGTCCTCGTCCTCGCTCGTACGATTTCACTTTCTCATCGTGGATGGTCTGGTCCTGCATTTGCAATGCAAGTACCCGGAGCCGTTCCACAGGGTCATATCCTCCAGAACGCTCGTGACCCATTTCAATCTGCACCTGGTGGATGATAGTCGCAATGTCCCCCAGGGATGTGCCAATGGATCCGAATATAGCTCTGCTCGGAAAGAGTGAGACCTTAGGAAGCCGAACGGTAGAGATACCGTACCGCGTCTGCTTGGTCTCTAGCAGGAGTCTCTGCAATTCACTGTTCTGGGGGGCCGTCTTTGCAGACTGTACCTCGTCCGATAGCTTGAATAATTCACTGCGGAGAGCGTCCTGATCGCCGCGTAGCTGACGGATCTGTTCCTGGACCTCTGCCCAACCAGACTCCGTCCCTACGCGGAGGCCGTGCAAATCACCATCGAGTATTTCCAGCCGCGGTCCCGACTCGTCATTGGCCGCTTCCAGAGTAGAAACACTGTCTCTGATCTCATCGAGGGCCTCGTTTATGTGGATAACGTCCATGGTCATGTCCGAAAGAGATTTCGCGCGCTCAGAGTCTTTCTGTTCAAGTTGCTCTCGCATGGCCACCAGCTCCTGTCGCATCTGCGCCAAAACGCTTGTAGCTGTAGCCCCAGACTCCGCGCCTGGGGTAACCAGCCCCAAAGCCGCCTGACGTTGCCTGAGCAACGTCGTGGTAGCTCCCATTTCGTCGATCCTTCGACGGAGAGTAGCGACTTGGCGTCGGGTAATCATGTACGGCAGGAATGCTATCCCTAAGAGGCCAGTGCCCAAGATCGCGAGGTGGCGGACTGCGGACCCACGCTGGGTAGAGACGGCAACATCATCAACGCCCATATTCGTGGGCTGAGGAGCGGGCAAAGGAGAAGGACGCTCGGAGGTCATTGGTCTAGGGGTAGCCCGGGTAGGTGGTGGTCTATCAGTAAGCGACCGGGCCGCAACGGTAAACAGCGCTAAATAGACTAATAGTAGTTTGGAGTTCAACTTTGGACAGAATACAATTTGCTAACGTACAGATGCAGAATACAAGTTATTTATCATACAATAGCAGACCTACGAAAGCAAAGTCATAAAAATGCAGAGTCATCAGTCGACTTAAAAAATGTGCCACCACTTTCGTGTCTTGGGCTTTTGGACGTGGCCCGTCTCGTAAGGATAATACGAGCGATAATCGTACTTGTGAGACGACGATTTCTTCGCATCTGCAAGGGCAGCCGCCGCTTTTTTACCGTCCGGTACTTTAGCACCAGGTATTCTACAAACGTGTTAGCGACATGAACTAAATAAGCTGACCAGTCCATACTCATCGACGTGAACAACATACTCCTTCTCCCTCCGCAGACCCATCATGGCGAGATGGATTTCGTTTAGACGGGATGCTCGGTGTCGTGGCTAACGGTAATCCTTCTTCTCCACATCGCTACGCTGTTTCCGCTCTTCGAGGGAAGAAAGACGAAAACGATGGTGGTAACACCAGGATCATAAAATGCGACAGATTCCTGAAGAACTCTGTCCCTCGTAGCTTGCAATTGATCAAAACTTAACCAATCAAACGCAGGTTCGTTCGGGCCATTCGGCGGCAGGTAATCGGCGTTCACAAACAAGGCACCTCGTTCTCGACTTTGGAGGAATCTATGCAGCTAGAGCAAAGTATTAGCGGGTTTGGAAAAGATAGACTTAATCGACATACACCATACGCGCCCAGGTGATATGCCATTTGTTCAATCCAAAACAATAAATCGAAAACTCTTTGGTCCTTGTTCGGTGAAAACAACCAATGAATCCGGTCCTTGGCCATCCGCGTTTTTCCGAACAAGGCTTGGTGTACGGGCATGAGGGCTGCACCTTTCGAATCGATGAACTGTATATTCGCCGACTCGCTAACTTTGTTGCGAGGTACGCCCGTGAACAGTGACGTTGTAGTGCCCTTGTACGCGTGGGCCAGAGTTTTCGAGGGCATGTTATACGTCGAGTCGTGCTGGCTACCTCCCCAAAGGTTGGAGGTTATTGGAGTGAAATGGACGCGGCGATCCTCCTCATGTTCATCATATTCGTCTTCCTCAGGCATGCCCCATCCTCCGCCGTCGTCCCATCCGCCAGTAGCCCAAGGATCGGTTTGCCGCTGTTTCTGCTGGCCTTGTTGCTGCTGGTTCTTCTTGTTCTTTTGCTTATTCTCTTTTTTCTGTTGCTTCTTACCGCCCTTTTGTTGCTCGCCGCCCTTCTGTTGGTCCCACTGCCCACCGCCCATTTGTTGGTCCCATTGCCCACCGCCCATTTGTTGGTCCCACTGCCCACCGCCTTTATGTAGGTCCCATTGCCCACCGCCTTTAGGTTGGTCCCACTGCCCCCGCCTTTAGGTTGGTCCCACTGCCCCCGCCTTTAGGTTGGTCCCACTGCCCGCCGCCTTTAGGTTGGTCCCATTGCCCGCCGCCTTTAGGTTGATCCCATTGCCCACCGCCTTTAGGTTGATCCCATTGCCCACCACCTTTAGGTTGATCCCACTGCCCACCGCCTTTAAGTTGGTCCCACTGCCCGCCGCCTTTAGGTTGGTCCCACTGCCCGCCGCCTTTATGTTGGTCCCATTGCCCACCGCCTTTAGGTTGGTCCCACTGCCCGCCGCCCTTCTGGTCCCGCTGCTGACCGCCGTGTTTACCACCTTTTTGCTGCTCATAAGCCGATCGAACATCGTGTCCCTGATTTGGGTGGTTGAGCAAAGCTTGCAAAATTTCAGAGTGTTGTTGAGCGGTCAGGTCGTTCCTGATCCCAACAGACCCTTGAGGAACAGAAGTCACCTTGGGTAACCGCTTAGCCTCTTCGCCCCAGCCAGTCCAATGGCCCTGCTGAGCGTGTTTCGACTGCTGCGTGGTTTCCCAGCGCTTCTCGTCGGTCGAGGCTCCCCAATCGGACGCGTCGGGCGCCCATCCGCCGCCGCTGTCCCAGCCCCCAGCACTGTTGCCCCATGCATCGGCGGCAGCTGGTGGACGAGTGTCCATTCCCCATGATTGCCAAGCCTGCGCACCCGCGGCTGCTGGCTTACCCCCACCCTTCTTGTCGCCTTTCTGATTATTGTTATTTGCATTGCCCTTCTTCCCACCTTTGCCCCGCTGGCGGCGGCGTGTTGAGCCGCGAGTTGCGCGTGTTGAGCAGCCAGCTGGGCAGGCGTAGGGATTGTGGCCCCCCACTGACTGCTACTCGCGGCCTGAGGTTTGGAACCACCCCATGGATCGTATTGTCCAGCTGTGGCGCCGGCTGCCCAATTATCCTCGCCGCCGAGCATATCCGCTAACGGACCGGCGACGCGAAGTTAGCTATTAAGCTGCACACGAACAGCGAGACGCCGACCCAATCCATATCCATCCTCATCCTCCTCGGCGCTATAATCGTAGTACTCTTCTCCCTCTTCTAGTTCAGGGACCTCTTCGAGCCTTGCTTTCTGTTTTCCATTCTTATTCTTGCCCATGCTCAGGGACGCAGATCGGCGCGATCGTCCAGATGACCAGAGAAGCAGACCAAAGCTTGGACAAGAGCGAAGCACGAGCCAGACATTAGCGCTCGAGCCAAACCTTCCTCAACCAGGCGCTTATCAAACACGCGTTGGCGCCAATCACATTCTTTCCCGATTTGGATTCTACGTCCGGACAGCCACCGCCTCCAGAGTCCAGAGAGATGATCGGAGTTGGCGTGAGCATCGCTTCAGTCCCCAAAATACGCTGCCAGCTATGGAACGTCGCCAGGAACTGGTTTCCTCCTACTTCTACGTGCAGCAGCCGTCTGGTACGGGGACTGGATCACCCTGCTGTTATACATGCGCATCCGACGGAGCTGGCTCTTCGTCCCTCACCGGCAGCAAACAATTTCGCGCCGGTTCAATCGGAATCCTCTCATAACCCTCCGGACTTGTAGGTCTATAATGCTGGCATTCCTTCATTCATGGTGACAGTGTATAGGATCCCTCGAACTTCATCCGACTCGGCTTTGACCGAGTTCGCCCAAGTTGGTCCAATCGTCGCAGGAGTATTGGGCGGTCTTAGCGCCATTTTATTGATGCTTCTCATCTACCGCATTCGACGACGATACAAGATGCGCCGACAACTTGCGATCGCATCCCACAACCAGCAGGACCGAGCAAAACCGCGCTGGTTCCGTTTATTTGGGAAACGGGAGCGAACTCCCTCCTCATACTGGGATGAATACCTATGGGAGAAGGATCTGGAAGCATTTCCCCAGCCGCCAAAAAACGAATCCCGACAGACTCAGAGCTCCCTCGCATTCACAGATCGACCGCTTCCTACTGTGCCAGCCATTGCCAGAGCGCCGGGTCCTCAAGATGAGAGTTACGGGGCACCCATATTCTTTCCTAGCCGCCAACCTACTTCCTCGGATATTTCTTCAACTACATCATCACTGAACGTCTCGAATCCCAGCCGCACGAAACTCCGTGTACGTCCAGACCCAATGCTCATCCAGGGAATACAACAGCTAGAGACCCAAAGGCGACAAGACTTTGCCGGATTCACTCCCGCTCGGAGGTCGTATTTCGACATTATGCCGCCCCCAATGCCTGCCCTAACAAACGATCGCCCACCGCTCCCTCCCGGCTTGGGTGCGAGTCACGGCCGCTCTCAGTCGGATCCTGCCCCCGCGACACCGACAGATATGCCGAGGATTCGGCCAAGATCGCGTTCTGACGCCAACGGTAGTATGCGACGGCCGACCGAGGCCACATTGCCAAGGCGGAGAAGGCATCAATCATTTTCCGCTCCAGTAATATCTCCAGAAACTATCTCTGTGGTATCTGAAGCGGATACCACCCCTTCTACGCAACGCATGAACCGACGCGAGCTGGCTTTTAGTCTGCACGAAACGCAAGAGGCCGTGGCAGCGCTAGAGGACCAACTATCCGCGTCGACAATCGACATCCCTCCGTTGACCGCCCATTCCCGATTCTTCTCATCGGCGACTGATGATACTGAGCACCTGCATACCGAGGTTGAGATTTTGCGGCGAGAGGTCCGGAGATTGCAGAACTTGCTCCTTGCACCGCGACCTCACGACACGAGCGGAACCAGTTCCGAAAGTGGTCAAGATGGAGAACGTAGTCCTCCTCCTCCCGTGTATAGCACTTAGATCTGTCCTTTTATTTTAGGGTACTCGATGCTTATGCTTGTAATCTAGATGTAGCAATCCATACCAGCTGGTATATTTTTTTGACGAATGCCTCCGAAAGCGCCAATGAGTACTACTTGTACTGATTTTTAATCAAGGTCATAATGTGTTCTGTTACCGCGGTTGTTGAGTGCGTTCCTCCGAGGTCCGCTGTCAAAACTTTTGCCGGAGCAAGCGTGTCGTTGACCGCCTTGTCGATTTTATCTGCCGCCGACACATAGCCTAGGTGTCGCAGCATCAATGCCGCTGACCTTATGGAAGCGACGGGGTTAGCTATGCCCTTGCCGGCGATATCTGGAGCCGAGCCATGGACCCTGTATAGAGTAAGTATCGTCTGTACGTGTCACTAAAACCACATACGGCTCGCCCATGACAAAGTGATCCCCGGCATTAATGGATGGGATCACCCCGAGGGAGCCGACAAGGGCGGCGGCGGCGTCCCTGAATATATATTAGTAACCACAAACCCCTCGAATGCAGAAAGCCTACGAGATGATATCGCCATAAAGGTTGGGAGCAACCATGACATCAAAAATTCTGGCAATCATTGAAGCAAGCTCTTTCAAGGGCGGCGAAACTTACTCTGGCTCACGGAATAACCTGTACAATAACCATGAGCTTTAAAATAAAAATTCAAGGACGTTGCACGTACCGATAAACGGCGCTATCGACCAGCTGTTCCTCGATGGTGATATCGTCGAATTTTCCATTGATTCCAGAAAGAGTCGGGACTGCGCGGACGCTTTCACGGAAAAGCCCGTCGGTCACCGACAAAACATTGGATTTGTGGATGATCGTAAGCAGCTGAAAAAGGATGTAAATATAGGCGGACAAGATATTTGGATATGAATACCTTCCGAGGGCGAGCCTTGGCGAGTTCAAACGCGATTTTGCCTATCCGGGTAGATGCACGTTCCGTAATGAGTCGCGTCGCACGAGCCTCCTTGCCATTCTCCGTCTGGATGAGATTCTCATCCTTGACGTACTGCATAGTTTCGTTAGAAGTGGGAAGTGGCGCTGCGCATGGATTCATACCAGCACTCTGTGTTTTCCCGGACGACAATCAAGTCTACGGAAGGTCGCGCAGCTGCGTCGCTACTGGACTGAGCTTGAACCTTTGTCAAGAAAGACGGTCATCGAGGCAAACGGTATGCCAGAAGTGACATACAGAGCAAACCGGTCGGATGTTAGCGTAGAGATCGAGCTCTTTCCGCAGAGCAACGATTGGTGAAGAATAGCCAGCGACTTTTCGTGACGGCGAGCTTGAAAGAGAAATTGAAAAGGGCTGACTTTGCAGATAATTTATATGTACCTGACAGAGCCGAACAAGGCGCAGTCGCACTCATCCTTCAAGGCTCTGTACATGGGAGTATAAAAACGCGGAATTGGGCGAACAGTGAAGGAACGGACTGGACAGTTTCGCGAGGGAGTGCAGTGCCGGTTCGCGTGAAAGTTTCCCATCCAGCAAGAAGATCAATGAATTTAACCTGTGGTAACTCGGACTGTACGGCCATAATTGCATCTCTCGCCGCCTGTGTAGGAGTTGAAGCTACAAAATAATTGAGCCGCGAACTGCACAAACTGGGATCACTTCGCGGCCAATTCCATCGGCGGGTATGAGCCCAATTGTGAGGGACTGTCTGGCTGAGGTCGCCATCGATCGAACCGCCGTTCTGAGCATCTTGTGAATGTGTCGAGAGCAGAAAACTCGAATCTCCTTCAAGTCCTGCCTCGGCCGAAGAGTCCGATTGATGGGCCATGGTCATGTGATCCGATACCCTTCTCCTCCGCTCCACGTCGTTCGCGTCCAGTCCCACCATTCCGACGCGAAACACACACATTATGCCTCGACAGTCTGACATTTTAGCTTCTAAACCGCGAGGCGCGCTCGCGGAGCGTACAAATATACAAACATCCCCCGCCGACGCGTCATCTGCCATAAAATCCTGGCTTGCACCTCCGAAACGCGCCCAATGTAAAAGGCCCTTGAGCATAGACGAAGGGGGGACAGGAAACGCGTCAAACTCTCCTCCGACGAGAACTATTCTTCGGGTGGGTCCGACGACGCGTATGAAAGTGACAGCGACCAGGAAATCCAGCATGCTGGTCCGTGCCACCGCCGAAACATCAACCTTACCTCGAAGAGGCTGCCAGTGGCTAGCTCCAGACGTCCATTTTGTGCGTCGCTCGTATTCTCTATTTTTCGCGTTTTATTAATGGCTGTCTCGCCAGTGTCGACACTACCAATCCTGCAATCCTTCGTGTCATCCAATAAATCAGACGTGTTTCGTTGTCACTCGGTCCTCGATGGATCCTATCTAGCACCCCCCTACGCTTGTTCTTATTCACATTGTCAGTTTTCTCGAATATCACGATACCACAACCGTCTAACTTGCATTAATGCAGCCGCACGGTCCGGCGGCACCCCTCTTCTGGCTGTTGCAACTGAGCAAGGAACAGTGTATATTCTAAACACCTCTAAACGAAAGGACTGGGATCCAGGTACGTCCGTTCGAAGAAGCTCCGCCCTGTATTTTGAAAAACTTCCACCAGAACCCGTACACACTACACTGCGGCCACACGAAAATGGAATATTCGATGTCAAGTGGAACGCGTCTGATACATTGCTTGCCACTGCTTCCGGGGACAGATCCACTCACGTATCCGATTTCGCAACGTGCAGTACCATCCAAAGCCTACGCGGCCATTGCAGCACCGTCAAGTGCGTATCCTGGGATCCAGACCACCGCGACCTTTTGAGCACCGGAGGCCGGGACGGGTTGATATGCATTTGGGATCTACGTGCTGGCGAAAATCGTACGGGAGAAGAAACTGCTGCCTTGCTTCCGGTCTTAAATATATCGGCGGCGCATGAGGACGCAGGCGCCAATGGAAAGCGCAAATCACCTAAGGGGAAACACGCTCCTATGCCTAAAAGTGTTACTGGCTTGGTTTATTCTGATGCCAACCCATACCAGTTAATTAGCAGTGGCTCGTCCGACGCGTACGCCTTTTGACCTGTCTCTTCCCCTGTCTAATCGAGTCATGTAGGATTCTCCGGTGCTGGGACATCCGACTCTCGAAGAGAAGCAAGTCGGCCAAAAGCAAAGAACCGGCGTGCTTGCTTTCTTCTCCATCGGACCCGACGTTCTCGCAAGGGTCTCCCCGGCCCCGGGAATCATCAGTCTCGTCGACGGTTCAGGCCCTACAACTGGTCTGGTATTTGCGCTGTGTGCGGACTCGCGCATCCATACCTATGAACGCGACTCGTTGACGGCGTTCGGCAACAGCTACACGCACAAAAACCTACAGACCAACTTCTACGTGAAGCTTGCGGCGTCTCCGTGCGGTCGCTGGTTGGCCAGCGGGGGAGCGGGCATATCTGGCAGCAGCTTCATGTTTGATGTCAGTAACGCAACCCGCGCGCCTGCTGCACAAGCCGGAGTCGAATTGAAAGGACACACTGGGGACGCTGGCAGCGTGGACTGGACTCCTGAAATGTTGTCGACGTGTTGGGACGATGGCATGGTGCGCGTGTGGAGACCCGAAATAGAAACGTATAGGGCGTGCGTAGAAAACCCCGAAGAAAAGCGCTGGGATTGGTGCTGGGGTTCTTAGGCCGGGTCTGAGCGTTCATCTACGTTTAAACTTTGTACTTAATAATTCACTTTTTCGGACTTGATGGACAAGGCAAAACGGATCAAAAGCATTTTACGGACCGACGTGTGATCGCCTCGTTGGCTTTCAAAGCTCTCCTTTTACTGCCTTTGTATTTTGCGGACGCTTCCCTTAATCTCTCGATAATACTGCTCTTCCATGGGCCTCTCAATATCTACTCTCTTCTCCTCCTTGTCGTCCTGGTGCGGTGGAGCAAGGACCAAGATGTCCGCATACTAATGCTGGGTCTGGATTCGGCGGGAAAGGTTTGTCAAACGCAAACCACCACCGAATGCACTCTAACGTTGCAAAGACCACCATACTGTATAGACTACAGGTTTATACTCCTCCAGCATTGTCCGACCCATCTGATTATCCCCCAGATAGGTGAAGTTGTTTCCACAATACCAAGTGCGTGTTGTGTACCCTGGAGTAGGCCGCAGTGCTCAGCGCGCCTTTAGCCATCGGGTTCAATGTCGAAACTGTTGAAGTCGGTGCCTGTTTTGTGATTATCCCATCCCGCTCACGCCAATACAGTACAAAAACATCAAGTTTCAAGTATGGGATCTCGGTGGTCAATCCAGCATACGGTATGTCCGTCGCGTCTCTGTCCACAGCATCATTGATTCTGTGCACAGACCGTACTGGCGTTGTTATTTTCCAAACACATCCTCCATAATTTACGTCATTGATTCCTCCGACCACACACGCCTTGCCACTTCGCGGACCGAGCTGCTGACCATGCTGTCAGAGGAGGAGCTCAAGGGCGTCCCGCTCCTCGTGTTCTGCAACAAGCAAGACGTCGAAGGTGCCCTCAAGCCGGAAGAGATCAGCGAACAGCTGGGACTGGCGGGTGGAGAGAAATCCAGACCATGGAGTGTTCGGGGCAGCTGTGCCACAAAGGGAGAGGGTTTAGAGGAGGGGCTGGATTGGTGCGTCCCTGATAAATTGGCCCTCATATTCATCTAATTTCAGTATAGGTTAGTAAATGCTATACAGAAAAAGTAACTACTTATTTCAATTTACTACTACGTCGATCTCCGGCCGTCTATCCTGGGTGAAAACATATCTCTATACATCTACTATGTTTCGGCGGCATCGGAGTGCTGGCGTTGTCGGTATATTCAGGTAATTCTAGGCTATATGATACCATTTCTCCCGTCCGCCGTAGCGGCGTCCGTGAATTGCTAAATCGTATTCTCATCCTTCCCCGAGATCCTATGTCCACCGCGATAGAATTTGCTAGGTTCTTTCTGATAGTATGAACATTCGACTCGGAATCAAAATTCTTTGTTATACGTATCAGTCATTATACAGTGAGTGATTGACAGAAATTCGACCAACTGACGACAGACAACAGTCCAAAGTGAACAATTCATATCACTATCTCTTCCATACGATGCGTCTGTCGAACTGTCCCCATCTTGTCACGCCGTTACCTTAAATGGCTGTAAGTGTACTTGGATTCCTGGAAAAATATAGCTGTACTTGTGTTTGTTTACGAACGGTCAGCATGGCTTCGCGGGTTCCTGCCGATATATGTGTACAGGCTTCACTATACTTATAGTCTGGCGTGTCTGTGATGAAGGACTATGGGTTCCCCTCACCATTCTGTCGGTGGACACACGCCGTCCCCGCCGCCAGAGATATGGCGTCTGATATTTCACTTCGCGACCAGCTCAGCCACCTCCTATGCCATCGACTATGAGCCTTTCCAGCCCCCACGCGAATTGGAAGAAACCTCGCGCTATCTGGAGGCAAGTACACTCCCTCCCTCACTGCAGATGGCTGATTAGTGTCATTGCCATTACAGCATGAAGCGCTTCGGCTAAGAACTGTCTTGCTCTCGTTCGCGTGTGCAGACTATGGCGAACGCTATCAGAAGAGTTTTTGTACCAGGATGTACGGATTATCAGTTCCAGTGCCCTCGAGAGCCTGGTCTGCGGCATGCAGCGTTCTGCGGCCGAAGATGGGTCCGAAGGTTTTGGACGTTCATCAAGCGTCTTGAACTCCAGGCTACGCCAACCCACTTCAAGAACCAGACAACACATTACCGTTCCGCTTCCCGTCCCGATATGTGGGCCGCCATCCGTCGGCTTTTGCGACCTCTTTCGGCACTGCTCTCGCTTGGAAATTCTCGTGAGACCGTCTTTGCGGCTCGACGCCGAGGATATACATTTTTGGGGCGGGCTTATAAGTACCCCCATATGGGCAACCGCCCGCTTTGCCCCATCTGAAACGGCTGGAATGGAGGTATTTATTCCGTGATTTTTCAGTCTCATCCTTGTTGACCTCGGAGTTACAGCGAGAGTGATCTCGATATGAGATTTTATGGGGCAACTAACGGCAAGCGGCTCTCGGAAATTGTATCCACTCTCCCAACCTCGCTATCTCTTTCTGTCTTCCGACCGACCAGATGTGCTTACGGATCTTCCTCTTGGAAAATCTCTCCATACCCTCCGCCTGAACCGTCGCATTATCATTCCCGGCACGCCGAGAGATCAAGTCCAGGATGCCCCCAGGGTTACGAATCTTACGAACCTCGTCCTGCACACAACAATCCCGAGTACTATGCTGTCCTTCATCGCCGCAGTAGGGTGGCAGCTTCGGGTCCTCGAGTTCACATTCGCGCCCCAAGTCACGTACTCCTCGAACCAGATGCAGCGCATCCTCTCGCGGTGCCCAAATCTCGAGGAGCTCGTGTACCATCTTGGAGCTCCAGAAATCTCACCGCTTAACGCGTTCCAGCACACCGCGCTCAAGCGGGTGCGACTCCGGATCAATCCCGAGGAATGGTTCCCGTACAAGCATGTTGTGTAGGCTGTTTATTCCATGTGTGCATTCGCATGTTGAACGTTCGAACAGGCTCACTCAATTCGAGATTCTTGCGGGGCCGTCCTTTCCTTGTCTCGAGCAAATATTGCTGCACGAACATCCAAGTCATTCGTAAGGAGGGACTCGGCGTCGCCGTTGCTGATGCGCATGAGCGACCGCGGGTGTCCTGTAATATACGACGACGGGAGTGCCGTCCCCCTTCGCAAGTAACGGCCCCCCCGGTTCACACTGTCCCAGGGGGTCATCCTAAAACACGATCTATCGGTGATTTGTGTTCTCGATGGCTTCCCGCGATGGGAGTCAAGAGGCTCCCAAGGGCATACTAGTGGCTTCCAAACCCAACTACAGCTGGCTTTCATGAGCTCCGCCGGGTCCTTTAACAGCAGTCAAGTCCGGCGCGGCGGCTCAAGCGGAGGCCGCGAACCTAGACTGGCATACATGCCGTCTGTTCACATCCGGATGCCCCTCGTGCCAGCTGCACAACGTACAGGTCCCTTTCTGGTTTTTTTCACATAGTTGAGCGAATAAAAAAATTACTACATTGATTTACTGCGAAAGGGCGTCTGCTACCATCTCCAAGATCTCCGTGATACTTTTCCCAGTATACCGTGTGTCTTTGGCCACCGACTGCCACATCGGCGAGTGATGAGGTTCCGCAGCGACGCACTTTTTCCGCACCTCATCTCGATGTTCCTGGCATGCCATTAATACGTATCATGACCGTCGTAAAAAAATCTCACCTCCGTTCCATGCTGCCTTTCAAACTTCAACCACCAAGCCCACGAATCACCTAGATCAGGATCTGTAGCAACGGCTCTACCAAACCATTGTCGTGCCTTCTCGATCTTCCGCTCAGCCCAGAAAAGACGCGCCACTGTGCATATGATCACAGGGTTATCTGCGCTCTTTTTAAGAGCATCCACCGATCGAGCCTTTCGCATCGGTCGAGGTTCGGCCCATATAGACATGGACCACAGCAAGCCGGAAGTGGGGCATTCCTGAAGGCTCCGTGCAAGCATAGCTTTTCCTTGCGCGGCACCACCCGATCGTTCTTCCACGCCAACTGCCTCAGCCCAGAGAACATCGTTCGCTGGGTTGACAAGTCGGCCCTTTTCTAAAATGGCGCGAGCTTTAATGCTCTTCTTGTCGGCCTCTTCTAATCGGCTAGCAAGAATCCATAGCGTAGCTTCTTTGGGGCAGGCTTTTAACCCTGCGGCAAATGACGCACGAGCGGCAGAGTAGTTTCCCTGCGACTGGAGGATCTGACCTTGGATCATGTAAAGCTTGGCGAATTTCGGGAACTTGGTGAGAGCAGTAGCAAGGGTTTCAAGTGCTGCATCAAGTTGGCCCTGCTGCCTTTCGAAAACCGCTGATTTCATCCATATCTGCAAGATTGTGAGCGAGACAAGAAAACAAGTCCAGCTAGACCTACCCTTTCGGTATCGGCAACCGTCCTGGCACGGACGAGCAGCTCTCTGGCAACCCCAAGTTCGTTGTTTTCTGCCTCAAGCTTGACCGCTGCTAGCCAAATCTGCTCGCTTTCTTTGTTGGCTACGAAAGCACGCTCAAGAACTTCACGGGCAGCGGGGACATCGCCAGCCATCCACTTCTCCTTGGCAGCCATCAACCACAGAACCTCGGCTTGGGGACAGTGGTCCACTGCGCGACTCAAGATCGCATCCAGACTTTCCCTATATGCCACTACTTAGAAAAAGAGGCCAGGATGAGAAATGCAACGTACCTGGTCCCGTTGGCCTTCTCCAGTTCGGCCGCACGGATCCACAAGGATTTCTTCCCGGGAAACACTCTCAAGGCTTCTGCCAAGATGGCTCTTGCAGTCCCAACCATGCCTCTACCTTCTGCGGACTCCGCATCTCCAACCCAAGTGTCTAATCGATCTTCTTCCTCGATCTCCATGCCCACAGTCGCTTTCACGATTGCCTCGCAAGTTCTGGGGGAGCCCTCGGTCTCGCATCGCTCCGCTTCCTTCAACCATTGCTCGCGAGTCAACAACACCTGGTGCCTTCGTAACTCCTTCACTCCGGCTACGATCGTCTTGTCTACTACGGCTAACTCTGCTTCGCGCTCAGGGCCAGATTTATCTTGCGCCTGCTGCTCCAGCAGTCTTCCTGCAGCTATCCAGATCTCGTGTGATGTCGGAACGGCTTTTCGTGCTTTGTTGAGAACACTTTTCGCCCGTTCGGGAGTCTCGAGACGGGCAAGCGCGAGCCAGAGTTCAACAGATAGAGGAATGACCTCGACAGCACGAGAGAGAAGGATCCGAGCGTCGGCAGCGGAGGATTCGAGGTTGACTGTTTCTTTCCACAGGCGGACTGAGTTCGGAATATGCTCGAGAGCTAAGGCAAAGGCTCAGAGGTGCATTGCGGGCAAAACAAGAAACACACCTTTCCGGAGTACGCGCTTCTTCGCCTTGACATCATGCTCGAGATCTGAAGCAGCCATCCATATTTTCACGCTTTGGCCGACGTGTTGCACAGCATTTGCGAGAATTACTTTTGCGTCGTCGTTGTTCTAGAGCCATTGTTAGCGCAAAAATCAAAGGAGAAAGGGTGAATCCGTACATGTAATCTAGCTGCCTCCAACCAGACGTCTTCGCTTTTCGGGCATTGCTCGCACCCTGCCTTTATGATTTTTCTTGCCGCAACCATCCTGCCAGCATGTTCCTCTAAGCATGCCGCTGCAATCCACCCGGGAGAGTGCTTCGGATTCGACTTCACAAGGGAGTCGAACAACATCCGGGCACGTTTTATATCCCCAATTTCTGCATCGGATTTGAGGATGACACTGTTTAGTGAAGTGAGATAGCCTTTCGGATCCACAGAAGTGCTTGTGCCCGAAGTGGCCGTCCCAGAAATCTGTATCGGCCTCGTCAGCAAGAGAAATTAACAACGAGGAATGGTTTACCTGATCCAGTTTGAGAGACAAGATTTTATCACGAGCTTGTCCGATTTCAACAAAGTTTGTTAGAGCACCCGAGTCAGCAGGCGTTTCAAAACCACCGCTCTGTTTGACAAGAAAAGTTAGTCCACCAAGAAAATGAGGTCTCGAGATACGCACCTGCTGTTGTCTGTCATCTAAAGAATTCTCATATTCATTCTTCGACCGATCGCCAACAAGCACGCTGTCGGGAACCGCGAATGACCTTTCTACCTTTCGCCGTTTCTTACGAGTTAAATTTCCTACTTCTGGGATATTCTCCCATTCCTCATCAGTCACTGAGCTTAGTCCCCTCTTCAAGTCGGCAAATTGCTGTTGAATTTTGGGACGCTCAGCTCGATGTTTAGCCAATTCAATTTGCTCCTGTGCCTCCCTGTGAAAGATGAAATCAATCAGTTAATAAAAGAGACAGAGACTGACCCGATAGTCGGGAAACGCACCGCCGCGCCCTTCGTCGGGCATCCATAGCCTCGTCGACCTGTTGGTATATCTTGTCGGCCTCTTCGTCATCCTGCTCGTAAGTTGTGCCAGCGAATAAGCCGTACTCATTGTCAGGATCCTGGAATTGATCAGGGTCGACTTCAGCTTCTTCACCGCGACGGGCTTGGGCTTCACTACGGATAAACTGAGCCCAATATGAAGGTTGCGGAAGAAATTGAACGTACGCAATGACTTCAGCAGAGGGGCCCTCTCGTGCAGGTCCAATATCGGAGCGGGTTGTAAATCCCGATGCACTGCAAGAATATTTAGGTCCAACTGTAAATGCAGAAGTTGATTGAATCGCACCCTCGCCCGAGACCGGCGACATATGAGGCCGGTGCTGGCATAGACAGAAAAGCCAGCTTATTAGGCTTATTCGACGCCATGTTGTCTGCTCGGTTTGTCTGGTACAAGCTGATGAGTGGTGGTAGTCGAGAAATGAGTCTCGTATTTGGTTGTGTTACCGAACGCCATTAGCCTAATCACGGGTTATTTTTGGCTCTCACCTCTGCTCGCTACCTCAAATCTCGAATCTCGATAGATGGCTGAGAAAGTGCACAAGGCGGGGAAGCAGAAAAAAGATACCGTTGTGAGTGAAGAAAGCACGAAGGCCGGCAGGCCAAAAGAGAAAAACGGAGGCGGGAGGTCCCTGACGATGGCGGAGAAGAGATTCCACAGGAACCGCAGAAAAAGAAACATAAGAAAAACAAGACTGGATATCCGGATCCCGAGGATGACCCTTCATTGTCTGAACAAGCTCGTAAAGGTATTTTCTGATTGATAAAGCTGTTGGCTGCATTTACCAATTGTCGCATACCAGCCCTTGCGTACGCGTTCTTGCAAATTCGAAAACCGACAAAATGGAAGTTCTCCAAAGCTCGTCAAAATTGGCTCATCAGGAACATTTGGTCTACCACCGTAAGACGTTATACTGCCGATGATACTGTGTGCTGAACAGAGGACCAGATTCCAGAACCATATCTTGCATTAACTATCCAATACCTTTCAAATGTTAAGGGCGGTGTGCGTGAAGTAAGTGTGTTTGCTTATACATTGCGTGTTTTATTTAATCTCGTCCAGACCTTAATCAAGGATTGCCAAACCGTACTCTCTGCGTCGTTGGCCTCGGACACGACAGAGACGGTGTCCGAGTCCAAAGCCCACCAGGCTGCCGAACCTGATCAACTCAAACATGCCCGTGCTCGTGCTTTGCTTGATACCCTCAACACCCCCGAGTCAGAAGTTCCAAAATGATACATGTTTTGGATAGTCGGATTGCTTTTTATGCTGTCAAGCTTGCGCACCACGACTGACGCGTTGAGTCGCGCACTGGGTTCTTGACTCCAGCATTTGGTTATCAGCGTCCACAGCTTGCTGTCAATCGGCTGAGATGACCATCTTCAGAGCTGGCCTCTCCGGCCGTTGTCCCTGGCCAAATCTCCACCCACTGGTGGGATTGTCGGTCCCCGGACTCCACCGCGTTATTTAATAGGATTCGCAAATGCGCAACAAATGCGAATATATCACGTTGCGTTGTTCTTGTGAATTGCTCCAGACCAAAGAATGATGGTGTAAGTAACTCGGGTGCTTGCCAGTTGGGTGAACCACGACAGGTAAAAGTCGTGTCTCCGAGTCGTCGGCATCAGAGAATACAGCGAGACCGAATTCAGTGCATTTCGCAACCAAATCAAACTCTGCCCAGGTGTATTAATTGTGTCCGATACAAGCATGATGCTCACTGAATAAGGCTGACATGTGGACGTCCGACGAAAAGATTCAACGTGATTCAAACCAATTTTTGACGAGAACTATTTGGCCGTATTTGTTTCCCATTTAGTCACTCACACGTGCCGTGACAGACGCGACTTTCTCTCTTCCTTCCACCATGTCCTCTCCACCTGCACTGGACTTTCCTACCTCTGATGATATTGAAATGGGGGAAGACGGCCAGACAATGCCGGACGCACCCCCCATGAACCCTCTGTTTCTCGCAGGCACTCCATCGGCTGCTGGGACCCCTGCGCGTCCTTGGGCATCCGACGATGGCCCCCAAGGAATGGCCACGCCATTGCAAGGTCTTATGGCTAAGAGGGCTGTTGGAATGAGTACCCCGAAGAGAACCCCTTTGTTCAATCGTGAGCGTGTAGCCCTCAAGCTACTTAGCAATTTTCTTGACGCGTCGTGTAGCGGGAAGCTCGTCGCCAATGGCGTTTCCTAGCTCCTCACCAGCCAAAAACGCTCGAGGGCATGCGAATTTGAACTCCGGTGCTCCTTTCGACTCTGATCCCCTCGATTTTCCTTCGTGCGTGTTTTCTGGCTTCAACTAAAGGGTCGTCACTGATTCCGTGCTAGGAGCCCAATGAAGATAGCCACACCCAAAAATCGACGTGGTGATATCCACTCCTCGTTCTCCGTCACGCCGAACTCAGCGACGCGTCGGGCCCGCTCCCGTGGGAATGAAAATGCGTCAAGACCTCCCTCCTCTTCCCTCGGGCCCGCAGCATCGGGTCCAACTCTTACCGCTCCACACGCCTCGGATGAGCCGGATGAGATTCGCGCGATATGGGGAACCACAGTCAATCTCTCGGAGACCATGAAATTGTTTCGCGATTTCCTCAAGGGCTTCAAACCCAAGTATCGTGCAGCCCATTCCCGTTCTCTCGACATTCCCACCAAAGCCTTCTCCAACCCTGCCGATGGGGAGATTGTGCTATACGAAACCTACTTGCGGCAAATGAGGCAAACGGGAGAGACGAATCTTAATTTAGACATCGTCAATGTCCTCGCATATCCCCCCTCCAAAAAATTGCACGGCCAACTCGTGAAATACCCCCAGGAGGTGGTCCCTGTAATGGATCAAGTTTTGAAAGATCTCATGTTGGAAGTTGCGGAAATGGACCAAAGGGAGGGTTTCGATGGAATGGTGGGCGGACAGGGCGATGAGGAAATCTCAGAGATCCTGAGCAAAGTGTACAAAGTCAGGCCATTTGGGCTCCAGTCTGTCAACATGCGGGAACTCAATCCTACGGGTGAGTGATTTCTATTGCCTTTAACTCCTGTTGATTTATCCAATCTTACAGACACGGACAAGCTGGTCGCGATCAATGGCCTCGTTATTCGTTCTACACCAATTATCCCCGATATGAAGACCGCATTTTTCCGATGCCTTACTTGTTCGCATACTACCCAAGTCGAGATTGACCGGGGGAAAATCGCTGAACCCAGTGTATGTCCCCGAGATGTATGTGCCGCCCCCGGAACCCTCTCCCTCATCCACAATCGCTGTATCTTTGCGGATCGTCAAGTGATTCGCTTGCAAGAAACACCCGACGCTGTTCCCGACGGCCAAACACCTCATACCGTCAGCCTGAGCGTGTACGATGAGCTCGTCGACGTTTCAAAGCCGGGAGATCGGTTGATTGTTACGGGCATATTCCGGAGCATCCCAGTCCGAGTCAACCCTAGACAGCGGACGTTGAAAAGCCTCTTCAAGACATATCTGGATGTTGTGCATGTCAGACTCGTGGGCGGGTCGGAGGGTCGAGAGGGTGTCCTCGCTTTTGACAAAAGCACACGGGCTGCTGGCGATCGAATGCCCGGTGTCGGTGGGGTCGGAGACGTAGACGGCGGTGTAAGCAATCTGGACGGCGACGGGCAACAAACACGTAACGCGGAGCTCGAAGACAAGCTTCGACAACTCAGCGAGCGCCCCGACATATATGAACTCCTGGCCCGGTCTATCGGACCGAGTATCTGGGAAATGGAGGACGTGAAGAAGGGTATTCTTCTTCAGCTATTCGGCGGAACAAATAAAAGTATTCAGCGCGGCGGTGGCGGAGGAGGTCCTAGATACAGAGGGGACATCAACGTCTTACTTGTGGGCGATCCCGGTACTAGTAAGTCGCAAATATTAAAGGTCAGTGTTTGGTTTCTGTTTCTTTTTTTGTGTACTGACGTTGTTTAGTATGTGCACCAACTCGCGCCGCGAGGAGTGTATACGTCCGGCAAAGGCTCCTCTGCTGTCGGTCTCACGGCGTATGTGACGCGCGATCCAGACTCAAAGCAGCTTGTGTTGGAGAGGTACGTTCGAGCTCATACCTGGTGATTCGGGACTAACGTCCAAGCAGTGGAGCCCTTGTCCTGAGTGATGGCGGCGTCTGCTGCATCGATGAGTTTGATAAGATGTCGGATTCGACGCGTAGCGTGCTTCACGAAGTCATGGTACGACCTTTCGATTTGTCTGTTGTGCGCCGCAAATTGATGATATATGTTCGTTCAGGAACAACAAACCGTGTCCATCGCGAAAGCGGGAATCATTACAACGCTCAACGCGCGCACGTCGATTCTAGCGGCAGCGAACCCCGTTGGTTCAAAGTACGACGTTGATCAACCCATCACAAGAAACATCGACTTGCCGCCGACACTCATTTCACGGTTCGACTTATTATACCTTGTTTTGGACCAGGTGGACGAGTCACTCGACCGGCAGCTCGCTCAGCACCTCGTCGGGCTGTACCTCGAGGACACCCCAGATCTTACTCGCGGCCTAGAATTCCTGGTAAGTTCTCTCGTGCATACAAGCAACCAGCCAGCTTAGGATCCAACTAGCCTCTCCCCGAAGTTTCCGCCTATATTTCATACGCGCGCGCGCGCGTTCACCCCGTGATTACAGAAGCTGCAGGCGCAGAGCTCGTGCGCGCGTATGTCGAGATGCGCAACATGGGCGCGGACGCGGGCTCCTCGGAGAAGCGCATCACAGCAACAACGCGGCAGCTTGAAAGTCTCATCCGGCTGTCCGAAGCGCACGCGCGCATGCGGCTGGGCGAGTTTGTCGAGCTCGCAGACGTGCGCGAAGCAGGGCGGCTGATGCGCGAAGCAATCCGTACCAGCGCGATGGACCCGCGCACCGGCAAAATCGACATGGGACTGCTGAACACGGGTACGGGGACCGGGCAGCGGCGCATGCGTGAGGATATGCGGCGTGGGGTATTGAGTATGCTGGACACGACAGCAGGGGCAAAAGGGCGTGGAGTGAGGTGGAACGATGCTATCAAGGCTCTCGGTGACCAGAGCAGCGTCAGGGTTGACGCGACAGAGTTCGCCGAGGTGCTCAAGACACTGGAGAACGAGGGTCTCGTCAAGGTAGTCGGGGAACGCGAGAGACGGATGATTCGCAGAATGGAGGGCTGATATCTAAACTGAATTTCTTTTCCTTGTTGTATGTACCTCTGTTCAATATGTTGCTTGTCTTTCGAGTCCTGTCGACAGTGTAGATGTTAATGTTTTGCTTTGTTTACGCGTTCTGCCGTGACCGCGTTCAAGCTTCACCTGCACTCTCACGTCCAATTCCACCATGGCTAGCGATTCAGAGCCTGATGACGACGGACTTGAAATTGAAGATGACGCCGAAGAATACGAACAAGACCTAGAAGATGAGCCTGACGCCGCGCAAGATGAAGCTACAGAGGATGGAGATGAGGTATGCACTTTCATTTCACCGCTGTCATTCTTTCACTATTGCGCAGGAGTCGCTCTCGGAAGACTCTGAGGATGGTTCAGACGACGACGGAGATGATTCATCGGAACCCTCGGGAGAAATAATTATGGATCTAGAGCCCGAACCCTCCGTGAGCGCAAGCGATACCTCTTCTCAACCAGCCTCGCAGCCCAGCAAAGGTAATATTGTGCCCAGCATCAAAGGCAATTGCGAATAACACTCAACAGTTCCTTCTCCACCTGCTCCGGTTACTCGTAAACGGTCGCGATCTCTCTCCCCTGCTTACATTCGCAAGAAGGCTCTGATTCCTACAAGATCACAACCACGCTCGTATACTGTTGAGGCTATCTGCGCGCTTCCTCATCCGGTTCCTACCCATGCTCTTGCTGCCTCGGCTTGTATGACCCACCTCCTCACTGGCTCAGACGATGGCTACATTAGAGACTATGATATCTTCACCGCTGTCAATGGCAAAAATTTCCTGACTGCTCCTCAACGCCATCACGCTGGTGTTGTAGAAGGTATAATGAAATCTGGCCAAATTCGCTTTTGGTGGGAGAATCCTGGTCCCTCGAGTATGACCAGGCTCAATGGAATGGGGTTGGGAGAGGACGAGCCTGCATTGTCACCTGTATATAGTCTTGCAATGCACTCAGACGCTCTTTGGACACTTGCGGGAACCGACGTGCGTTCGCCACTGCTGCAACTATCCACAGTTGACACCACGACAGGTGGGCCACATTAATCTTTTCACAACGCGCCACGACCCCGGTCGTCGTTGCCATGTCATGACTGGTCATCGCGGACGGCCAGTGTCTGCGCTTGCAATGGACTATGATGAAAAAGGGTTCTACAGTGCTGGCTGGGACGGCGAAGCAATCGTATGTCGTTCAAGCGTCCGTGCAGCTGCATCTAATAATCGAGGATAGCAATGGGATCTCAACACTGGGCACCGCGTGAGGAATTTTACTGCTCACGGAGCGCAACTCGCGTGTGTGGCGGTTCGGCCAATATGGTCTGGTGGTGCCGAACTACCCAAACCCGAACTTTCCCAAATGTCGTCAAGCTCGACTCTTGTTGACAACCCAAGTTTCGGGTCCAGCTCTCAGACGTTTCCGAGCCAAACCATCGACACGGACGCCAAATCCGACGCGTCGTTTGATCCTTTATTCGACGACGAACCGAGGCCGAGCCGACTGGTCCGCCGCCAGCGGTAGCCGGCCAACTTCTACCGGAATTTGTCGGCTCGGGAACCCGAAACCTACGTCGCGCGCCATTGCCCCGCCCAAAAACGCGCCGCCGTTATTGGACGCCGCGACCTGCAGTGCGCTCTCTTCCGACGTTCTCATGACGCGTCGATCGACGGGCAAGTCATCCTGTGGGACAAACGCACCCCGGGACGGGCGTCGGCCGGCTCTGGATGAGCGAGAAGACGCCCCGTGGTGCCTATCTGTCCGTACCCTCCCACTCTGTCGGCATGCCCGCGCTGACTTGTCTTATACCTACAGGCATGTTGGTCCGCCGATGGGGGCAGATTTACGCTGGGCGACGGAACGGGACGATCGACGTGTGGGACACGCGCATGCTCGGGATCGCGGGGATCTCTAGCGTCCCGCGCATCATGAAGACGCTGCGCAACCCCGCAAGCTCGGGCGTCGTGTCGTGCGTCGTCGCGTTCCCGGACGGCAAACACTTAGCGACGTGCGCCTTCCTCTTTTCTATACCTTGTTTTCTTTCGTCCTGATTGGCGGCGCAGTGCCTCGATCGACAACTTGCGTCTGTGGAATGTCGCCGAGGCGGGCGAGCCCGACGCGAGCGGCAAAGAGAAGAGGGGCGTGCAGTTCAAGATCATTCCGGGCCACATGGCGGGTATATCTCGCAGATGTGTACGTCTCTCTTTCCTTCAGGTGCTCGGTTTTGCGCTAACGTTGGTATTTAGTGATCGATCCTGCGGCACGATTCTTGGTGAGTGCGAGCAGCAACCGCGGGTGGCACGGCGATTCGACCAAGACTGTTTTTGTACACGATATCAAACATGTTTTTTGAGTCTCATGTGGGGCATTTTCAACCGCAAGCCACAAAAACAGCATGGAGCACAACACGAAAACATCTGGTTCACGGCAAATGCTACGACAAATAACAGTGGTGGTACACGAACAGAACGCACAGGTATGTAGGTAGCCAAAAGAGTAAGAACGCTCTATGCGGCTACCGCCGAAGGAGGTGGCGGCACGGGGATATTCATCTCCTCGCCGATCATCGCCGCCGTACCACCGGTGCGCAATTTCATGCCCGCGAGCGCCGCACCATCGATTCCTTTGACGTTGTTGACATTACGGTGCTATTCGCCGTGCCGACGGACCAAGCAGTACGTTGAAGCGTCCGCGCGCGGCGCCGACGGCCAAGGGATCGACCACCGCGTGCTCGTTGTCGCGCAGCGTGCGCGGCGCGGCGGGTGTGCCTAGCGCGAGCTGCTTGTCGTTCCACATCGGCTCGGGTTCACATCGCCCATACCGACACCAGCACGGCCGCCCGCGCGCACCCAGTCGCTCAGGCGGTTGATCTTGAGGTCCGTGAACACCGTGTCGACCGCGCCAATGAGCGTGTCCATCTGTTCGCGCGTGTGGCGCGGCGTGACGGTGATACGGAGGCGCTCCTCGCCGCGCGCGACGGTGGGGTAGTTGATCGACTGGACGTAGATTTGTGTTCGGCGAGGAGCTTGTCGGAGGCGGCCTTGGCAAGCGCGGCGTCACCGACGAGGACAGGGACGATGTGCGAGGGCCCGGGGACGACGGGGATGTCGATCTCGGCGAAACGGCGTTTGACCTCCGGACGTTGACCTGTTTGAGCTGGCGGTCGCCGACGTATTCCTTCTGGTAGACAACGCTGGCGTGCGCGCCGGCGACGGTGACGGGGGCAGGGAAGTCGTGAAGATGAAGCCGGGTGCGTACGAGCGAATCATGTCGACCATGTCATCCGAGCCCGCGATGTAGCCGCCGACCGCGCCGTATGCCTTGCCAAGAGTACCTGCATAACAGAAAATTAAATTGGTAAGGCATAGGAGCTGAGAATGGTAGGACATACCGGTAATGATGTCGACACGGTCCATGACCGTGCCCTTGATCGGGTGGGGAGAATTGCCCGCTGCCTTGTGTGCATCATAGTCGAGGTGCTCGGCGACACCGGCGCCGCGGGGTCCATACAAGCCAACGGCATGTACCTAACGGGGACGGACGGAGGTCAGCGAATGGGAGGCGATGGATAGCAAAAGGCTTTACCTCATCCAGGAATGTTAGTGCACCGTATTGCTCGGCCAGGTCACAAATCTCCTTGATAGGCCCGATGCTGCCGCACATAGAGTAGACGCTCTCGAAGGCGATGATTTTGGGGGTCTCCTTGGGGTACTGGGCCAGCTTGCTCTCGAGGTCAACCATGTCGTTGTGCTTGAAAAGCACACGTTTAGCACCGGAGTGGCGCATGCCCTGGATCATGGAGGCGTGATTCATGGTGTCCGAGAAGAAGACGCAGCCGGGGAGTTTCGAGCCGAGGGTGGAGAGAGTAGCGTCGTTGGCGACGTAGCAGGACGAGAAGACGAGGGCTGCGGGCTTCCTGTGGAGGGAAGCGAGCTCCTGCTCGAGGCCTAGATGCATGGCGCCATTGCCTGCAATATTACGGGTGCCGCCGGCACCGTGGCCGTACTTGTCGAGCGCACGACTAGAAATAATTGAGAACTCGATAAAATAAAACTGGGAACAAAAAACATACTGCATGGTCTCGAGGACAACGGGATTGTTGCCCATGCCGAGGTAGTCGTTAGAGCACCAGACTTGAACCTCGTCCTTGACGTCGCTGGTGTGGGCGATGGGGAACTTTGCAGCGAGGCGGTTAATATTGTTAAAATAGCGGTAGGACTTGTCCTGGTGCTTCTTGTCGAGTTCGTTGACATAGAAGCCTTCGTAGTTGAAGCTCGGGGGTGCCTGCGCCTGCGCGGGGCGGGGGTAGCAGCGACCTGGGGGACCGGGGGGTGCTCAGCGGGCATGGCAGCGCCGGCCTTGGCGAAGGGGCATCCCGCGGCGGCGGCGGCCTTTGTGGTACCCTTCTCTGCCTCTGCCTTTTTGGTAGCGGCAGCGGCGAGGTCGCTGGCCATGCGAGCGGCGGCACGAGCCTTGGACGCATGGGGGCACATCTCGATGGTTGCTCCGGCAGGGACCGAGACGCCCTGGTCCTTGTGGATCTGGGCGACGTCCTGGACACCTGCGACGCTAGCATAGCCAGCCACGAGCTCCTTGCCGCGCACATTGAGGGCTGGGCCCATGACGGGACATTTGGTGGCCCTCTCAGTGAGAACGGAGATGGAGGGGAAACGAGGAGAAGCGTTAGTGCAGAGGGTACGGAGAGTCGAGGTCTGGGTACGGCCAAGGAAGGGGCAGGAGGCCTTGAAGCGGGTCAGGGACGAGAGCTTGTCCATGGTAAAAGTGAAGGTAGAAATGTGAAACTGAGATGGGTCTCTTTAAGTAAATTTGTGATATCAACCGTCGGCCAATTGGAACCGCTGATTTGGTCAACCATCAGTTTTGCACATCTCCGTATGCTTTCTCTCTTCTAATATTCTCTGACAATCCGGAACCACAACGGATACCGACTGAACCACCGTATATTATTGGTGCATCAGGAATCACCTGAGAATTTTACTGGCCTTGAGAAAATATTACAGTCAGTTACCGGGAACTACTTGTTGAATGCCAGCGCCATCACCGGTATACATTGCTCTAATTTTATTACAGGTACTCTGTTGTATTGCTGCTGCCAGTTCAATCTACAGGAATCTACAGTAATTTTTATCAGTCACCTCAAACGCGTTCCAAGTCTGCAATGCATCCCGCAATTACATCAACCGCCGTGTCTACCTCCTCCCGGCCCACATTCAAACTGGGCACAATCCGTACCACATTCTTCCCGGCTGTTAGCACAAATACCCCCCGTGCTCGCGCCATTTCCACGACCTTACCCGGGTGCCCCGCGTCCAGGAACCCAAGACCCCGGATCAGTCCACGCCCGCGCACCTGGTTTTCAAGCACATGCGGGAATCGCCCCGGCAACTCTCCAAGCCGCCCCTCCAAGTACACGCTCGTCTCCGCAATTTGTGCAACCATAGCGCTGTCCGCCAGCCGCGACAGGACGTGGTGTCCGACGGCGCATGCCAGTGGCGCCCCCCAAACGTCGTTCCGTGTGTCCCTGCCGCAGTAAGCTGTCCGTAACCAACTGATATTTATCTGTTACTGTACCCACCTGCGGTCATTGTCGCCGCGACGGAATCTCGCAACAGAACGGCCCCAATGGGGTACCCGTTTGCAAGCGGCTTTGCCATCGTCACAACGTCCGGGTGCGCCTCGATGGGCAGCGTAGAGTGCGCCCACAGCGTCCCGGAGCGGTACAACCCGCACTGCACCGTCGTGAGCGAGAATTACACAAAATAATTAACCTGAGAACACCCACCTGAATCTCGTCGAAAATGAGCACCGCGCCAACCGCGTCGCACCGAGCGCGCAGCTTCGCGAGCCACTCGGTATCCGCGCTGTTCACGCCGCCCTCACCCTGGATCGGCTCGACGATCACTGCGCACGTCTCGTCCGTCACCAGCGTCTCCAGCCCCGCCGTGTCGTTCAGCTTCCCGACATCGACGCCGGGCAGCAGCGGCGCGAACGGCGCCTGGTACTTTGCGTTCGTCGTGACGCTCAGCGCGCCCATACTGCGCCCGTGGAACGCGTTCTCAAAACAGGCAATACGCGTCTTGGTCGCGCCGCCGCGGTCCTTGCCAACCTTGCGCGCGATCTTGAGCGCGCCCTCGTTCGCCTCCGTGCCCGAGTTGGAGAAGAACACTTTGGCGCCGTCGGTGGTGGACGCCGCGCCGCGCGCGAACCCGAGCCCGCCCTCGCGCTGTGTGAGCGTGACGAGCAGCTCCGCGAGCCGTGGCGACCACTCGTTGTTGTACACGTTGCTCGTGTGCAGCAGCTTCCCCGCCTGCTCCGCGATGGTCTATAAATTCATGTCGAAAATAAAATTTGTGTACCAAAAAAAAAAAACGTAGAAATGCATCAGCGTCCGCTCAACCTAGAAAACCCGCACGCACCTTCACCACGCCTTCATCAGCGTGTCCGAGCGCGTTCACAGCGATGCCCGCGCTAAAATCGAGGTAGCGCTTCCCGCGGTGTCGTACACATACGACCCGTGCCCGTGCGAGAGGACGAAATCTGGCCGCGCATAGACCGGCAGGAGGTACGCCGCCGAGAGGTCGAGCAGTGCCTGCGTCGTGGGTGTCGGCTCTGGCGTCGTAGCCACGCCTGACATCGAGTGTTTTAGGCGCGGGATGCGGGTGCGGAGGCGCGCCGTCGCGGCGGCGGAAGCGCGAATGGTGCTGGATGCGCGGTGCATCGTCGAGGAGAAAGCTTGAACTCGAGTGGGGGCAAGAAACGAGGTCCGTTCGTACACGGAGGCAAATTTTTTTATAGAGGTGACAATGACTCGACCGCTTATTCGCCTGCTGTACGAACAGCGTATACAGCTCACAGCATAACAAATCCGAGTCCATTGCCGTGGTGCCCGCAACACCATCGCCCATGGGGTATTACACGAACAAGAATGCATACTATGTACACTACATACAGTTTTTTTTTGCGCGACTCTGCGACTTGTTCACTGTTTACGAGCGGCTGCGACTACGCGACCGCCCGGTGCTGACGGACATGGACGAGCCTGTGGAGGAGGAGCGCGCACGTCGCGGCGGCGGGGATTTGTCCTTTGCTAGCGGGGGCATCCGTGGCGACCGTTCGCGGCGTGCAGGCGGGGAACGGTCACGGTCACGGCGGGGAGGCGATCTGCCGGCGCGAGGAGGGGATTTATCACGGCGAGGAGGTGACCTATCGCGGCGAGGAGGCGACCTATCGCGGCGCACGGGAGGCGAACGGTCACGGCGTGGGGGTGATGCAGAGAAGTGGCGGCGACGGGCCGGTGGTGGGGAACGAGAACGAGAGCGAGACGGGGAACGTGAGCCTGAAGGAGAACGAGAACGAGAATCGAGGCGGCGGCGGGCGCGAGGTGCGGGGGACGGGGAGCGGGAGATAGGGCGTCCGCGACGGAACAAAGGGCTGGCACTGCGGCTACGACTGCGTCGGTCGGGCGCAGAGCCTCTGCGCGGGGGCGGACCCCTTGGCGGCGGTGGCGGCGGTGGCATGTCGCGGCGGCGCTGCTCGGCTTCCTTGCGCAGCCTGTCCTCCTCCCGCCGCCGTAGACGGTCCCGCTCCTTCTTCTCCGTCTCCCACTTGGCCTTTTGCTCCTCCATGCGTGCGCGGTCGGCGTCGCGCCGCTGGTCGCGCTCCTCCCGCTCCGCCTGCCGCTTCATGCGCTGCTCCTCCTGCTTCTCGCGGTTGAACGCGTCGCCCTCGACGTAGTTGGCCCGCGTCCCAAACGCATTCGCCATCTTCGAGAGCTCCGTCTTTTTGGCCGCTGCGAGGGCGTGCGTGTCGGACGCCTTTATGCGGCCGCCGCCGGGGCCCATCGACGCGAGATTCGCAAGCAGCTTCTCCCGCAGGGCGCTCACCTGCTCCTCGATCTTCTCCTCGTCGAGCCTACCGGGAATGAATGAGCACACAAACACAGTAAAGAGATCAGGCGGCATACCCCTCCTCTTCAAGCTGGAGCTCGAGCTCGAGACACTTGACCTCGACCTTGCGCTTGCGCTCGTGCTCGAGAATGCCCTCGTCGGGCTCTCTGTGCTTCGGGGGCGCTGCGTCCCAGGCGCTGGCCCGATCCTGGGCGGGCTCATGGGAGCGCAGACTCGACAGGTTGCGGATAACGTAGCCATTTGTGCCGCTTCAGAGGGGTCAGCACGGATAGTAGATGGGAAACAAAGGACTAGCCTGCCGCGGGGAGTTGTGAGCCCAATTCCGTTGTACATGGTGGTGGTCCAAAGGAGAGATCAATAGCCGTGCGAATTTCGACTTGGTTCGAACTTTTTCGTCAAGGCCAATTTTTTGTGTTTCTCGACTGAATCCCTGACTGAACTCACTCTAGCTACATGTTTGTCCTTGGTAAACTGGTTGTTTTGTGGGTATAATTTACTGCGGCGGCCGATGCCGATGATTAGTCTTACTTTGTGGTGTAAGCGGGATCAGACACGACGATCGGCACGGGTACGCGCTTAATAAATACGGGCTTGCATTCTGCTACTTGAATTATTATTTCTCGCAAACTGTCTACTGCGTCTCTCCGTCTAATGGCCATGGCCAACCCGCTCACCCCCTTGCCTCCTGCCCGCGATATTCCTGCTACCTTTTCCGCTAGTCTGCGCAGCTGGTGGCATGCAAACGACAAGGGCGGCGCCGTAGCCGAGATGCGCCTCTTCCATCATCTCCCTTTTTTACGCCCAGAATCCCTCAAGCAGAACGACAGTCCTGTACTCGCATCCAGCTCTCTTGTCGATCTCGACAAGCCAAAGCACTTTCTCAACACACTCGCTATCAAGTCAACACAACCATCCCCAGATGCCCCGTCTCCAGTGGTCCTCTTGCCAGGATACGGCGCTGGCATCGGTTTCTTCTTCGCAAACATTCCCGCCCTCGCCCAGTGGGCAGGCCATCGCGGCTCTTCAGTCTATGCCGTCGACTGGCTCGGAATGGGCAGGTCGGCACGAACACCATTCGTAATAAAGTCCCACCGGAAGGACATCCCCGGCCGCGTTGGCGAAGCAGAGTCCTTTGTACGCCGCTCATCTCTTGCCCTCGCGCCGCACTAACCCCCGCAGTTCATCGACTCACTCGAGACATGGCGCCGCAAGATGGAGCTCGAAAAGATGACCCTTATCGGTCACAGCCTGGGCGGCTACCTCAGCGTCGCCTACGCGTTAAAATATCCCACCCGCGTCGACAAGCTCATCCTCCTCTCACCCGCCGGCGTGCCCCGCGACCCGTACCAGACCACCGCCCCCGAGCGCGAGCTCGAGCCCCCGCCAACGGGCTCCAACTCGTCCGTCGAGTTGGCCACCCACAACAAAGTCGACGAGATCCGCAAGGAGCAGGCCTCTGCCCGCCCCCGCAGAGCCGCACCCGCCGCCTCTTCATGTATTTATGGGAGGAAGGCTGGAGCCCCTTCCAGGTCGTCCGTAGCACCTTCTTCTGGGCACCAATGCTCATCGGCAAGGTGCGCTTCGTTTAGCATGGCATTCATTTTGTGCTGACCAGCTCCAGTACTCCTCGCGCCGCTTCAGCGGCCTCACTGACGAAGAGACCCGCGACATGCACGACTACATCCTCCACATCACCCTCGCCAAGGGCTCCGGCGAGTACTGCATCTCCCACATCCTCTCCCCCGGTGCGCACGCCCGCATGCCCCTCGTCGACCGCATCGCCGCCCTCAAGATCCCGTCACATTCGTCTGTGCGTGCCCGACCTATCCTCTCTCTCTTTTAATCTGATTGTTCTCTTAGACGGGGACCACGACTGGATGGACCCCGAGGGCGGCGAGCAGTCCGTCGAGAACCTCCGCAAGGCCGGCAACGGCCAGGCGCGGTCCTATATCGTCAACAATGCCGGGCACCACGTCTACCTAGGTAAGTCGTATCTATCCGCGAACACAACGAAGGTGCTTAGGAGAATACCTAGACAACCCTAAAGCCGTCAACGACCTCATGCTTAGAGAGCTAAATCGCCGTCCGTCGGCGTAGACATAGCATCCATTCCCTCCTTAGATCTCCGGGACTTCCTCACACATGTAGAATACACACACACAAGTACATTTTATTTACATTAACGGGACCACTGTATTATTTAATTAATGCGCATTTTACTGCGTCGGCACGTTGATCGGGCGATCCGGATACCTATAGCATCGTCAACCACGATCGACATGAAAAGAAAGCGGACGCACTTGGCCTTGATCCTCGCCGCCAAATCCTCCTCGTATATCTGTCCGGCCCAAGCTGATTCCCGAGCGTAAGCCATCCAGGACGCGTATTGTGCTTGCGCCCGAAAATCTCAATCTTGCGCCCGCCGGGGCACATGCGCTCGATCATCCCGTACACCTCGTCCGGCTTGCGCTCGTCTCGCGCACCTCCGACACGATCACGTCCGTGTCCAGCCCGCGGTTCGCCCACGAGGGCAGCACGAGCGCGCCGACGCGTCGATGACGGTCTTGACGCCGACGAGCATGTGCTCTTTGGTGTGGTTCA